>CM060860.1:1110129-1458546 GCA_030737845.1 Acorus calamus
GTGAGAAGGTGTGGATTTGGGTCTTTATGAAGCCATCGATAGAGAGAACGAACAGAAAATCCATTCCTAGGAGACCCTTCCAACTCACAGAATCTTCCTCTTCTAAACTTAATGATACCTTCTGAAGACTCTCGAGGAGGGAAACAAGTTCACCTGTCTCTTCGTCACTAAGATCTTGTCGAAGCCTTGGCATCCAAACAATAGAGTTAACTTCACAAGTAAATGAATCACACATGAGATCATCTCCATCTAGTGCCACCCGAAAAAGATTAGGGAATAATTGTGCTGGCGACACACCATTGAGCCAATCATCTTTCCAAAAGCGGATTTCCACTCCATTTCCAGGAACAAGTTGAATGGCCTCTTGTATCTTCTCAACACCTTCCAAAATATCCTTCCATACAGAGGATATATATGAAGAATGTCTTGGTAGAATGGAAAGCCTTGTGCACCCCGAATAATATTTTCACGAATCACTCTACTCCACAATGCCTCTGGATCAGCTATCAATCTCCACAACCATTTCCCTAAAAGGGCTTTATTCATTTTGCGAAGATCAAGAACTCCCATGCCCCCGTCCTTCTTGGCGTGACATATCAAATCCCAACTTGCAAGGTGAATTTTTCTACCTCCTTCCTTTGTACCATTCCATAAAAATCTGCGACGTATTTTCTCCATTATCCCAAGTACTCCGCTTGGACTTTAAAGATAGAGAAGAAATATAGAGGAAGACTCGTAAGGGCCGATTTGAGTAGCACCAGACGCCCCCCCAAACTGAGGATACGACCCTTCCAACCATCAAGCTTCTTGTCAAAACGCCTTATGAGTGGGTCCCAATCTGATTTCCGAAGACTCCGGGTATGAAGTGGAAGGCCCAAATATTTAATTGGAAACTTCGAAGCATTGCAACACATCCTTGAAGCCAATGACTGAACCTCTACAAAAGGAATGTTGATCCCCACCAAAGTACTCTTAAAGAAGTTTACCTTGAGGCCTGAAACCATTTCAAAACATTTGATAATGAATTTGAAACCTTCCAAATTACTTTCTCTCGCATCGCAAAGAAGAATAGTATCATCCGCATATTGAATATGAGAAATCCGAGATCCACCCTTAGTAACTTCTAGACCATGAATCCAACCACCTCTCACACCCTTATGTATCATTCTACTTAGAATGTTTGCCACAAGGATGAAAAGGAATGGAGAGAGAGGGTCCCCTTGACGAAGACCCCTTCTCGAATCAAAATAACCAATAGCCTTTCCATTAACTAAGATCGACATGCGGACTGTAGCAATCACAGTTAAAAATCGCGATCGATATATCGATATATCGGTCGATATATCGATTGCGGAGACCAAATCGCGACTTATCGTTGATTTCGTGAAGAAATATCGAAATCCCGCTGACGTCATGCTGACGTCATCGATATATCGACGATATATCGTCGATATATCGAAAATCGTCGATATATCGACGATATATCGTTGTGTTTTTTTTTAGTCAGTCGGGTCGAGCAAACATATATTATATATATAAACTATAAAATGAACAGTGTGGTGTTGTTGCTCAGATGGTACAGGTATTCTTTAGTATGCAACAGATCAGGGCTTCGATACCCGGCATTGTCATTTGTTTTTTTTTTCATTAGAATATATTTTTTTTAAAAAAAAAAACACATAACTTATAACTTATAACTTATAAGATAAATTCATAAATATTTATGAATCAATTTATTTAAGTATTTATTTTAATAAAAAAATAAAATAACTCAATTAGTATATTTATTTACATCTTTTACACACATCATTAGATGGAACTCAAAAATGAGATTTTGTAACTAATATAATGGATCATCTGTTAAATAAAATTTCATCACTTTTATATTTTTATGTTGTAGTTAATTAGTTATGCATTTTTATTTCATATCAAACCATTGTAAAATTATTAATATCTTCATATCAAATTATTCTTATTCATTTTCATTGCTTTTCTCAATTTTCTACTTTTTTTTCTTCTGTTTTTTCAGTTATTTTCCATTCTTTTTCCATTAGAATATATATATATTTTAAAAAAAACATAACTTATGGGATAAATTCATAAATATGAATGAGTCAATTTATTTGAATATTAATTTAATAAACAATGCAATGGATTATCAGATTTATAGTTTTATATTGTAATTAATTAGTCATGTATTTTTTTTCAAACCAAAACCATTGTAAAATTATTAATATCTTCATATCAAATTATTCTTTTTATTTTTCATTATTTTTTATCTTTTTTTTTGCTGTTTTTTTAATTTTTTTTCATTTTTTTTCAAAAAAAAATAAAAAAAATCAGACCGATCGATATATCGATATATCGATCGATATATCGATTTGAGGCCAAATCGATATATCGAATTAATCGATATTTCGAACATTGGTAGCAATACATTCCTTCAGCCACCATCTCCATTTTGGTGAGAATCCATAATCCTCTAAAATTTTCCAAAGGAAGTCCCAACGAACTGAGTCATAAGCTTTTTCAAAGTCTAATTTGCATAGAAAACCCTTTCGCTTTCCTTTATGAGCGCCGGAAATACATTCTTGAGCAATAAGGAAACCATCAAGAAGAGAACGACCCTTTATAAAGGCTGATTGACTAAGATCCACAAGATCCTTAATCACTGTTCTGAGGCGGTTCGCTAGGATTTTGGCAATAATTTTGTAAGCTCCATTTAGAAGACTAATTGGCCGAAAGTCTCCTAATTGCTCCGCACCACTTTTTTTTGGAATGAGAGCAATGAACGTGGCATTCAGACATGCACAACCTTGATGGCATGCATGGAACTCATTTAGCATATCAAAAACATCCCTCTTGACTACATTCCAAAAGGTTTGGAAGAATCATAAAGTGAATCCGTCCGGTCCAGGAGCTTTGTCTCCATTCATTTGCAGCACTGCATCTTTAATTTCCACTTTGTGAAAGGGGCATCAAGAACATCACGTTGGACTGAAGTTAATCGAGGCAAATCGTCATCATGCCAATATGGAAGCCAAGATTTCTCTTTCTTGAAGAAAGATTTGAAATGTTGTTCAATATTTGCTTCAACTTCTTCCGTCTTATCAAATCGTCTACCATTGCGGATGATTGATGTGATCTGATTCACCCTTCTTCTTGCGCTGGCTGATCTGTGGAAGAATTTTGTATTACCATCACCTGCTTTTAACCAAACCTCTCTTGATCTTTGACGCCAAGCCTCCTCCTCCTGTCGAAGGATACCCATCAGGTCTTCCTTGGCTTTTTTCCGATCTTCAATTTCTGAAAACAAGAGAAATCTGTTTTCCTCCAATTTGTCCCATTTGCGAATGGTGGCCTCTAATGAAGATTTCTTTTCTTGCCGTACTGCTAATGCCGCCTTGTTCCATTCAATTAATCTGCGTTTTATACATTTAAGTTTCTCAGCCATCTTTCGAGCACCTTTGCCATCCACTATGCTGAATTCCACCATTCTTCCACCATCTGATGAAAACCTTTCTCCTTTAACCACCAATTCTCGAATCTGAAATGTTTGACTCGAGCAAAGGTGGTGTTTGTGGAGAGGAGAATAGGTATGTGATCTGAACATGATCTGACCAGCCCCTGCAAACTAGCACCTTGAAATAATTCCTCCCATGCAGCATCCACAAAACACCTATCCAGTTTGGAGAGAATCGGCCTTTCTCGCAAATTACTCCACGTAAATTTGTGATTTGATAAGGGAATTTCTATCAAACCGGAATCTGAAATCCACTCACGAAACTCTCTAACTTCCCGAGGAGTACAGGAAAGAGAGCTACGATCCTTAGGAGAGGAAATGGCATTGAAGTCTCCCATGATACACCATGGGACCTCACTAAGTTCACGGACGACAAGGAGTTCCTCCCAAAAATCTGACCGGGATTCCAGAACAATCGGACCATAAACTCCGGTAAACATCCATGTGCATCCAGTATTGCAATCTTCAAGGATAACTGTTATAGAATGATCGCCGATTTTATTGTTAACTACTTTCCACTGACATGTCTTCCAACCGATTATAATTCCTCCAGAGGCACCTATTGCTGGAAGGACTAGCAAATCAAAAGAGGCACCACCTAATTGCCTCTGAATACTTGGGCTAACAGATGATAACTTTGATTCTTGCAGACAGAAAATATCCACACTGTGTTTCCTCATCAAATCACGAACAACTTCCCTCTTCCTTGGGTCTCCCAGACCCCTGATATTCCAAGATAGAAGCTTCATTGGCTGACTAGTATCACCTCAGTCTGATCGGACCTAATCCGATTTCCTTCTTTATCAATAACCAAATTTCTACGCCTTTTCGAATCTCTAGATCCCCATCCGAGCTCATAATTTAGGAGGTTAAGAAGCTCTCTAGAACCCTTTCTATGATAGGTCTTCCTCCTAGGAGTCCCAGCTTCGGGGATAGACTGTCCAACCGGGACTAATGCCGTAACTGGGTTAATAACCTCTGCCTCCTCTAACAGTTGCTTAAGTCTATCCAGAAATTGGGACGATGAAGCACTTAAAAATCCCAACTCATACGCTCGATTCAATATTTCCGAAGACCTCCAAGAAAGACCATTGAATGGAGCTTCCCCTGGTCTTCCACCAGAAAATTCCAATAGATCCTGGATCATTGAAGGCATCACGACCTTGTTCAAAGTCTCATCATTTTCGAACAAAATTTCAGAGTGAACAATTGGATCCTTATCTATGATAGCCTCCCAAGAAGTCTTCTCTTTAGCATTGGAATTGCGAATATTCAGATCTGAATGAAGACGTTCGAATACCTTGAGGACAGAAGGGTTTGAATATGATTGGCCTTTTTTTATTTTTCGAGGCCTCCACTGAAATTTCTGGCCCACAGGAAAGCCCAGCCCGATTTTCTTTCTATAACAGTTATAAACGGAGGCCCATTTGGGACCTTTATAGCAAATTAGTGCTCCAGTAGAGGAATCTTCATTCTCCACCCGATGAATTTGCTCTCCTTCATCAGGACCATTAGATTTGAACGCCTGATGATTGATCAACGGTGTCAAATTGACAGGTTCAGAGACATTAATAGAAAGACCACTGGATTTAGACCCTTCCACATGTCCAATAATTGCAGAATTTGATGAACCAATATCCCCACTAATGTTTAAAAAGTATTTGCTGGCAACAGCCTGTTTAGCCTTTCCTGTAATCATTAGGGGGACATTTGGAATTTAATTCTCGAGGATTTCTCCGATGATGACGATTTGCCAACTGTATGGGATGTTACGATCCTGA
This sequence comes from Acorus calamus, assembly GCA_030737845.1. NCBI lineage: Eukaryota > Viridiplantae > Streptophyta > Magnoliopsida > Acorales > Acoraceae > Acorus > Acorus calamus. The sequence goes on from CM060860.1 coordinate 1,115,434, forward strand.
TTATTAGCCTTCTCCATTTCGAAATTTGAATGTTTCCAAGCGGCACGGTTTTGACTTAATGAAGATCTCTGATTTCCAGTTGTCAAAATCTTTGAAATTAATGGTGGAATCTCGGCCAACTCAGATGCACGTGTGACGCTTGACACCTTTGGAGACTGAGTTATACGATGACTCGCTACACTCTTTGAAATGGGTAACGAATTAACCCGAGTCATTGAGTCACCCGAGGGATGTTCCACCTGCAACTCAATAGTAGATGGAGTAGAAGGAGAGTGTCCTGCTGCCGGAGTAGCAGGTGGGGCTGAACAGAACGCAGGGATGTTTTTCTTTAACATGTCCGCATATGTCTCCTTACCGGACCAAACATTGGATAATACATCCACCCAAAAAAATCATCAACTGCAGTCACTGCGATCCTGGTAGGAATTGGGCGATCAGACATAACCTCCAACTCCACCTTCACCAGTGGAAAATGTTCACCTTCTCTGATCACTTCTTGTACATGGCGAACCTTGCCAATCGGACCAACCATTTTTTGCAAAGAAAAGTTGTTTCGCCACTGCAAAGGAATGCCTTTAAGGAACATGGTCTTGAGGACCTTTGAAGAATAAGACTTCCCCATATCAGGTGACCAACAATGAAACTTAAGCGTCCCACCATGAAGGTGTAACTGACGTTCCTTGAGGATCAGAATTCTCACAGTAATGGATGGAGTCCGGATCAAGAATGAATCTGGGCTGAGGCTGATGAACCTCCAGCCTTTCACACCTTTCCATCTAGATTGGAGCCCACCTTAAAATCCGTCCAAGTCATACTGCAGTACCCATTCCATTTGCCAATCACACATCTCTGCAGAAACTCAACGCTTCTACAAAGCTCATTTGAACTAGAAATCTCAATCGACAGAATATTCGAAGATATAGGATTCCTCTGTTCATGTGTACCACTGTGGGCATGCAAAGTTTTCTTCGGAGGTCTGGTACATTGAGATCGGCGGTGACCAACTGACTGACAATTCCAACACATTACAGGGTCTCTGCACTGTTTGGCCCAATGACCATAACCTAGACATCGAGAACACTGATTTGATTTGAGAACAAATGGGTGATCACCTCTGAATCTATGCCCCATAGACGAACCTTCCTGGAAATCCTTTCCCTGATGAGATCCAGAGGGATCCCAGGCCGAGCCTGAGTGCATCCTTGAGATCTCGGTGGAGGAGGAAATCTTGGAAAGGGACGAGGTCCCCGCAACACCTCTCTCTCCAAGTGGGGACCAAGAGGGATCTCAGGTCTAGCCTGAGTGCATCCTTGAATCCCCGTGGAGATTGAGGATCCTGCGGGAACGGGGTTGGGGCAGTAGGTTGAATCAACAGGGGAGACAATCCCCATTTTTTTCCCTACAAATGTCAAATAATCTTCGATTGCAGAACATTTACAGTTACTCTGTTTCTCATATACACTTTTTTTTCTTGAAGAATGGTGCTTCCAGGATTTGATCCCTTGACCTCATTCAAGGAGGTGGGAGGTGCTTACCGACTTAACTTGAAGGAATTAGGAACTAAAAAGAGTATTTGCAAGTGATGAAGAAAGATATGAAAGACACTATCATGGTAGACCCTATTTTCTGAACTCTAAAATATCTGGAAAATTAGATAAACTTAACAATCAGGGAGGATGTAATAAATAAAGATTTAGGGCCAGAAAAACGGATGGAAAAAGAGGACCTATATCTGTAAGGGTATGGAATTTCACATTAATAGTATAAACCAGCAATCACATTAAAAAACAAATCAACATAATAGAAAAGACTACAATGGAAATGAGAGGTAACAATCTGACAGACAAGTGTCTGATAAATATTTCATTCAGCAAGATGTCCGTGTCAAGAAGAATGACTTTATATGAATGGGAGACGACTACTAGGCACTAAAACTCAAGAAGCAAGGAATCTATGCGAATGTACAAATTATGGAAAAAATGGACGAACGACCATAAATTTGGGAGTAAGTAAACACGTATAGTAGCATCTCTACATTAGTTCCCGGATCCAGAAAGGTCAAACGTGGAGACAATTTATCAGCTATATGCATAATCTTCATTTAATAATCAGTGAACTATCACGTCTAAGATAGGGAGGCTTGGATAGGTATTTTTTGGGGAGAGTCGCGTAGAAATATATATTAATATCATCGTAGGAAAACGGGGAGTCCCTCCGATATCAAAAAAAATATATCATCGTAGGAAAGGATGCATGAGGATTGTCTGCAATGACTTTGTAATCTTAGCTCTTTTAGTCTTCAAGGATACTGTTAATTCCTAATGAAGATACATGTGGACTTGGTAAGATTATTTAATGTGATTGAAAGACTGATAGATCAAAGCATATACAATTCAGGTTTAATGAAAGTATTAGAGCCTTAGGCCTTGGAATAAGATGAGGTCAGAGTATATACAGTTCGGGCTTAATGTAATTGATGCATTGTGAGAGATTTTTGATAATAGATGGTCAGGCGTTAACCAGGTAGCTGTTTTACAATCTTGTCAATAAAATCTGAGAGAAAAAAGCTATATCAAATATGCAAAGTCAGAAGGAAATGCGGCTCTACATACTTTTGAAATGAAGTATGGTTTCCGATATTTTATTCAAAAAATTTAACAAGAAGTAAGCCTGCAACTTAATATGGACGAGGCAGTTGCAAAGTCAGAAAAAACACATGAAAAAGTTAATTGTGTGTGCGCCTACGATACGATGTATGTGCAGCATATAAAAAAACCAAGGTAGAAAAGAGAAAATTAGAAGTAGCTGGGATGAACAAAGGAAAATATTTGAGATGGCTGTTCATGGGGAAAGAAAAGTGGAAATGGCACCAATCATAATGTTGAGCAAAAAAGTTAGATTAAGAAAAGAAGAGAGGATACCCTAAAAGACTTGGGTGGAGGTAATGAATGCAGGAAGAGTCACCAGGAGAGAAACCATAACAGGAATCATAGGCACTACAAAGTTGACTAGTTAGTGGGTAATAAAGACCATGTTGATGACTTGATGTTGATGTGAAGATGTGTTCGCAGGCCTATTGAAGAACCAAGCATCAAGTACAAACTACTATAAATTATGCTGAACCACTCATAGAGTCATTTATTAAGGAATGGGCAAGTGAGGGATTCTGTATATCTTTACCAACTGTAAAATGAGTGATAAATTATTACACATGCTACAGAATGCTATATTAATGTGGCTGCACCACCATGTCTACCTTGATTTCAGTACAGACAACTACTGCAATGTAAAGAAAAAACAGTGATGCATTTTTTCATTACCTCAAAATCTGCCATTGTGATACTAAGCTTCTCAATCTCTTCCGGCACCCAAGGCTTTCTCCACCATTCTTGATCATTATCCTCATCAACCCCGTTTATCATTTTGGAGGGATCAGACTTCCTCATTTCTATAATTCTCCTCATAGCTAGGTTACCAGCCTTGTTCGCCAGCTCTTCCAAATCAGCCCCGACATAACCAGGTGTCGACCTGGCTATCTTCTTGATATCTAATGTATCATGGAGCCTAAGCTTACGTGTTACTACAGATAGGATCTCTGCACGGGCAGTTTCATCAGGGATATCCATATAAAACTCTTTATCGAACCTTCCAGGCCTTCTTAGTGCAGAGTCCATTGCGTCAGGTCTGTTAGTAGCTCCAATTACTAAAACATGACCACATTTTTTGTTAGATAATTCTGGATCAGAGCCAGAACCTGCATTCTCGGATCCAGAAGGCTGGTGTGATTCGTCCATGCATGTCATCAGTTGAGTCACTATTCGCCGTTCCATTTCCCGATGCAAATCCTCTCTCTTCGAAGCAATGGCGTCAATCTCATCGATGAATACAATTGAAGGCGCAGAGCGATATGCTTTTCTGAAAAGGAGACGGATGCTCTTCTCAGATGCACCTATCAAAGATGCACATTTCACAACAGTACAAAAATAATTAAATTTTTGGGTGGCTCATTGCATTCAAAGTTTTTGGGAATACATTACAAAGATATAGGAGCTCTTGAAATCATCCACAGTGTTGCAAGGTGATGAACAATTAGTGAACATGGGACAAACACCCTCATGATATAGTCAGATCAACAGATTAAGGATAAAAAACTGGCAATGATTTAGACCTTTGCCAAAAAAACTTCGCAAACCCTTGCTGCATTCATGCTCGGGACCAGAACATTCTATGGATATTTCTGACAAAATATTGTCGACACAAATCTCTTGATGTAATGAAAATTCTCTTCAAATCACAAACATAGAACAGCCATACGATCTAAGATTGGTGAGTACTCTTTCTGATACATGCCTTGATTATTTAAGAGAATTTCACATATATAGTCAAAAGACCAATAATCCATTTCATCTGGAATTCTGGATGCATTATTAGGAAGACCATTTCAGTTTGACATTAACAGCTTATGCACACTACTATGACAAAATACCAAATTTACCAACCAACAAAATATCACATCCATTCTATGAGGTATTATCATATCCCATTAACTAATGTAACAGAAATCACCCCATCAACACAATTTCAACAATTATCAGTTTCAAACTACAACAATTAAAGTACATAACAACAAAACACAAGATTCTCCAATAAACTAATATGCAAGGAAACATCAGTTACCAGAGACTCCAGAGACAACCTCCGTGGCGGAGATCTTGTAAAATGGCACCCCAGTCTCATTTGCGATCGCATGGGCCAACGAAGTCTTCCCGCAGCCCGGCGGCCCGCAGAGCAAGACCCCCCTCGTGGGCCTCACCCCCAACGTCTCCGCGACCTCCGGGTGGCAGAGCGGGACAACCACGTCCATCAGAACCTCATCCAACGTCTTCTTCATCCCTCCCAGATCCCTAAATCTAGGCCCCTTCACATTCCCCCGAATCACCTCGGTCCGGCCATCGCCAACGGCCTTTCCCTTGTCGAGGCGGACCTCCTCAACCTCCACGTTCTTCTCCACCGCCTCCTTCGAGGTGGGAGGCGCGGGTTTCGAGGCGGAGGCGGAGGCGGCGGAGACGCCGTAATTGGCCCGGAGCATCGACTTGGTGAGGTCGAACTCGGGCTCGAACTTTTGTTCGAAGATCAGATCGTCAGAGCTCGAGACGTCGCTGCTGCTGCTGCTTCCGCCTCCACCGCCGCCGCTGCCAGAGGAGGACGGACTCGATGAGAAGGGTTCCCGGTGCTTGGGCCTCTTGCGGGTGGGGCTCCGGTGGGGGCTCGCATCCGCACGGGATTTCTTGTGGAGGTCTAGGGCTTTGGAGACGTCACGGCGGAAATTCTTATTGTTGATGCGGCGGTACTCGACGTTGCGGAGGCGGAGCTGTTCGACGATCGAGTCGAGGTCGAGACTCCGGTGGTCGAACGAGTCGAGGTGGGAGAGGAGTTTGGAAGTCATGGGTCCCGTCCCCGTCCTTAGCCGGGGTCCCGGCGCCCGCCGACCCATTGATCTGCAACGGCGGAGGAGGTAGGGTTTTTCGATCCTCGGAAGAGCGATCTTACACGTGCGAGTAACGAGGGTCGGGTTCTGTTGTGATTATAAATATTAAAGATGGGAAACCTTCAGGTAACCAACCCCCTGTGAACTATTCGATATCTATATAGCCCCCTGAAAACACCTATGTAAATCTCAAACAACCCCTTAGATTAAATTTCTATTGACAGATAAGTAATATTGTGTTAATATTCTGTTAGATTGATCGAAAATAAAGTATAAAAAAAAACACTTACAATATGTTAAAAATGTGAAAAACCTCTCTAATGTTTTTCGCATTTTTAAAATTGGAAAGTGAAAAATCAATTCCAAGAGATAAAATTGTGATTTATAGAAGGTTTTTTTCATTTTCCCACACATTGTGGGAGAATTTTATTCATACTTGTTCATTAGAAACTATAATTATATTTTAATATAACAAACATAGAAAATAAACATTTATTAAAATCCTGAAAGACAGGGACTTACCCTTCGTTCGGGATGATATAGTGTTATTCGCCCTGATAACGGAGGATTATGGTGCGTTTGGTTGCGCGATTGCGCAGCGTTTGTGATTGCAGGAAGTTACGTTTGCAATTGTGCAACCAAACAGTTTTACAATCGCAGTTTTAAACCCAGCGATTGTAGGCAAATAATGTCTAAAAGCTGCGATTTCAAAAAGCTGAGAAAGTGAGCTTCCTGCATAATCAGTTTTACAATCGCAGATTCCTGCAGAATCAATTTTATAATCGTACAACCAAACGCACCCTAGTGAATATATCATCATGGTGGGAGGGATTCAGCTTATTATAAGCAAACATTGGCAGAATGTTTTTTTAACTATACAAAAAGATGTAACAAGGGAGTCAGCTTGTTTGTTTGGAGAATAAGAGGTGAATAAAAAAAATAACACTCTCTTTTTTAAAATAAAAATAAAAATAAATAACATAAAATAACAGACTTAATTAAAAAATTGTGTTTATTTTATATGAATAAACTGTAAGAATAATTAATGACAAATAATAATTTATTCATGATTTTCATTTGAAATTATAACTAGTTTTAATAACATAAATTTTTTTTTATTAAACTCGAGAAAGATATGATAAATTACCCGCAAACCAAACAAGGAATCAGCGAACAATATACAAAACTGGAAGGATTTAATGTCTTTGTTTTCTTGTTGAATCACTATAATTTTTATTTTATTTGATTTTTTTTATAAATAATGTAAATTTTTTATTCAAATCTTTGCAGCCAATTTACATTACAACTTGTGTGACATGACCAGAAAACTCATATGTTTATTGAGAAAAATTCAAAAGAATTAAAGTTTTATAATCAGATCATTAGAATGAGAGAGATGAGTTATTGTTTAGAACACTGTTAAAATGTTCGTGCTAACAATGTTATCTTTCTAAACACTCGTGGAGGCTATTCCGGCGAAGAAATGCAAAGCAAGGGGATGAGTCAGTACATGCTCGCTTTTCTCTCCTTCTTATTCTCTATATTCAAACCCTTTGTCTGATTCGTCTAATTATAAAAGGTTTAAATTTCTTTCCAATATCAATTCCAATTACAAGTTTCCAGTTTCCAACATCCAAACATCATGATTTTCATTTTAACAAATCACTTCCACGCATGTCTTATAACAGCACCAACTCCATGACCCCAGTCACCGACTCCGTGTACGCGACCCCATAACAGAACCCCCATATAAAGCTTGCCCAACCAAAAAACCCAAACCAAACCGAGCACCACCCCAGCCACACCAAATGTCATCAACCCATGCACGCCTCGCCTTCGCATCCGCGCTCGTGCTCCTCGCGAGCCTGGCCCTCACCGGCGCGGGCAGCCCGGCCCGTGAGAGGTTCGAGCGGTGGATCGTGCAGCACGGGCGCACGTACGGGGACGATCACGAGAAGGAGAGGCGGTTCGGGATCTACCTCCGCAACCTTGACTTCATCGAGGGGTTCAACTCCATGGGACTGTCGAGCAGGGTCACGGACAACAAGTTTGCCGACCGCACCAACGACGAGTTCAAGTCCATGTACTTGGGCTTGAAAAAGACCGGTGGCGAGGAGCCCGGTCCCGGGAGGCGGAGCTTGAGTTCTGATGAGGGGGTTATCGAGAGCCGCGCACCCTCGGGCGAGGTGGATTGGCGGAAGCATGGTGCGGTGACTAAGGTTAAGGACCAGGGCAGTGTGGTACGTATTGCTAGATCATCCAACTCTTCTTCTTTTTTGTTACCTGAGGTAATTAAAGCCTTCGAGAAGAGAACTAATCCTTTGAGTATCTGTACCGACCCACTCAAAAATTTGGATTGGTGCGGACACCTGAAAGATTAACCATTGCCTTGAAACTTGAAAGGTTTCAAATACCTCCAATAACAAAAAAACAAGAAAATTAAAAAAGTTAGGTATATATAGAAAATATATAATGAATTATGAACATATCCATAGAAATTTTAATATATCACTTTTTCAACACATGCACGTAATAAATTTATTTTAAAGATGAATTATTGGGTATTGTTAACTAGGTGAACGTACTAGGTAAAATTAGATTCGCAATTGTCATGAAAGTGTGTTTCAAACCTAACCTAACTCGGACAGTTGAATTTTTATCCTTTCTAAATTCCGGCTCAGCTTACTCTCAAAATCATACACTATAAATAATAAGTAAAAACCATCAACCCACTAGATAAATTGACGATTTTAAAAATCATTTATGGGTAGTTTTAAGTTTTTTCACTGAAATGGTGATTAATTATTTCTTAAAATATTATATTTAATAAAAAAGTTTAAATTTAAATCATGTTGTGATATGCTAAACAAAAGCTTAAAATATTATGATTTAAATGCAAAATTTTATAAAAATTCTATATTTATAAATATATTTATTTAATAATAATAATTAATATATGGGTAAAATCCATATAACCCCCTGAAATCTCACAGAAATCCATATAACTCTCTGACTTCTCTTAAAATCCAAATAACCCCCTTAAAACACCTAGTAAATCTAAATAACCCCTTGAAGAATTTTTTGTTAATAGATGATAAATATTTTGCGCATATTTTGTTTAGTTAACCCTGACTAAAAACCGATATACTAAAAAACCACTACAATTAATTAAAAATATGAAAAATTCTATGAAAATGATAATTTTATCCTATTTGGTTAATTATAAAACTCTATTCAGATGAGTAAAATCGTCATTTATAGAAAAAAATTCACACACATTGTAGTTTTTTTAGTATATCGTGTTTTCAATCAAGATTAACTAAACATAATATTTACAAAATATTCATCACCTGTAACCGTAATTTTTTTCAGGGGGTAATTTGAATTTACTAGGTGTTTTCAGGGGGTTATATGGAATTTAAGAAAAATAAAGGGGTTTTATGGATTCCAGTTAAACCTGTCAATCAAACGAATACGGATCGGATATGCCAATATCCATATCCTAACTTTCGGATTCGGATACGGATATTAATTTTTGGATTTGGATCCCTTCGGATACGGATATTTTTCAGATAATTGATATGTTTAAATATTAAAATTAATTTAGATAATTAAGTAATATTTTAGAGAGAAATCAAAATTAAAAGTGAGTTTTTAAGGCTTATTCTCTCTTTCAGATATCATACATTAAATTTTTTAATAATATTATAATATATTATTAGTATGATTAATCATACAAGATAACAATATGAACAATATATAATACAAATATGTATATTTTTATAATATATATCGGATACAGATATTTTTCGGATCGGATAGACTAATATCCATATCCGCACTTCGGATCTTCGAATATTAGATATTTATGATTTTTCGGATACAAATTCGGATCGGATTCAGATTTTTCTCGAATAATTGACAAGCTTAATTCCAGTCAGTTTAGTGGGGTTTAGAGGGATTTTTCCCTTAATATATTTATTACACGTCATCGTGATATCACAGTTAAGCAATCCACTGTGTAAGAAATTAATTTTGTTGCCGACACCGTGACACGATCAACGCAGGCTCGTGTTGGGCCTTCTCGGCGGTGGCGGCAGTGGAGGGCATAAACAAGATCAAAACAGGCAAGCTAGTCCCCCTCTCCGAACAAGAACTCGTCGACTGCGACACGCGCGGCGCGGACCAAGGCTGCCAGGGCGGCTGGTTCACGGACGCCTTCGCCTTCGTCCACGACAACGGCGGCCTCGACACGGAGCAGGACTACCCGTACTCGGGCGACGACGGGAGCTGCGACCCGGCCAAGCTCCGCAGGAGGACGGCCTTCATCGAGGGTTACAAGAACGTGACGGCCAACAGCGAGCCCGCGCTCGAGCGGGCCGTGGCGGGCCAGCCCGTCGCGGTCGCGATCGACGCGGGGGACATGTCGTTCCAGCTTTACTCGGGCGGGGTCTACGCGGGCCCGTGCGGGGTGGAGCTTGATCATGGAGTGACGGTTGTGGGTTATGGAGGGGAGGGTGGGGAGAAGTATTGGATTGTGAAGAATTCGTGGGGGAGTGATTGGGGGGAGGATGGGTATGTGAGGATGAAGAGGGGGGTTGGGGGTGAGGGGGGGATCTGTGGGATTACTTTGGTGGCTGCTTATCCTGTTAAGGAGTGATTTAATGTTGTTACATGAATTGAAGTTTGGTTGGGGTGTTTATAGTTTGATATAAATAAATTAAATGTAATGTTGTTTGTGTTTTTGTTTTATAAAAACGAATGTGGTAGTGGTGTTGATGAATGATGTTTCGTTTTATTTTTCATTTGGGATTTTAAAAGGGTTGGGGATGGAGTGTTTGCAACCCGGAGAGATTTCGAGAGATTATTCATTGTGAATTTCGAAGGGACAGTGAATATTGTACAATGTTATATGATCTCCTGAAAAGATCACAATTGAAATCTCCGTGTGACATGTTTGGTGGCGTGTTATATAAACTGATACACTAATCTTATATCATGCATTTTCAAGGATAAGGATGGTGTGTCTATCTACGTGACGTACCATTGAATAAATTGTATAGAAATCTCTCTGGGACCTTCCATAATTAACTCAAATTCAATGTATGAAAATCATTGATTGTAGGTGAGTTTAGATCGAAACTTGTTGAGTTATTATCTTATTTACAAACTGAATTTTAAAAATTATTTAAGCTTGACTCGTTTGTCTACTTGAACGAGTTCGAATGAGCTTTAATCGAGCCGGACCAGAGTTGCTCGACTCGTTTACCACCCCAACCCCCCCTCGTCATCTCCCCCAAAACAACATGAACAACAAAAAGTTCTAGACCCTGTTCGACCACGTTTGGTCAATCAAAACCTACAATGATAACAATGTTTGGTTGACCTTAGATGTTCAAATCTCATTTTCCAAGTTGAATGGGGTCAGAAAGGGTAATATAGATCTGGACCATGTTCGATCAATTTCGATCGCCGAAAATCTAAAATAACAACTAAATTCGATCAATTTTGATCACCGAAAATCTAAAATAACAACTAAGTTCGATCAATGAGGATTGATAAAAACAGCCAAACACCTTCGTTGTTTTTTTATATATATAGTTAATGGTGAGTCTAGAGAACCCTTGCGCCTCTGACATTTTCCTTTTGTTTTTATGGATGTCCGTTTTCTTGTTGTTATCCTATCCGTCCTAATAATTCAGGCACAGCATCCAAACAACACTTCAACCCTCCCACTGTTAGCGTCACTGGCGCCACTTTAAACGGACCCGAAAAAAACATCGACCTCCAACTCCTCCCGTCGGCCCGTGACGAGAGTTCCCGATAATGTCCGAACAGCCACAAAACGCCGCCGCCGCCACGGAGGAGCCGGAGTACCAGTCGGGCTTCGGCAACCACTTCTCTTCCGAGGCGAGGCCCGGCGCCCTGCCACGTGGACAGAACAGCCCCCTCATCTGCCCCTTCGGTCTCTACGCCGAGCAGATCTCCGGCACCTCCTTCACCGCCCCCCGAAAACACAACCAAAGAAGGTCAACATCTCTCTCTCTGTATCTCCATAACAGTCTTTGTTTTCAAGATCTGATGATCTTCGGAAGTGCAGTTGGTTCTACCGGATCAAGCCGTCGGTGACGCACAAGCCATTCGATCGGCGCGTCCCCCGCCACAATCGCCTGGTCGGCGAGTTCGACCGGTCGACGAGCTCCGCCACGCCGACTCAGCTGCGGTGGAGGCCCGCGGACGTCCCCGACTCGCCCGTCGATTTTGTCGATGGGTTGTACACGGTTTGCGGGGCGGGGAGTGCGTTCCTTCGGCATGGATATGCGATTCACATGTAATTGACTGTTTTGTTTTTGGGTGTATGTGATTGCTCTTTCTTTTCATTGATCTTCAATATTTATCACCATGAAAAGTGGATTTTGTTTGAGTTTCTGCTAACATAAACACCCGGTGATGGTTAATTAGTACAGAATCGGTAATTGATTTGGAAATTTTTGCAGTTAATCTCTTATTGTAAGTGTTTGAAATTAAGCTTTAATATTGTATGGAACTGTACTTATTATACTGAGGGTGACTTGGCGTCTTCGATTTTTTTGATGAAAATTGAAGTTGCTTTTGTGAGGCTGATGAAAGATGATAAGCATTTCTGAAGCCCCATCTTTTCATGGTGATTTGTAATTAATATGTAACCAGTAGTTTATGTTATGAGCATCATGAGGCATTTTTTGTAGAGTGGTTTGATGATTGCTTGCATTTTATAGGTATGCTGCTAACAAATCCATGGACAATTGTGCTTTTTGCAATGCTGATGGTGATTTTTTGATAGTTCCCCAACAAGGCAGTAAGTGGTGTTTTGGATTGTAGAATCGGGATTTGGCAAATTGGCATTTCTTTGAGCTCTACCAGTTTCCTGGGCATCAGAATAGGATATCGGCTATCCAATGTTCTTGATCATTGATTCCGTGCTTAAATTCCATGCCCATTATATGCATTTATTCTTTCCATTGTGTTTGGATCAGTTGAATTTCATCCTTTTTCTTATTCCAATTAATTAGTTATATTTGATCCTTGCTTTTCTAATTCAACAGGATTTATATAGAGAATATCATAAGCCAAGAATACACTTAAATACTTAGTGTTGAATAAGAATAAACAGTAATTCTTCATCCATTTTCCAATATAATAAGTCTAATAAGAGCAATGCCAACAAAAATTACTCACATGGTAAACTGCTGAGGCACCACTCTGTCTAAAAAGTGACATGACCGACTAACTTGTTCCTCATGTGATAATAAATTGTAAAACGCTCTTCTGGATAGTTTAATCATGACATTGTGTGTCCATTCCAATAAAATAAAAACATGAGCATCAGCTCACCTTGTTTTCAGATGGTGTTTGGGATCGGTCTATTCATAGATGCTTGTCGATGCCATTGCATGTGAAGTTTTATCCCCTAGAAATGGAACCTTATCATGTATCCATTCCAAGCTACTTTTATTGTAGGTATGGCCATTATATGTCTATATCAGTATATATATTCCAAGTGAAGAAAACAATAAACTATTTTTTGGATATGTCTTTTGATCATGTGGTGCTTAATTGGCATCATAATTAACAACACGCCACTGTTTCAGTGTCAGAATATTTGAAAAGATGTATATTTGAAGTTCTTCATGATATTCATCTCGTGGCATGCTTGTTATAATCATTATTTGGCTATCACATATACTTTCTATTGCTTTCAACTGGAAAATGTATATTTAAAAGTGTACATGTATGTTGCCAGCAGCATAAAAACTTGTGAATTGGCTGCCTCATTTGTGCTACATTGCATCTGAATTCCTGATTTTCATATCCCTTTGGGTAGCTTGGCCAGATTAATACAGTTTCCTCAATCATACAAGTGCATTTGATAATTTTCTTCAACATATCATAGGGCTGTGGATCACAACTGAATGTGGGAGGTTGTTCGTCTCTCCAGGCGAAATTGTTGTTCTCCCACAAGGGTTGCGCTTTTTAGTTGACTTGCCAGATGGCCCATCACGGGGTTATGTTGCTGAAGTGTTTGGCGTTCACTTTCAGCTTCCTGACCTCGGACCAATTGGTGCTAATTCTCTTAATGTTTTTTTTTTTGACCAATTCTTAGTGATTACTGTATACATTCATGTCTAGGATTCTTATGCATCATTTCACCATATTGAATGGTCATTCTCTAGAAGTATATCTGTGAATTTTGCACAGGTGCTAATGGTCTTGCTGCGCCAAGGGATTTCTTGGTTCCCACAGCTTGGTTTGAAGAGAAATTCCACCCAGGCTACACCATCGTGCAGAAATTCGGTGGTGACCTGTTTGTGGCAGAGCAAGATTTTTCTCCATTTAATGTTGTGGCTTGGCATGGAAATTATGTGCCATATAAGGTGAACACGTGTTGATGCACCGAACAATTTAGTAGAAAGTCTTCTGCCTTTGCTACAATTTACATTGAGAACTTCATATATCACTTCATTTTGTGTTAATATGTACTTTCTGACTTGAGCAGCAAAATATATGTATACTTGTTTGTCAGTGGCATAATGTTTAAGCTGTTTTAAAAGATTTTGTATCAAGAAATTCATCTCTTACGGAACATCTTGAACCTGTCTCCTCCGAGTGTTGGCACTAAAATGGCATTCCATTTATATTGCATTGCTGTTTTTTGCTCTGTGAGTTCTGAAATAAACGGTTTTCAATGTCTGTAATACCATCTTGCAGTACGACCTGAACAAGTTTTGCCCATTTAATACAGTATTAATTGATCATGGAGATCCTTCAATAAACACGGGTATATAACATCGAACTCCTCTTTTCTACAATGTTTGATTTTGATTAATGCTGTATCCAGACAAACTTACTTTTGGAGATCTAACTGTTCATTTCTCATGTCATTGTATTGCAGTGTTGACAGCCCCATCTGATAAACCTGGTATCGCCCTATTGGATTTTGTGATTTTCCCGCCTAGATGGCTGGTCTCTGAGCATACCTTCCGCCCTCCATATTACCACCGCAATTGCATGAGTGAATTCATGGGCCTAATCTATGGTGTATATGATGTATGAGTTCGTTCTCGATCTTGTACTCAATCAACAAAACAACTGTTTTTCTTTCCTTTAATCTCAACATGAACCCTGTTAAGATCGTTGCAGGCCAAAGCTGATGGGTTCCTCCCAGGAGGTGCAAGCCTTCACAGCTGCATGACTCCCCACGGACCAGACACCAAAACTTTCGAGGTATGTTATCACACATCTTCTCATTGTCTTCCCAATTGGTAAGCTTGTCAACATATCAGCTACGGATTGGATGCCTTAATAGCCATATCCTTTCCTAAATCGTTCAGATGTAGATATTAATATTCGAATTCAGATCAGTTTGGATTTAGAGTGAATACGGGCATTTTTCTGATAATTGACATGTCTAAATATAGACACTAATTTGGGTGATTAGGCTACACATTAGAGAGAGAAAAAGAATCAAAATTAAGATTTTAGGGCTTGTATTCTCCTTCAGAGATCATACAAAGAGAATATAATGGTTATTTAAATTTCTAGGATTATGATTAATCATGTAAGACGATAGAATTGGAACAATTTATAATACAAACATATAAAATGTTACACTATATGATAGATACATTGATATCTGTATCTACACTCCAAATATTTGAATATCTGATAATTTTTTGATTTTTTGGATACTGGTTTAGAGCGAATACAAATATGTTTTAGTTAATTACGAGTCTACGCTATGGATCAAAATCATTTAGAGAAACACCCTTTTCACTCTGACAGGCAACGATCGCACATGGTAAAGGCGCTGACCCATTCAGGATAAAAGATACAATGGCGTTCATGTTCGAGTCGTACCTCATCCCTCGAGTATGCCCATGGGTGCTAGATTCTCCGTACTTGGACTGTGACTACTACCAGTGCTGGATCGGCTTGAAGTCCCATTTTTCCAGTGAGGGCAGTGACCGGACCGGAGGAGCTCCACAGGTTGAGATAATGGCAGTGAAAGGAGATTAATTGATGGTTGCATTTGTTGCTTGTACAGGTCCAGAATTTGCAAAAGGCAGATATGCAGATATGTGGAAGAGTGTGAGTTTTGTGCATAAATAAGTTGTCAAAATTGCTCCCTGTCAAATGTATTAACACACTTTCTGAAGTTCACAAAAGTTATAAAATTCGAAGGGGCAACTAATTGTCAATTGATTGGTTTAGACAGTTTTTTGTGGAATTGATTGCAAAAATTGCTCCCTGTCAAATGTATTAACACACTTTCTGAAGTTCATAAAAGTTATAAAATTCGAAGGGGCAACTAATTGTCAATTGATTGGTTTAGACAGTTTTTTGTGGAATTGATTGCAGAAGCATGTATTCTCATCGAACCAACCTTCATCCCCACCCCTAAGAATTTTTTAGGTGGTGGTGATAATAAGGGGGAGGGGAAAGAGAGAGAGAGAGAACTAAAAAAGGGTGGTGGGGTCAACGGGTGGATGCTGGGGGGTGGGGGAGGAGAGGTTGGGGAAGGAGTTGGCCTTCTCTCACCGCCCACTTGTGCCCCCTCCCCGTTCTCTATGTCTCTCCCCCCTCTATCTCTCACTCTCACACCTCCTTGAAAAGGGTCCCAAAAACCAGGCCCGGGACTGTAAGGCCAAAGCTCGGCCCGACCCGTTTTTAGGGTGAGCCGGGCCCGGGCCGTGGGGGACAATTCAATTAATGAGTTACATGAAATTTTATGTAATTTTTATTTGGATTGTAATTGAATCATGCAAATTATTGATATTTATGTAGGTGCCAACCTAGTTAGGTACATGCAGTTATTTAGTTTTTCAAGTAATTAATTCATTTAATATTTTTATTTTTGAAAATTCAATAAATATAAATATATTTTTTCAACATTATACTTTTAATTTTGTGTTATTTTAACATTTATATGTAAATGAACAACTTAAACTTAAAAAATCAAAAGAAATAAGATGTTTAAATTATCAGTTCGGGCACAAAGCCCAGGCCCCGCTCGGGCCCTTTTTTCCGCGGCCTGAGCCCTGTTTCAATGGGCCAGGCCGGGTCGGTTCCGTTGCCTACTCCCTGACCTCCTTTGGCATCCTCTGTCCGACATGTGCCTTTTGCCACTCCTCTCTCTCCCTTCATTGTCCCCACCACCAAAAAAATTCTGGATGGCAGGGAATTAGGGATAAATATTGAGTTGGTTGGAGCCAGTTTAAAACGCATATTTGATTTCTCTCGATGAGTCAAGAATAATTGTAATAATGAAATTTCTCTATAATTGAATATATTTTGTCTCTACGATTGGAAATGCAGATGCGGATCGAGTTACAAAGTTAACTCTCGGAGTGAAAGATGTCTTTAAAAGAAAAGATTACATTTATTATTCAAAGACAATAAGAATATTGTAATTTTATATTAAAGCATCTTCAAGCCTATACTAAAACTTTTATTCAGATTTAAATTTGAGTAAAAATCCACTTACCCATACTCATATAAAATTAAGCTTTTATTCAAATTTTTACTCAAATAAAGATAGAATTAAATTTTTACTCAAATTTTTAACATTTTTTTTTCCTTTTTATCTCCACTTTTTCTTCTCTAGCAGCCTATCAACAGTGGTCCACCAACTGGACGTTCGAGATCAATTAGACCCCGCAGAAGCAAAAAGTCTGCGCCACACCAAGCGAGGCTAGGGGTGGTAAACGAGTCGAACGAGTCGAGCTTTGACATGTTCAAGCTTGATTCGTTTATAAACGAGTAGAGCTGAGCTCACGAGCCTCAACGAGCCCAACATTCTTCTTCATTTAGGGTTTTTAGGGATTGAAAATAAAATTTTAGCCTAAATGAATCAAGTTCATGAGCTTAAACGAGCATAACTTTGTATTAATTTAATGTTCTGATTTTATAAAGGAGTATAGTTAAGCTTTAACTAAGTTTTAATAACGCATATGAGTCGAATTTGAACATAAAATGAAACCCGATTTAGGTCTCGAGCATAACCGAACTTTTAAGCTTGTTCAAGCTCGCTCATTTATCTAAATAAACGAGCCTGAACGAGCTTAAATCGAGCCGAGTCCGAGCGGTTTGGTTCGTTTAGCAGCCCTAAGCGAGGCCGAAAGCGCCGAATGACGACCGACGACTTCGGCGCGCGATCGCCGCTGTCTCTCTCTTTCGAGTCCTTCTTTAGGAGTGGCGGGTGATTTGGTTTTTCCGAGCGAAAATGGAAGCGCGTCGCCCGATCGTGATAGGCCGAACCGTTCGATCAATCGAAGGAGCTCGTCCGTCCGTATGTCTCCTCGGACGACACCGTCTTCCGCGAGTAAGTCTCATTAAGGGGAGCTCTCCAATCCCTCTCGATCCGTGTTTTAATTTTTGAAATCGAGGGTTCCTCCGATTTGCTTCATTCGAAGGTCCCGATCTCGCTTGATTACATCTGTTCTCTGTTTTGATCGTGTCGATTTTGGTGTTTTTTTTTTTTTTATTGTAGTTGCATCTTAATTTATGATCGTCTGATGATTTTCTTGGAAACCTGTGCTTTATTAAACACAAATTGAAGTCGACCATTCGTTATTATTGAATTATGTTCTGTAACCCTAAATCCCCATTTAGGATGCCGAATTGGGTAGGAATAGCAAAAAATAAAAAATAAAAACTTGTTTGTAATAGGGGGGTAGTCAATTAGGATTTTCATGGACAAATTGTCCATATCTATGGATTTGTAAATCTTGTGTTTTTCAATCAGGACATTGGTTTGTGAACAAAAAGTCCAGTGTTATTCAACTGAGACATTATTTCATGGATAAAAAGTCCAGCGTTATTCGATTGAGACATTATTTCGTGGATAAAAAGTCCAGCGTTATTCGATTGAGACATTATTTCATGGACAAAAAGTTCAGCGTTATTCGATTGAGACATTATTTTGTGAACAAAAAGTCCAGTGTTATTCGATTGAGACATTATTTCGTGGACAAAAAGTCCAGTGTTATTCGATGGAGACATTATTTCGTGGACAAAAAGTCCAGCGTTATTCGATTGAGACTCTTCGTAGTAGACATTTTGTCTTGTGTTATTCAATTTAAACAAGATTTGTAAAGACTTTCATAAGTGATGAATTTTGTGAACTTTTGTGTACTTTAGAGAGAGAAATACAAAGGAAAAAGCCATTTTAGAATCCCACCCAAATGGGTGGGATTCTCATGGACTTTTATTCCAGTATTGTGAATATTTCTTCTTTTTTTTCTTTCAACAAAACTCATTTATGATTTTTATCCCATGCCTTTCATATTTTTATTCACATTTTTTTCTTTATTTATATCTTTTTTTTTCTGAATGTCCATTTGTATGAAATATTGCTATCACCTCAGATGTTTGATGAATATATGAGAATGGTAGATTTGCTTGTGTTGCAATAAATCATTTCATTATTATATATTATATAATATATGCCTAAATCATCCACAATTATTTTCTAAAATATAGATTTATTATAGATTTGATTATATGTAAAATGTTTTATTTGACTTTCTTTGAAGATGTTTCTATTTTTGTATAATATACATCCATTTTTTTTATAATGTTCAGACATATATAAAAATAAAAAGATATATTTAGGCATATGAATATATATGACTAAATATATTGATTGCTTTTATTTCATTTTTTATTTAAAGTAAAATAATGACCACTTTTATTTTATTTTATTTTAAGTAATATAATTTATGATTTTATTTCATTATATTTGAAGAGATGTAATATATGATTTTTATATAATATATATTTTTTCTTATTTTTTATTATCTTCCTAATTAAAAACTCATTCCTCCCCTCTATGAAATTCTCTCTCTATAACAGAAAAAAAAGGTTAGCTCATTGTGGATTTTTCTCAATATAAGGTTTTTTTCTTTTTATTTATTTATTTAGATCGATTGTTTCGAATAAAGAAGAATTTTTTATGAATGTAAATATGTATGAAATATTGATATCGACTCATATGTTTGATGAATGTAAGAATTATGGATTTGTTTGTGTTACAATCAATTATTTTCATTACTTATTTTTTATCATGGCATTCTAGTAAGATAAGTGATGATTAATATTTACTATATTAAATTATATTTTATGTTGGGTATGATGAGTTCTTTATTTGTTATTTAAATCCAAAAACATTATTGTGTTTATTAATAGAAATCCATATGTGAAAATAGTCAATCTATGAAAAAATGCTAAAATCTGTGAAAGTCCATGAGAGTGATTTGTGAAAGTCTGCAAATATCTGTGAAAGTCTGTGAAAGTCCATGAGAGTGATTTGTGAAAGTCTGCAAATGTCTGTGAAAGTCTGTGAAAGTCCATGAGAGTGATTTGTGAAAGTCTGCAAATGTCTGTGAAAGTCTGTGAAAGTCCATGAGAGTGATTTGTGAAAGTCTGCAAATGTCTGTGAAAGTCTGTGAAAGTCCATGAGAGTGATTTGTGAAAGTCTGCAAATGTCTGTGAAAGTCTGTAAAAGTCCATGAGAGTGATTTGTGAAAGTCTACAAATGTCTGTGAAAGTCCATGAGAATCAATATGTGAAAGTCTGCAAAAGTCTGTGAAAGTCTGCAAAAGTCTGTGAAAGTCCATGAGAGTCAATCTATGAAAGTCTGCAAAAGTCCATGAAAGTCTGCAAAAGTCTGTGAAAGTCTGCAAAGTCTACAAAAGTCCATCACTTAAACAATGTCCACAGAAATCCATCAAAGTCCGTATCGACTACCCCCCCCTAAAAATTGATAGCTATATCTGGATAAGTTAGCATAAGCGTGATACCAAGAAATGTTGGAATAGTCTATCAGACCTCATATACAAAACAAACACTAAAGACAAAATAAAGATGACGGAATTGAAAAATTGTAACTAAATAGGAAATGCTCAGATAGTTATCTAACCAAGAATACCAATCTAGCCTGGATAACTCTACGTCGCATCCCAGACATGGATTTGAGATTACCAGATTTGCTAATCAACTACACACTTCACTTAAACTCCACAGTTTTATTCGACATAGAAATATGTAAAATGTCATAGTTATTTTGTTGTTTTTTATCTTTCTATACATCACTACTGTTGAGTTTCGTGGTTGCTAAGTATTGGAATTTCGCTTGCTCAATTCATTTATTTTGTTTCTACCAGTGGTCGATGTGTATACGAGTTGAGGATGGTAGCATTAAAAATCGTACTGTGAAATCCAATTTTTCTGTAAAGTACACTACCAATAAGCATGACCAACATATAGATGGGGAACTGAGACCACATGCGTCTGAAGAACAGTCTGAGGAAGTGCCAGAGATGGATGTGCCCGTGGAAGAAGTTGGTGCCCCAGAAAAGAAAAGGGCTGCGAAGATCCATGATTTCTGTTTCGGGATTCCCTTTGGTATGTTCACACTCTTGTAGTGATGCAATTCAGTGGATGTTTTGTGATTTTAAAGATAGTTAGTCACTGCTTATTTTTGTACTATCTTGGTATGCTCACACTCTTGTAGCGATTCAATTTGGTCGATTGTTTGTGATTTTAGATATGGCTAGTCACTACTGATTTTTTACTATCTTGCTAAAAAACATCATGCATGTAAAATTTTATTTTTACCTATACGACAAACCATTTTTATTGCAAATATTTGTGTAATCTTTCATTCTATAGGAATGGATTTTGTGTATGGGGAAGGGGATTGTTAGATCAGAAAGGTGATATGGTTCATTTTATTTATTCTTTATTCTATTTCATGTCTTACATTCCCATGGATTATATTGTCGATTTTGATGGACCCCAAGAACGTTATTTCTTTAATTTTGGATTACAATGATGTTCTGCCTTTCAAAAGATACATTAGATGGCTATCTAAGTGACATTTCCTTAATTTTGGCTTACTATAGTGTTCTTCCTTTCAAAAGACACTAGATGCGCAGCCAAGTGACATTTCCTGTTCATTTTATCTATAACTGTTTTTTTCCCATGACCTTACATGAACAGGATCTGCCCTATAGTCTCGTGTTACTGCATCCTTTGACAAACGGAGTCAGTCAGTTCAAACCTCTTAAAAAAGAAAATTATTGCCCCCCTTTTCCCCTTCCTTTCTTTTTTTCCCCTATTCTGTCGCTCGGCTTGCGATTTGTGTTCATTTACTTGTATATTGATAAGTTGATGAATATGCCTGTCTTGTAAAGATTTCCATTCCACATTATTCAAAGAAATTATTGGGATTTTGCTGCAGATATTTTATTTTCTGTTTTAATTTCCAGTAGGAATTAATATCTAACTTTGATTATAATTGAGTATGAATTAATCATTGAGTAATTTGTCAAGACAGTTCATTAAAGATTTTGGTTTATCTTGTCTCAGGCGGTTTGGTTTTTGGTGGAGGACTTGTTGGTTTTATTTTCTCTAGGAATCTCGCAACTCTAGGCACTGGGGTGCTCTATGGAGGTGCTTTGCTTGCTTTAAGCATCATTAGCTTAAAAGTATGGAGGCAAGGCAAATCTTGTTTACCCTTCATCTTGGGGCAAGGAGGTAACTAATATTTCTCATCCCTTTAGTTGTTTTTGGCTTTCACTTTTTCTTGGCATGAAAAGGTTTCATGGATTGAAATTTGTGAGGCATGATTATTTCACATTTATTCCTGTAAGTGTTTTCATATGGAGGGGATTCAATTCAAAACAATCCAGAAATCTTTTTATTAGATTCAAATTAATTCATTCCTAAGGCTTTTATGTGGATATACTAGTTATCATTCATCTTATTATCTAATCTAAACATCAAATAATATTGAGTTTAAACAGCTTTGCATGGATTAATGGCTTACATTTGATTATTTGAGTGGTGAATGGTGATTTAATTCTCTAAATTTTAATGGGATTCAAAGTTTTGCAATATGTTAAAGTAATGGTTTTATGTATAGATCACCTTTATTGTTGTATGTTTGGATGATTATTCAAATCTGGCATATATTGTTGTGTTCATGCACCCATAATGAATTACAAATATGCTAATGAATTACGAAATAAATAGGTAGATGTACTAGATAAATCAGAATTGTTATCCCATCCATCCATGATTTACCCAAATGAGGGAGATTGAAATGCAATGTTTTCCAACGAATATCCAAAAGGGATCTCTCTGAGTTGCTATCCCATTACAGGTGAAAGTGACTTGATTTATTATTTATTATTTATTTATTTGTTTTTGACTTGCAGCAATAGCCGCAACTCTTCTTGCAAAGAATTTTCAGACATACAATTTGGTATGCATGGCTTCTAACATCTCCTTTTACATTTGACAAATTCTCTCACTAATGTGGCATTGTTTCATGCTGCAGACGAAAAAGCTCTTCCCCACAGGATTCTACGCATTCATGAGGTATATTCTAATTCTCTAAATTGACATGGTCTGTAGAGGATTATTATTCATTATATATTCTGTATTGTTTACCTGTGGCAGTGCTGCTATGCTTTGTTTCTATTCCTACGTGTTAATCTCTGGTGGAAACCCACCTCCAAAAAAGTCAAAATTGGCTACCAATTCTTCTTCTTAAACCATGATCAGAGAGTGTGATTCAGAACAAAAATTTGGCTTGGAAGTGCGACACAATTGGGGGTTTGCTAACTAGTAAACATGTACTGTAGGTGGTTGAAGATTCAGTTATGTTAGTTATCTCATTAAGTAAACCATACTCTTATCAATAAATGGTTCTAGTTTATATAGAGGAAGCTATGTTGTGTTATAGCATTTATTTAGAATGAACAGCTTGGTCTTGCGGCCCTATCTTGTAAAATGATCATTTTGGTTGAGTTCCAGCATTGTTGGTTGTTTCATTATTTTGGATGTGAACTCTTCAAATTTTTCTGTTATTCTCATGTTTTGATTGAATAGTTATTCTGCTTTCCAAGGATGCACCTGTCATTAAAAACTAAAATTCCTATTTCGTTATAAGGTTTTGATGCATATAAGGATGATTTATATAAATAGTCTTACGTTGATTTGCACCAGGTTTTGATCCCACCTGAATACCCACTCTATCAAGAGCAACTAATATAAGGATAGCATTGCATTTCCCAACACAAACAACTAATATAAAAGTTAAAGTGATCATTTTAGAAAAGTTTAATTTTATCCACGACTTGTTTTCAATTCCATAATTTAGTTTAGTCTACCATTTTATTCAAAACAATTCCACAACTTATATTTTATTTATTCAAATGTGAACTAAACAACAAAAGAAAATGATTCTTTACAATTTTCAGTGACAGTAACTAAAAAGACAGACAAGAAGTCACTTATTCTACATATATTGGAATGTAGCTATCTAATCTAACTATCTATAATGAACAACATATAATCGCTTCCAAACTAGAGCTAAAACACTAGATTGTGCATGATTTGATTTTTATTTTAAAAATAGTATACTTTATTTAATAAGATATATATATTTTTATAAAAGATGAAATATATATTCTAATAAATTGTATGGATCAATTTTTGATATGTATAACTGTATATATTCCATTGGATAACTATTGATGTACATGTGTATAAAAGCGCTCCAAAAAAGAAAAAATATAGATCAACTCTCAATCTTTCTAGCAAATAATATACATCGGTACGAGAGTTGAGTGTATACTTGGATTGCAAAACTGATTTTCGATAAATGTTGGGTTTAAAATTGAGTTCACAGGAAGTTATCCCTTAGTTTTTTAGCATTATTTACTTGAAATTTGTCTCCAGAAAGCTGCCATAATTTTTATTTATTGCAGAAACAGTTTCCTGTAAATATAAAAGTTATTTAATCGTATAATTAAACGCTGTCTCAATGGATTTCAATCCAAGCAATGGTCGAACTTCCCAAAAATGGAAGCTTGTTTGACGTCGTCTTATTGTTCATTCTTTATACTGCAGTTTTTCCATGGTGTCTGTGTTTGTACTCCCCATAATTGTCTAAAAGGAAAAAAAAAACATCCGTAGAGTTTCATTGACCCCCCCAAGAAACAAAGAGATGCTGCTGTGGTTGCTTTCACTCATTTCAAAGCCTGCCACTTTTGCTTTTATATAAAACACACACACACACACATTTTCACATGCTCTCTGAACTTTTGCAAGGCTGCTCATGCTCAAAAGGATCTGTTGATTGGAAGAATGAAACTAGAAAGGTTCTTACTTTTTTAAAAAAAATAATAAAAATAATAATACCCTGAGACAGACTGGAGAGAAGATCAATGTATGGCAGGTAAATCATTAGAACTAATAAGTCAATTTAGTGTGACAGTAAGGTTTAAGAAGGTTCTTCGACAGTGGATAGCAATGGCAGATGTTCTAATTACTAAATATGAGATTAGTGTGTCTAAAAATCATTGCATCCATTTTGATATTTCATTTTAGAATCGATCCATCAAATGTTGGCTGATATGTAAACATTTTGAACTAAGAAGAATGGAGTGGGTTGATGTTATCGTATTGGGAGAAATCCGTATAATCCCCTGTGAACTGCCCAGAAATCCATATAACCCTTTGTTTTTTCTTGAAGCCTATATAACCCCCTAAAAACACATATGTAAATCCAAATAACCCATAAATTTAATTTTCGTTTACAGATGAGGAATATTTTGTTTGGTTAATCATAGTTGAAAAAACAGTATATAAAAAAAAAAACCCTCTAATATGTTAAAATGCGGGAAATTCTATGTGAATGACAATTTTATCTATCCAGATAGGATTTTATACCTTGTCCGAAAGGGTAAAACCGTCATTTATAAAAAGTTTTTTGCAATTTTAACATATTGTAAGAGATTTTTTTGGTATATTATGTTTTCAGCGTGGGTTAACCAAACGGAATATTGAGAGAATATTCCTCATACATCTACTGAAATTTAATTTAAGGGGTTATTTGAATTTACATAGGTGTTTTTAGGAGGTTATATGGACTTCAAGAAAAGTCATGGGATTATATGGATTTTGGACAGTTTACAGGGGGTTATTTGAAGTATTTGTATTTTTCTGTATTGTATCCATACTAGTGATCGTAGAGCATCTTATAAAAAAGATCAAATTTATCAAAGGTGTTCATTTTTCATTGAGGGGTTGTTCAAGTCTTCTTTCTTCTGATAAATAGAAGATCTAATCAAGAAAAAAACATACCTATGAAAAAAAATTAACCTCGTCAGATTTATGATAATTTTTTTTAATAAGTTGGTAGATTTACATTTTCTTCACTGTATGGTTTTAGGTCTAAGTCTTTAATTCTCTCTTATAATAGAATTATTATTATTAGTATTATTTAAATATTGGTATCCCTAAGATTTGATCTTTGTTCATCATTTATAAAAAGCGAATGCTAACAACTTTCTCAAAGCTTGATTCACAATAGAAGAAGATTTAATCAATAAAAAAATAGGGTTAAATGCATATAACTCTCATGAAAGTTAGCATATATCTATATAACCCCCTCATTTATGCGAATATCCATATAACCCCTTGAATGTTGACATGATTAAACATTTAACCCCATTGGTTAACTTTTCGTTAAAAAGAAAAGAAAATAATATTCCAAAAATATTCTGTTGACTGTTAATTCACATATTCATGTAACCCCTTGATTTGTTTGATAAGACCCAAATATATGACCAAAATGTCTTTCTTGAGCTATTGTTATCAGATGCTAATTCATATATTCATATAACCACCTGATTTGTTCAAAAAATTTAAAAGGTTCCACATTCTCATTTCACATATTCATATAATCTCCTATTTTGTACAAAAATGCAAAATGATCCACTTAATTCTTTTTTCCTCAACAGTCATTTTTCTTGGGAGAGAGGCTGGATGAGAACTTCAACGAGGAGAGGTAATGGTGAACGACCGCGGAAAATGGTGATGAGAGGCTAGATGAGGATGGCAGCTAGGGTTTTTTATTCGGGAGAAAAGTGTTTTGGAGAGAAGTTCTTTTAGATAAAAACGGGGGAGGGGTATATTGATCTTTTTATTATGTTGGGTTAAATTAATCACTAGAATTGCTTAACAAGATAACGGTAGGGGGCATGCGTATAAATCAAAACAAATGAAAGGGTTATATGAATATTTGATGAAATGAGAGATTATATGGATATAACCTACTTTTCAGGGGGGGTTATATGCATTTAACCCTAAAAAATGAACAATACTAAAAATAATACAATTTAGTCAAATCATTAGTTGCCAACCTCAATTGTCGGCTCACTTAGTGCACGTGGTGTGGAATCACTTCCTACGACAAGAAACATAAAACGTATAAATTAAAAACAAATTAAAAACATCTAAAGCCAACATAGACTTTTTTTTATAAAAAAAAAGAAAAAATATATATGGACATAAAAGTTCCAACTATATATAATATGGTTTTGTGTCTCCAAATAAAGGTGGTATTGAAGGGGGGAGTGAGTCCAATGCTTGGCATCTCAAATTGGGACCAGTAGTCCCACATTGAAGCACATGCCATGCATGTGAGAGTGAACTGTGTGCAAGTGGTGCTAATTCTCATATCTTATTGAGTGGGGATGGTTGGATTTGAAAACCTATATATATACACTACTTGGATTTGAAAAGTTCAAAAAACACATGCATCTGTACACCTGTAAACATTTGCATACTCACAAATTCACTGTATACTTGGAATTCATGGCACAAAAAAGTTGAGAGAGAAGATGATATTTTTTTTTTAAAAATTACACACCCCCTCCCCCCCCCCCCCCCCCCCCAAAAAAAAAAAAAATCCTAATTTTCACTCTGGATATACATGCACATTGTTTCTTTTGTGTAGGTAACTTGAATTTTACATGTTCAACATTTTCAACATGTGAGGGACACAAATCAAACGTTAATTGTGAGTTGATATGCACGGATGAGATCTACTACTAATTATATCCCTTCATGGTTCATTTTCTTATATGAGAAAATATATATACGAGCATAACTTTTTTTTGTAGACCTGTAAATCCATGAATTTTTGGCATATTGATTTTTTGGATTTAGTGAAATTTCATAATGACTTTCATCATTTTTCACTAAAAAAATTCTGACTAGAATTAAGAAAGACATTTCTCAACTAGAAGAAAATGTCTCATTATCTAATCTATCCATAAATAATATATATACCATGAACCTTATTGCCCTAATTACCGTAAGAAAATAATAGATGATGATGAAGTGTAGTGAAATATGATCATTTTAACAAGAATATAGTTCCAAAAAAATTGGCATAGTTGCGTTGATGGACACTGCCTTGTTGGGTCACCTTGGATTCGAGACATGTATATGAAAACTAAAAAAAGATATGTTCGTAGCCTTGTGGGCTGGATCTAATGAGCTTTGTCTCACTGTATGAACTTATGCTGCGCCTTGCCTACCTAATACTAGTAGCAACTTGCTAGTATATATATGAGACCATCACTTTATCCGGGTCTTTGTAAAAAAAAATGTAATATAAAAGATAATAAAATAACTGTTTACAAGAATAACAACTCTTTCTAGATGAATTCATTGAGTTGTGTGAAATAAGTTTTCGAGGATAAATTATCCTTAATCACGTTTATCATGATAAGTAATATTGAGGAGATAAATGTTATCATGGTCTTCAAATTGATTAAAAATTCACAATTACAATTCAAAATTGAGAATTTTTTTGTAATAAATAGAATAAGTTATTTTTAATCACTTATTCCAATACTTGTTACATTAGATAGAATTGCTAAACTAGAGAATATGTATTCCTAATAAAGCATTGGACAGCCAAGCACTCTCTAGAGTTTTTATTCAGTTGATGTTAAGGAAGGTGGTAAGCACTTGCTAGTTTTTTTAATTCTAATCTCCCAAGAACACGTGAAGGTCCATTAAAACCGTAGCACTTGTTTCCAATTGAATTGTAATTCTTTTTTTAGGCTACTAGTTGAATTGTGACTCAAAAATATTTTCGAAGCTGCAAAGAAACAATCAGAGGGGAAAGCAAGAATAAATTTATACCATACATATCCAGAGACAGAAAGACTGGAAGCAAATGGGGAGCATGTGAGAGGATTTGCACATGGGATGGGGTGTGGACATGATTCAATAATGAAAAAACACCCCCACTGTTTGTTTGTTTGTTTTTTTCTTGACAGATCACACTCACTCTCAATCTCCAATTAGTTCCCATGTTTTTTATTTTATCCTCATTCACTTACCACTAATTTATCATGTCAATCTGTATACCTCAATGAATAGTCACTATGGTTTATGTCTGACATGTATATAGTGTTATATCATGTAATCGATAAATATGAATATACAAATAAATACTATGAGACAAATATTGGACATGCTATGATAGTTAGGACAGTTGGGAATGGATACGCGGAAGTCATCAACAAAACCTGAGATCAATTACAAGAACGGACCACCATCACTATGAAGAACACAAGATATATGTGGTTCGACCTAGACTCATATCAATGGAAAAAAATAAGAGAGATACAAAAATATATTAAGAGATTAAAAAACTTTTTTATGGAGTTATCATCCCTTAGTACCCTCTCAACCTCACCCTTGGATCTTAACATTGTATCATGCCCAGTTTTACTATAGAATCTTAGATGATATTTATAAGATAAATAACTTCATCCCCAATTAATCTCTTAATTACAAAGCAAATTAAATATTTGTTCCTTGATTTTAGGAGATTCACTTTAAATAATCTTAATTAATATAGCTCACTCTATTATGGTGTCATCATGGCAGCCCAATGTGATACAATAGATTGAAATATTATCCCAACAAGGACCCCAGTCGAAGAAATACCTAGATGATCAAGAATGAGTTAGGAAACATATTAAGTGAATCAATTTAAGTTTAATTAACTCGCTATCCTTATCATCATAAATGAAGAGGTGGGCAAAAGAATAATAATTAAATAAATTAACGTAGATGAACTGTAATAATTATGTTTTAATAAATATAATATATCTTGATCGAGGGGTTTAATATACTCGGCCTTAATTTACCTTTTGAAATTATAATAATTTGTAATAGAACAATTACAAAGGCCAATTTTGTTATCTAATCACATAATTAAATAAGAAAAATAATCTAATCCTTCTCTATCTTTTGATAATTATTTTATGCATGAACGAGTCCGCTTTTTGGTTTAATGAGGGCTCATCTCATGCATGCTATAATTGTCTTTTTTTTATGCATTCATTGTATAAATTAAATGAACCAATAATTTTGATGTTTTGAAATCACGGATTGGATGAGATTATTGTGTGGACTAGTAAGGGAAATGCTTGGATTCTAATTTACATGAAGTTTTATATATCGGTTGATTGTTCTAATTTTTTTAGAAAAATGTTAGACTCAGTCACATTCATTAACCAAAACTCAGACCCCATATGTTTTCATTTAAAAAAAAAATAGTAAACATCATCTAATGAGATATATGTTTTGATAAAAAGTATATCGCTCCATTTCGAATTAAATGAACTCATTTTTAGTCAGTGTAAGAAAATATTTAATTTGGTATATACAACATTTAACTAGATATATGCTTAATTGAATTTCTAAAGTGATATATATTATTCCTTGAGAAAAAACTGAGTGTAGCAACACTCAGTTTTTTTTTATTCCTTGAGAACCTCATCTAGAGAAGGTTCGGGTGTGTTTGATTGCTCGATTGCAAAACTGATTCTGTAGGAATCTGGGTTTTAAAACTGATTCTAGAGGAAACTCACTTCTCCAGCTTTTGGGTACTATTTGCTTGAAATATGTGTGCAAGAAGCTGTTACAATAAAACTATTTGATTGCACGATTGCAGAAGCAGATTCCTGCAATCGCAAATGTTGTGCAATCGCACAACTAAACGCACAAGTTACAAAACATAATGTAAAATAAAATTTGAAATAAAATACATAAAATTTGTTCAATAAGAAGGAAAAAAAATAGTTTCTAATACGAAATAAATCATTTTTTTTAATCATTGTAGTTATTTAGATTTTTTTTTTCTGAAAAATAACAAACAAATTTTTCCTTCAATTGACCGTGGAATAATCTGTTACAAACAAAAAACACCCTCATAAACTAAGACCACCCAAAGAGGATATTATGATCCAAAAAAAAAAAAAACTAAAAACCCTCAAAATAACTGTTTCAACGTGTGTGGTTGGATATAAAAAAAAAAAAAATTACCCCCCCCCCCCCCATTTTAAGACACAATGCAAAACCAACCACTCCCCATTGAAAAATTACTTACAAAACTAATCTAACCCCCCAAAAATTATGAAATTCAAGCAATCCATCATAAATCAATAACTGAAAATTGTTAATTATGTTTTTGTACATATGTTTTACAACGTAATAGACTTTACTAAACAACTTGGGAAACAAATTATTCTGATTTCATAATAATTTCCAACAAATTGAAAGACCAATTCAGTTAATTTTTCTACAGTAACATTTAATACAGGCATCAGAGAATATAGGCCCTCCCTCTCAATAAATACGCAAATAAATATAATTATCCAAACTGTTTCATGATCTAAAATAAAAACAAAAATAAAAAATAAACCACCCCAAAAGCCACGGTCACATCGGCACGTGTTCGCCAGTTAATTAAACCACTGCGACTTTCCTGTAAAACCGTTGAGTCCCCCCCAAACAGCTGTTGCTAGCTGTCCCTCTCTCTCTCTAACATTGTCTCTCTCTCTCTAACATTGTCATGTGACCTCCAAATCCTTAAACATCAACAACAACGGAATGAGAGAAAGCAAAAGAAGATTCAGAGATTGATTGAACAAAAAACACACATTCACACATAGAGAGAAAGAGAGAGAGAGACACACACACATGCAAATACACACACTCTCTCTATAAACAAAACCAACCCATGATTTGATATCACTCTCTCTCTCTATCTCTATCAAATGGCACAGTTGCCTCCAAAGATACCCAACATGTCCCCAACCTGGCCAGCCTTCAGATCACCACCCACCGCCGCCGCCGCAGTCGCCGCCATGAACCACCACCAGGCGACGTCGTGGATCGACGAGTTCCTCGACTTCTCCGCCGCCAAACGCGGCGCCCACCGCCGCTCCGCCAGCGACTCCATTGCCTTCCTCGAAGTCCCCTCCTTCCACCACGACTTCGACCGCCTCGACGAGGACCAGCTCCTCTCCATGTTCTCCGACGACGTCCCCGCTCCGCCGCCGCCGCCTTCGGCGGTCTCCGCCACGTCGACCCCCTCCTCCTCCCCCTCCGCCGACGACGAGAAGCCCCCGCTGCTGCCTCCTCCGCCGGAGGAGACCCAGAGCGCTTGCAAGCAGGAGTCGTCGCCGCCGCCGGAAACTGCCATCGACCCGAAGAGGATCAAGAGGTTTTGAATGGAACCCATGTTAAGATCACGTTTGAATTTTTCTTCCTTATTTATCCTTTTTTTTATTCTTTCCTTATTCAGACATTGTTAATTTTTAAATTTATTATAAAATAGAATTGCTCACATTATTACTCAATGTTTTTTCTTATTTTTAGAATCCTTGCGAACAGACAGTCTGCGCAGCGATCACGGGTGCGGAAGCTTCAATACATTTCAGAGCTTGAACGCAGTGTCACTTCGTTACAGGTAACGTAATAGATATAAAATTTTTTTGTTATCGAAGGTATCCAAATCTTTCAAGACAAAGATTAATCAATCTTCTGGATGTAACATAGTGTTGTGTCTCATTAGATCTTATCAATCTTCATTGTAAAATTGAATTGACATCTATCACATTGTGATGATACCATGTGATTGAAAATGTGAGATGATTAGTATGCATGTGAGATGATACGAGACATGATGTCAGATTTTTATTGGAGATTGACGGGAACTGATGCTGGAAATTCATACAGACTGAGGTGTCAGCGTTGTCGCCAAGGGTGGCGTTCCTCGACCACCAGCGGTTGGTGCTGAACGTGGACAACAGCGCGCTCAAGCAGCGCATCGCTGCGTTGGCACAGGATAAGATCTTCAAGGATGGTTGGTATTCTATACCTTGATCTACATCATGAATTGTATTAAACATTTAATCAAACACTAATGTAATTCAATTAATTTTTTAGTATTACCAACATAACATTCACTTCATGCAATTCCCCTGAATTTATAATCAATTATCACATTTTTTTTTGGGTGTAATAATCAAGTATCACATTTACACACATAGAACGCATACACTAGAATTTATGATTAGCGTGTCACCAGACATGCATCAATGTTTGCTTTGCTCATTAAAGCAGGTGCATGGCAGTAATGCACGTGGAGATAGGATCTAAGGACCAATACCATCATGGTGATTAGAAATAGAATTATTTCTGATAAAAATTATTGCAATCTCTCAAACATGTGAGGTTTTCATAATTTAATCTCAATTTCCGAAGAAATCACATCCATTTTTAAATTCCAGTATATGTTAGATTTTCTCTCACCATTCCATCTGAGGTCTCTCATTTTTTTTCTATAATTTTGTATGACTTATTTTTTCTCTCGTTACCTTCAAAAACTATTATCTATTAAATATATGATCTCTCTACTTTAATATTAATGACTTGTGATACCATCCTGTCACAAGTAACATAATGACTTGTAATAAAAACTATCACAATTTTTTACTACATTGCATGTGAAGTTAATTTATTAGATGAAATTCAATTTTGACTGATATTACTCCCACAGCCATTTCACAGCAAAATTTTTTATTACATTGCAAGTGACTAGAGAAAAAAATTGTTCATTAAAGAATCTTACAAGTGATTAACAAAATATAAATGGTGCAGCTCATCAAGAGGCATTGAAGAAGGAGATAGAGAGGCTGAGGCAAGTCTACCACCAACAGAGCTTAAAGAAAGCTCCGGCCGCCGCTACGACGACCGCCTCACCGACAGCAACAGTGTTGCCTGAATCGGAGACGAACGGGTGCACGGAGAAGGAGCTGTTCGGGTAACCGGGAAACTCTGTGAATCGATTGATTTATTTAATTTAATTTAATTTTTTTTGGGGTGTTCTGTTTGTGTATTAATTTTATCTCCATTGAATTCAAATTGTGTTTATAAACTTTTCATTAGCAAGGTGGGGTTGGGATGATTCAATGTGAATTTGTCAGGGGGTTTTTGGTGTATTGCTTGGTTGTGTTTTTTTTTTATATTTATCTTCTTTCCCTTTTTAGGATGTTGTGGTGGGGAAAATAATGCTAATCATTCCTTTGGTCTTTTAAAAAAGTGGTGATTAAAAAAGAAAAAAAAAAGAGAGATGGGGAGGAGCCCATGTTGTTCAGATCTGTTGTACAATTTTTAATGCATCCTTTGTTTTGTTTTTTTGTTTTTTTTTAATTTTTAGTTCTGCTTCTGCTGATCCCATGTTACTTGTCCAGCTGAGGATTGTGTATTGTATTTGATAAAAAAAAAAGTGAATATGTGGGCTGTCTCTGTCTGGATCACGTGCTGTTTGTTCATCTTGGATTTGCATTACGTGCCCAATAAATTATGCACACTATACAGCAACCTATATGATTCAGACCTTTTTTAAAAAATTATTTATGAAGGATTGTAGGGTCATGCTACTTGATATTGCAGTTATTTGTAATGGTGCATGAACCACATTTTGAGAGAGAACTGAGGTGTTCGTACTTGTTATAATTACTAATTTACTGTAACTTCTATTTGGATAACAGCATAAATCATTTTGGGATATATAACTATATCAATAAAATAAATAATTTTTTTTATTTACACTTAAAAAATATTAATGAAAGTTTTTGTTATTTGGTTGGTCATAGATAATTGTAGATAAAAAGTGAATAAGATATGTAAAATTATTTATGCAAAGTAAAAAAAATGATTTGACAGGTAAGTTACTTGATTTATAAGTGATAAAAATTGATTTAACATAAAAACCTCATTTATACTATTATCATTGTATTATAATTAACATAGTTATACATACACATTTAATTTTTATAAGCAAACATGTTTTTTAGGGTGCGATTGGTTGCGCGATTGCGCTGCGATTGCGATTACAGGAAGCTGCGTTTGCAATCACGCAACCAAACAGTTTTGTAATCGCAGTTTTAAATCCAGCGATTGCAGGCAAATAGTGCCCAAAAGCTGCGATTTCAAAAAGCTAAGAAAGTGAGCTTCCTGCATAATCAGATTTGCAATCGCAGATTCCTGCAGAATCAGTTTTGCAATCGCGCAACCAAACACACCCTTAGACTTATCCAATTCCATCTTATTCTACATCTATTCTTCTAACCACACAAGGGCTAAGATTTTATACTAAATTATATATATATATATTATTAAGTTTTATATATATAATAATAAGCTTAATATACAATGTTAAGTTTTATTCAGACCAAGCAGACAAATTTTTCAAGATTCATCACTTTATCTGACAAGCATGCTGCACAGTTGGGAAAACTCTATTTGGGAACCGCTGCAGAACTGTTCATCATAAATATGTATAACGAGGCAGATGAATAACTAAGCAGTTGAAGATTTGTTTTTTACTTGCTTCTTTGTTGTTTTCATTAAAAAATGAAAAAAAAAATTTACTGTTTGATTTATCTTGGACAAATTGAAAATGAGGTAAATAACAGTAGAATAAAATTTATTAGTTTTTAAATGGTAATTTGACAATTATTATTTTAGTTGTCTTTGTTTGGAATTGTTTATATAAATGTGTAAGGGTGTGACATTATTTGATGTTTTGAGACATGAGTTAATGGTGAGATTTTTTTTAAATAACGTGAAAAAAAAATTTCAATTTGGGATGTGTTAGTGTTATTATGTTTTTTAGTTTTTTGTTCTCGTTTTATTGTTCCATCTTTCTATTTTGAGTTCTTGTAACTTCTATTTATATAAAATCAATTGAATAAATGTCTCTTGTTCTATAAAAAAAAGATATAAATAAATAATCAATTCTAACATCTTCTAAAAAATTAAGGTCAGTTTGATAATTCTGATTTACAGAAATTTTTTTTACTTTGGAATCCTGTTTAATTGGAATACTATGCAGAAAAGAATTTTTTTACCTATAATGCTTTGGAATGAATACAAGAGTTGGTCAATCAATCCACAACAATCAGATTTAATTCTGACAAAACAAATACTTTTTTTTAATTGTATGATCTGTCACGTAGGACATAAACAAATAGGAGTGAAAACATGCAAATAAGAATAAATAGAGGCAAAAAATGAGACTTCCAATCTTTGTTGCTTCTGGGTGTTTGTCTCTCTCCACGTGCATTCCAATTAACAGCTAATAGTGTCCATTAGTGGAAAATCTCGGATAACATTGATGATTAAACATCTCAATTCATAAACATTACAAAAAAATTAAAAATAAAAGTGTTGTTACACAGCAAACCCCAAATTTTAGTCACCATATATCTTCATTTGGCAAGACATGTGAAATGCATTCAAAAGTTACCAAGGTTAGAAATTAGACTAAAATTAGAACATGCATGTTAGAGCATATATATATACAAGAGAAATTAAAAAAAAATGAACTCTTATACATAAGACTCACTTTAATAATAGCATCCAATCAATTGTATGTAACTTTATTGAAGGTCCATTTGAATCCACATTTACCATTCTACATTTCAAAATTTTAAAAACTAAACAGATCCAAACATACATTATGCTTTTATAGCTCAAACTCTCATGCATGCTTCTTCAACGTAGAAAAAAAAAAGATTTTTAAACATCTATGTTTTTTAACATGAAGTTTAGAATATATATGATCAAAAGAATCACTGTTTTTTAATGTCACATCCAAATGAACCTTTGAATATAGAAAAAAATCCATGTAACTCCATGTAAACTGTTCAAAACTCATATAACTATTTAACTTTTCTTAAAATTCATATAACTTTTTGAAAACACTATGTAAATCCAAATAGCTCCATGAGTTAAATTTTTGTTAACAGATGAGGAACATTATACGAATATTCTGTTTGAAAACCCTCCATAAATGATGTCTTTATCTCTCCGAATAGGAGTTTATAATCTATTGAGAGGGGTAATAATCATTTACATATGATTTTTCACATTTTTAACACATTGTAAGGGGTGTTTGATATACTATGTTTTCAGCCAGAGTTAATTAACTCCTCTGTCAAAGGAAGTTTAACTCAATGAGTTTTTATTTTTTGGTAAACTTTTCTTTTTTCATGATCAAATTTTCCCCTATCAGCCAGTGATAAGAGGGTGTACCTCTCCCATTCTATTAAGAGAATGTTCAATATTAACTTAAAATGTTGTTTGGATATACATATGTGTTTTTTCAAAAGGTTATATGAATTTAAAAAAAGTCAAGGTTACATGGGGTAATTTGGATTTTTCCCTTGAATATAATACACTGAACACAGGGAGCAGGAGAAGAGAGGGACGAGTTGATAATGGCGGACAACTAAAGGCACAGGCCGCATAACACACACATGGAGGGGGGGGGGGGGTGTTGAGCAGGATATACAAGAAGACACTGTAGTGGCAGCTCAAGATGAGAGAGAGAGAGAGAGAGAGAGATGGGAGGAGACAGAGACACGAGGTGTGACCACTACTACGTACAGTTCCACACCCCCACCCCTAGGTACAGTTTTGCATATGTGGTTTAGGTTACTTTAAACTCATCCACCCCCTACATTTTCAGCATTGTCTGGGGTCTATCCTTTACACCCATTATCTACCACTATAAATTTTTATTCACCATCTTGCTGAATAACCCAATAATAAGAGAAATGGATAAAAGAATAAAATTTGATAGTTATGACTTGAAATTAGTATAAGCAGTGATTGATCAACGAATTTTTTAAGAGGGGCTTAAAAAATTATTCAAAATACATATAAAAAAAACACTATGAATGCATTGTATCGTTGTTATAAATCAATGTTCAATAAAAACATTCATAACAAATCCATTTGTACCTTTTACAGAAATAATTTTAGAGGAGAAAATTAGATTTTTTTAATTTTATCAACTCTTTTATTAAATTTTAATGTTTGAAATTTTTTTCTTTGAAACATGTAGTCGGTTGAATTTTTTTTTATCACCTCTTTGATTAAATTTTAATGGCTGATATTTCTTTTCTTTTAAACTTTTATAGAGTTGAGTTGTCATGATTTTTAGGAAGGAGAGACTTCTAATTTGGTGAAAAAATTTATGGAAGATTTGTTTAACAATTAAGATATGCATGGGGGCATAAGCCCCCCATATGGGAAGCATGGTCTGTCTACAAATCTTGATAACTATTATAAGGGGGATAGAAATTGATTATCATAGTTTATATGCAAAGAGTCAAATACAATTTTTTTGTTATTTTATAAAATTATCTCATTCAATATCATGGCTGGAATTGTATGTTAAATTAATTGACAGAGAATTTATTATTTTTACAAATGTAAATAGGTATTGAAATGTAATCAATTATATTTTCAAACCGTTTTCTCAATCTAAGTGTATCTACAAGATACCAAATGGGTTTAGAGCAAAAACAGATTAGAATGTGGAGCTGGTTGGAATATTTTTGTGTAAGAAAATGTTAGATACAATCTTGTTTATAGTCCATCGTGCAATTCATATTTGTTTTGATTTTTTAAAATGAGTATAACTCTTCCAATGAGGTGAATATTTTTTTAAAGATAAATCATATACTCCATAAATTGTATGAACTTATTTTTAAAAATTTCAATTTTTTTCAACAAAGTATATACATTATCCAATGAGGTATATATCAATTATTGAGGTATATAAACTTATCAAATCACATGGAGACTCTTGTATGGTATTATATTTTTGATATTCTAGAGAAACTAGTGGGCTAGTGGGCATGAGAGCTGATCCTTCATTTGTTATTTTGTACTTGAATCTTATTTGATTTACATTGTAATGATGCTACGTCAACATTTTTAAAATCAAATGGTAAAAAATAAGTGAAATACTAAAATTTAGAGCATTACGAATCCTATACCAAAATGTGTACATAAATTTAAATTTGAGTAAAAGTCACTTAAAATCTCTCCAATCATTTACCCATATCTATACAAAATCAAGCTTTTACTTAAACTTTTACCCAAATAAAGGAAGACTTAAACTTTTACCAAATTTTCAAAGGTTATTCTTCTTCATCCACATTTTTAAAAATATTTGAATAAAGTAAAATACAAAGTTATGGTTGAGATGGACCATATAAAATTAAACTTTTATACAAATTTTTAGTAAAATTTAGGTATATGTTTGAGTAAGGGCCGTAGATGGCCTCAATTACTTTAACTATCATTCTCTTTATCCTGTTCTCTTATCCACATCTCGGACCAGTGTAACTTGATTTCTAAAATTTATGTGGACTAACTTTTCCTTGAAAAAAATGCCTTAACAAGCAGAGGATCTAAGATTCCACTTGTTCCCCCCATTTGGATAGAGAATTAAATTATTACGAGATTTATAACTATTCTAATATAAATAAGGATGAAGTAGTTTTTATTTGATTGTTTTTGAATTATTCTGGTTGAGATCGTATTAATAGAGTTTTTGTTGTTGATAAAATATAAATAATGTGTAGATAATAATTTATAAAAGGTGAAAATATGATTACCGTTGATTTATAAGATGTGATATCAGTTGATTTGACATTGAGCCTACATATTCATTTGATCTGAATAACCTGGAATAACTTCATTATTGAGGTTGACTGGAATCTATATATCACTTTATACCAGTTAATTTTAACATACAAATTCTCATTTATTTTAATTTTTCAAACACTGATTTAAAACTATTCTAACTAAATTCCCACTTATTCCGGCTGTATTTTCAAACCAAACGGGGCGTTAGGTCACCCCGAGTTTGAATTTCAAAAAGAAAAAAAGCCGTTTATTGATTCGGGATGGTCCGCCCAACCCGACCCGTGCCTACCAAGAATTCTTGCGGGCCGGCCCGAACCGACCGTTCCGGAGCCCTAAATTGGGTGGTAGTGGGTACTAGCGACTGCCAGGTCTCTCCACACGTCAAAGGCGATGGCGCAGTTTTGGAAACCAGGGTCGGAAAGGCCTCGCGCGGTCATCCTCGACGACGAGGAAGGCGGCGTCCTCTTCTTCTCCGCCGCCCCCTCCATCTCCGGGTGAGCACACTCTCTCCCCCCCTCTCACCTTGTCCGGTGGACCGTTCGATCCCGTCGCGCAACCTACGCGCGTCGTCATCTGACCGTTGATTTCCGTCCCCCCAGCTATGGCTACGCGAGCCTGGAGAGGCAGAGGCAGAGGCTTCCAGTGTTCAAGCACCGGACGGCGATCTTGTACCTGGTGGAGTCCCACGCCACCACCATCATCGTGGGCGAGACCGGCAGCGGAAAGACCACTCAGATTCCTCAGGTTCATCTTGATTTCTCTCTTGTAATTTTTTTTTTTGTGTTTTGGAAGAATTGAATAGTTGGATTGGATTTGATTGGTTTTGGATTGTTTAGTACCTTAAAGAAGCGGGTTGGGCGGAGGGAGGGCGGATGGTAGCTTGCACTCAGCCACGTCGGTTGGCTGTTCAGGTGAGGCTTTGGTCGTGCTTGTAGTTTTTTTTTATTTTATGAATGTCTGGTTTAATGATAAACTCTTGTTCATGTTGTCATCCTATTCGAGGAGTTGCGCAATCGTGGGTTATAATAAGTCATTGGAGGAATATGTTAATTCATTGCAAAGAAAAAGGATATGGATGCATTGAGATGTGATAGTTTATTACTTATTAGGAAGGTGGAGATAAAATATTTTGTGGAGAAAGGTTAATGTTATTGCTATTGAATAGGATAATGTTAGGGGTAGTCCCACTTGCAGCCTCACGTGTAGTCCTCACATGCTTTGATTTTTTAAAGGTGTATATTTCATATAATGAAGCTTATACTTTCATAAAAACGATGTATACACTCCAATGTATTGTATGGTCATTTATAGAAAAAGTGAAAAATAACATGCTTCATTTAACAAGGTAATACCTCGTTGGACAAGGATTGATGAGGTATATGGGACTACATGCAAGGCTGTAAATAGGATTGTAGCGTCCCATTGAATGTTTCTACGCGGAGGAGCAAAGTTGCTCCAAGTGCAGTAATATAAGCGAATGGGTGCTTTTATGCTAGCGTGAATTTGGATCCAATCATTTAACATTAATATATTTCATGCATCTCTAGGTATGTTTTCTACACCTGGTCCACGGCAAAACTGCTTCGCTCCATTGCATTTATGCTCTGCCTTTATTTTCATCAGTCCACGATTAGCCAAACTATACCCCACAACCAGAAGGCACAACCCGAACCTTCACCCAACCTTCTTCCCTTTATAGTGGAAGGCTTACTTGTACAGAGTTAGGATCCTGATGGACACCATTGTCTGAACTTGTAATCGTTGCAGCAGGAGACCAACTTTGTTGTGACAATCACACACTTTTTCAGATACGTGCAAGCTCGGAAACCGCATTAGGGAAATTCATATGCACATATTGAACCATGAAGACTCACTTCCCCTAAAAAACCATAGTGATTTGATTTTTGTAAATGTTTTATTATTGCAAGAAAGATAAAGCAGATTGTTGCATATACTTTTGAGAATGTCATTACACTAATTTTGGTTGTCTATTTTCTTTGGAAATTTCTGAAAACTTATGTAATTGAGTTGTTAGTTGTTAACACATCTGGAAC
Source organism: Acorus calamus (assembly GCA_030737845.1). Taxonomy (NCBI): domain Eukaryota; kingdom Viridiplantae; phylum Streptophyta; class Magnoliopsida; order Acorales; family Acoraceae; genus Acorus; species Acorus calamus. The sequence continues at coordinate 1,156,696 of CM060860.1, forward strand.
TTGGGAGGTAAGCACTTTTTTTATGGAATAATTTGATACTAATCTTGTTAAAATCGTTTGTTAGTCAGTTGCTACACGGGTAGCTGAAGAGATGGGTGTCAAGCTGGGGGAAGAAGTTGGCTATACAATTCGATTTGAAGATATTACAACCCCGGTAGGGCTTCTTATTGCTTTTTATTATTTGACGTCTCCCCCCCCCCCCCAATTTACTCTGAGCATGTCAAATATTGTTGCCAGATGCAAGCATTCTGCTACTATGTTAAATTATGTAAATTCTTTCTTTGATCATCTTGATTGAAGACTCCAACTTTCTCATGTTTACTGCATCTTCCACCCATCCTTGTCTCTTGATTAAGTGCCTTTGAGCATGGTTCTCTCATTCTTCTACGAGGTCACATGAATCAATTTTGTCCTGCTGACATTATTTTGGTTGATGTAGACCCCTTTGGTAGGATGCTACAAACACTTTGTTTCTTGCAAAATTATATATTATTATTGGCAATGAATTTTTCTGTTTGCTGCATGCACATGTGAATTATTCAAATTATTCATATTTCCATGGATACAAAGGAGTGAAGTCCCCATATAATTTACATTCTAAAAGCTCCTGATCCTTGTACACCAATATTTTTAATTGCAGGGTGTGACCATGATTAAATTTCTCACAGATGGCGTACTTCTTAGAGAAATGATGAATGATCCTCTTTTAACAAAATATAGGTACTAAATACATTTTTCTTTTGGGCTTCACTTCTAAGCTCCTTTTCTTCTTGTTGTTTTTTTTTTTAATTTCTGGTTGTGGTAAGATGGTAATTTTATACCTTCGAATGTTATGGGAGTACTCTGTTTAAATATGATTTTTCCATCTTCAGACATGTTTACCCTGTATCTTTTCTTCCAATTTCTTTCCTCTTGATGTGCAAACTTGTGGGATAAATTATGACATTCCATTGATAACTTTTCCATGTGTTTAACTGCTATGTATTGATTAGTGTTATAATGGTAGATGAGGCACATGAAAGATCCCTTTCAACGGACATGCTGTTGGGCCTCTTGAAAAAGGTGTAAATGCTTGCTTAAATAAGCTACAATTTCATTTTTTTGTTCTCAAGAAGATATATCCGCTTCAGCTGTGAACTAAATTACTGGCGTGGTTGTACCAGATCCAGTGGCGAAGACCTGAGCTGCGGCTCATCATTTCATCTGCCACAATTGAGGCCAAATCTATGTCAAATTATTTCCTTCCTAGGTACATTTTCCTGGTTTGTACGACCAAAAATATGATCTTATATAGTTGGCTTCCAAGCTGTTATTGGACCGATGTTAATATATTATAAGTGTGTGGATGTTGATAACTATTTCTCATTTTTTTTAGTATTCTGCAGACCAAAATGCTTTATTTATGAGTTTCTCTATACCTGAACGTGTTGCATTTTTTTGTGCTATTAACCAGAAAAAAACGCCAAGAACAAGCTAGTGAAAATTGTGCACCTAGCACACAGCCTGGGATACTTTCTGTTGAAGTAAGTTATGATTTGTTTTATAATTATATGCATCCTTTATTGCATTTTTTCTTCTTCTTCTCCAAAAAAAAAAAAGAATTTTTTTTTTGTTATTGCATCGTTTTTTTCTTCACCTTGACACATTTAACTCTAAGCCCCCGTTTGTGTAACGGAATAAGAGAGTATAAGGGTGGTATAAGGGTGGTATAAGAATAGATAAAAAAAGTTGTTTGTTTGAAGGGTAAACTTGGTATTACTAAGCCAGTTTAAAAGTTAAAAGAGTTAACAATTTAAGCAACCCCTAGGATGCTATACTTACCTTATCTATTATGGGCCCACATGTCAAATCAACTTTTTACACCTCATCACATCATCACCATCAACACCTCTTATACATTGGGCCCACATGTCAAATCAACTTTTTTACACTTTATTTATATTTTATTCATTATCAAACAAACAACTTAACATTTATTCACGTTTTCAATGAGAATAAAAAAAATACAACCAAACAGAAAATCTTTTACTTGTAGATTTGTTATCTTCTGACACAGTAACTAATTCCGCTATCCAAACGGGGGGTAACAGTATTGAAATGCTTAATCTCTAAAAATGAGCTACTTTTTCTGTCTTATCTCAGGGTCAAGGTTTTGTTGTGGAGATCAGTTATCTGGAGGAGCCTGCCCCTGATTATCTGCAAGCTGCTGTATCAACTGTTCTGTCAATTCATGATCAAGTACTCGCCTGTCAGTTGCATTGGATTATATTGTATGATAATTTAAAGACATTGTTGAGATGCCCAGACATGAACGAAACTGAAAATAATTTCTCTATCTATATATCCATTTATTCTGCTTTTGAGATTGTGTGGTTCATTCATTATCCATTTATCACTGTGCAGGAACCTATGGGCGATATCCTGGTATTTCTTACGGGTCAAGATGATATTGATGCTGCTGTCCAGTTACTTACGGAGAATGCTCAAAAGAGGGGAAAACATTCATCAGGTAGTTTATGCTAAATTTATGTGGTCCTCTAGTTTGTCATGTGAACTTTGAAGCCCCGGGAGTTGCCAGAGGGTGATTTTAAAGAAACAAGATATAATAATATTGGGGCGAATTAATTATCCAGCTTGCTGCTGTTGTATTTTCCATCACAACAACTACATAAAAATGCCAATATCTCTCTATTAATGAGTTGTTTGGATTTACTTCTGGTTATGATCATGTTTAGTGAACAAGTGTTATTGACCCAATGTTTGAAGTGTCTCTGATGCATGTAAAATCTTTATGCCTTATCATATTTAAGAAATAGCTATTATAATTCTGTTCGCCCCTGTGCTTTTGCAGCTTCCTCAGTAGGGAGCTGGATAATTGTGAGAACTGCTTTCGCATTCAGTCTTCCTTCGTAGATATCCGTATCACATCCCTACACGAAATGCCACTCTTTTTATCTTATTAATTTCATTTCTTTCCAATGCCTTGGTGTTGTGTTTGTGATTATCATAGGCGAATCAGTGTTTTTTTTTTGGTGAAAATAGGTTGACAAGCTACTGTAATGATTAACAAATTTGGGCAACATTGTCAGATTAAAAAAAAATATTTCTCCAAAAAAAGAAAAGAACATTGTCAGATAAACATATCTGACAAGAAACACCCCATCAAAAGCTGTAGTAGAGTTAACTACTGGCTCTGCTCAGGAACACCCCATAACCTCTCACTTCTCAATGTACAATCTCTTATTAACAAATTCCACCCACGATGCACTGATGAATGATTGTTCTTTGACCATAATATTATCTTTCCTTGCCTTCCTTATTCACTCCTTTAACACATATTTATGTTGTAGTAAATTCTCAAAATGTCCAATTTTCAGGTATGCTGGTTTTACCATTGTACTCGGGACTTTCACGTGCGGACCAGGTCAGGTTTACACAGGGTACTCTGTGAATTGATTTTGCATTTAGATGATTGGTTTTTGTAGATATTTTGATGTTCATTTTTATATTCTATTGTTGTATGTTATGAGAATTCTGCATCTTTTTCTAATGCCTGGCAATTTTTCATCTTTTGCAATTATATCGTTTTGTTGCAGGATCTTGTGTTTTCTCCAATGCCCAAAGGGAAGAGGAAAGTTGTTATTTCTACTAATATTGCTGAGACATCATTGACACTAGAGGTGATTTCTTTATATGATATTCCAATCTTGCCTAGAATTTAGTTAATTTACTCTTTTTTTATTTGATTTTGCTTCATCATGAAACATATTATTCGTTATTGATTACACAGGGTGTGGTGTATGTTGTGGATAGTGGATTTTCAAAGCAGCGGTTCTATAATCCGGTATTTTGCTTCCACATATTTCTATATGTTTTCAAGTGAACATTTTTATTGGCCACTATTTTAGTTCAGTGACTTTATGTGATACTAGATAATGGATGTAATTTTTCTTGAATATTTCTTTTAACCGTATGATCTCCCAGTGTACCAGTTTTGACTAGCCATATCTGTTGGACATTGTCCTTTACTTTTTATTATTATTTTGTTATAAGTGTTTATAATTAATTATTGTGTTTATAAATTTAAGTAGATATCTGTTTGTTTATCATTATCACCCCCAGTTTGTAAACATGATAAGCTTGCAATTATATTCTAACATTCAACATGTCTCCATTATATAAAAATGATAAGTTTGCAAGCATGAAGGAAAAGTTTCTCTTTCATCTCTCACGTGGTATGCCAGTGCATTTGGCTAACATGGAATGAGTGCATTTTTAAAAGAAGGCGGTCAGTCTACATTGAAAAACATATAGGTAAGTGTGGTGTCGCATTTTTTGGGATTAGTAAATTCATCTTGGGGGCAGATTTGGCTACAAACATCTTTTTTATTTATTATTATCTCACGCAGGTAGGTTGGGGTGGATTTTTCTGTAATCATTTTTTAACTGTTTCTTCTCACGGGTGATAAGGCGAGCTTGTGTTTGTAGTTTAGGGACCTTTTTCCCCCAATTTGAAGATCCCTGGTCTGCTTCGAGGGCCTTTTTCTGAATTAATACAATCATGAAAACCTTCTTTGCCAAAAAAAAGTTCCCTTTCAAAGATCTGACTATGCAACACTTATAAGCCAAATTATAATTTGAACAATACTCCAGCGAATACTCAAACCATTAAATAATGGGTATAGACACTTTATAGGTGGGTATTTCATTTTTTATGACATCATTCTGGTAATCACTAGCTGGTGTAGTTCAGATTAACTGTTTTTCTTGTCAGCTCATTGACGTTTGTGATTGCAACTATATATTGGCACACTTATTGCAATCCTGATTGGCTGTTTGGGTAACTTCCATGTTTTGCATTGTCCTTGCATGCAACTTGTGCAAATACATGTTTACATTTCCCTTGCATGCAACTTGCTTAATGGCACTGGATTTCCTCTGAGCTCCAGAGTCTGTTTTTCCATTTGGATTTTCAATGTGATGTTTTGTGTCAAGGTACATAGTAGACTTATGAACATGGATATTTGTGTTTTCATGAGCGCTGTAGAAAGGATTCTCTGTGTAGAATATTCTCCATTTTATTTTAAATTTCTCGAAAATCCCATCAGGCAGAGTCCTGATTGAGTCATTTATTTGCACCACTGTTGTATTAATTTCTGATCAACATAATCTTAAGCTGTGGATTGAAGCATTATCTTCATTCATAATGTACTGAAAATGATCAAATGAATTAATCATTCAACAAATTTTGAGGAAATGCCATGGCTGTCTTTTGCTGATTTTTTTTTATAGCTAATGTGTTGATTTTTATTGTGACATATTCCTTGTTGTAATCTTTAGTAATCCAAGTTTTTTTCCTTTTATTGAAAACTGTTTTTCTGTTTCTCTTGCAGATATTTAAGATAAATTTGTTCTTTTCTTCTTGATGGGTAGTATTTAATTAGGTGTGTCTATATACAAGTCTTAACATGAATATCTTTATGATTTGAATTTTATTTCCATGTGTTATTATATAGATTACAAATATTGAAAATTTGGTGGTTGCACCCATATCCAAGGCATCTGCGAAACAACGAGCTGGAAGAGCTGGTAGGGTACGACCAGGAAAGTGTTTTAGGTATCACATGCTAGAAATGCTCCATATCTATTTTATCAATTTCATTTGATGTCAATAATTTTAAGTTTGATGAATTATCAAATGCTCAAAAACATTATATATATAATAATTGTAATGGTTTGGTTGTTGATATTCTTAATCCTGGTTTCTTTCTATTTTAATTTTAATTGTAATTTTTTATCAGTTCTAATTCTCATAAATCTTGTATTCTAGGTGTCCCATTTTCTTTTACATACTTGTTATTCCTGTCAGGTTGTACACAGAAGAGTATTTTGTCAAGGAGATGCCTGCAGAAGGAATTCCAGAAATGCAAAGGTCAAACCTTGTTTCTAGTGTGATTCAGGTATGTGCCTTTTTTGAAATTGTTTGCTGTCACATAAGTTCTGTAGGCAATTCTCTTTGTTATCCATTGTAGGGGAACTCTTAAGTTCTTTCTGTTCCATATTTTTTAGAAGTTTGGATATACTGGCTGCTTTTGTAGTCCTTTGATTTTTCAGTTCATGTTAAAACCTTTTGACTCCATTTTCACTGGTGGTCCTTTTCTTTATCTGGCAGATGAATCATCTGATATTGATTCACCATTGGAAGTAATGTTCAAAGTTTATGAGCATATACATTTATTGTAGTTTATAATATCTTTCTTCTCTTGACGTTTAATGTAGTTTTTGACAATGGGAATATGCACGTATTAGTTCGTCAAAATACACCTATATATTCATCTGAAGCATTGAATGGTTGTTTGGAACGAGAATTTACAAGTCATACATTCATACAATTTAGATAGTTTTGGATTGATAGCAAAAAGATCATGCCTGTCTCAATCTAATTAAGTTTATGATTGCTTTTGTTGTTTTCTCCAATTAATTTGTCTCATTATGGCAATTCAGTACTTTTTTCCCTATTCTTTTGTTGGTAAATCTCTATGCATACTTAGCTATTTGTTGGTGTGTTATGTAACACAGTCAAGTTTTTTGGTTTCCGAGCCATGCATATTTCATGCGTCAGCATCTGAAATACATGAGGTGAGTATTTGATATCATGGATCCATTATACAGGGGAAAATCATGCCACTTGACGCAGAGTAATTTATTTTTCAATTAGTCTCAACACATTTTTTTTGGTTTGGTTCTCAGCTTGGGGCTTGATCATGAGACCCATTGACACTTGTGATCGAGTGAGTTGGTAAAGAAATATATCATATATTTTGATGGCATTGCATAAGTGGTGTCTGTTAGCAAAGTAGAACATAGCACCTGTAATTGATTTTCCCTTTTTAGTCTCATATTCAAGTAGTGCACCTGACATTTTGTTGATTTTTGATACTTACAGTATCATTTTTCAAATAATGCTTTGTGTTTTAGGAATATGAAAAGCGGTGCTTTTTTTTTTTTTTTTTTTGAATTCTATGATTTAATTTTCGCTTATATTTAAGATATTTCCATGAATAGACTGCTTATTTTTTTTAATTGTTTCATAATGCAGTTGAAAGCCTTAGGGATTGATAATATCCTTGGATTCGACTGGCTGGCATCTCCTTCACCAGAGTCAATGATTAGAGCACTTGAGGTCCTCTACTCACTCGGAGTTCTTGATGAAGATGCCAAACTTACATCACCCACTGGTTTTCAAGTTGCCGAGATTCCACTAGTATGTTCTTTATTTTCTCATTTGAGGGAGCTGCCAATTTATAGTTGTATTCTTTTCTATTCTCAATCTGCTTTCAGGATATTTTCAACTTATTGTCAAAATACCAAGTCATGATGGATATGAGGGGGAGTGCATTTTTTTCTTATAGTTGATTTACATGGAAGCCTTATTTAATTGAATTTATCATTAAGTTTGCCCATCTGCAAAGTACAACATGCAGTTCCACTTATGATTGATATACTAGTGGCTTCTAGCTGGACTCCTTATGTCTTAATTAGTAAAGGTCCAGTCTCGATGGGTAATTATTTTCATAAAAGATGGGTGCAATGAAGAACAAGCCTATGCTGCTCAGTCCTTGGACGATTTTCATTTTTTTTGCAGAACCCAAATAATAGATTTATTTGCAGAAATGTGACCATACATGTGTTTTTTTGTCGTGACCATTTGATGGCCAACCCAAACTCCTGTAAAGCAAATAATTGACCTCTGCAGTTGCATTGCCTGTCCTTCAAAGATGAATTTTTTTGTCGGCATAGGCTTCAGTAATGGATAATTCACTTAGGTTTCAATAGTGGACAATGTCTCATACCTGGACAAAACTGTCAGTTAAAAAATTGTATATTTGGAGAACATCCAATGGTATTTAGTAATTGATGTTATTGTCATACTTCAGTTTTTTTTTTTTAATTACAGGAGTTTGACTTGGTCATCAAGTGGTCCTGAACTAATGAATGCAGATTAACAGATGTCAATTTAAATTAGAATTTATAATATCCTTACAGAACGAGACCTTTTATGTATATTTTAATTCATCATTGTTTTGAAGCTTGTGTGGAGTTGTTATCAGAAGAGATGACAGTCCATAATACTTTTTCCAATAAATTTTTTCCAGGATCCAATGATATCCAAAATGATATTATCGTCAAATGAACTTGGATGTTCTGAGGAGATCATTACTATAGCAGCAATTCTTTCTATTCAGGTGAACCTTTTTTTGATCATCACTGACATAGTGACATATTATTCTGTACCATAGATGAGAATTTTCGTTTCTCTTGACAAATTCTGTTTCCTATCAACTTCTCGTAACTCCACAGGTACACACATCACCACTCTCTCCATAAATTTGTGATTTGATGTATTTAAATTTCATTTGAGCAGTCCATCTGGGTTTCTGGTAGAGGATCACAAAAGGAATTGGATGAAGCGAGACTGCGATTTTCTGTAGCTGAGGTTCTGATATTTTTTAAAATCTTTTTACAATTTTTATATAAATCTTTTTGTCTAGCTAGATCAAATTCAACATACTTCCCCTGCCTTTTTAATTCCTCATTCATATTTTGTGCTCTTTTTATAAAAAATTATGTGTTCATATCTGTAATTATCTCATTCATATTATGTGCTCTTCTTTTTAGAAAAAAATTTGAGCTCATATCTGCAATTGATACATTAAACATTAGTAATATTTGTAGCTTCCAACCCTGACTTGGCAATTTGAATTTGGTTAAGGGCCTTGCAATGTTTAATAGGGGTGGAGAAAATGGAAAAAAAAAGAGGAGAGGGAGGGAGGGTTTCTCGGTGAAAGGGCAACACATGGAAGGAAATCTGGGGAGGTCTGGTTACGCAGGCTCTGTTTCTTTTGCGCAATGAGGTGGTATTCAAGGCTGTCGATCCTTATTTTGAGAATGTGTGGGAGAGCACAATCTGATTCGTTAAAGACTGAGCAATGAACTGTGCTGGATGGAGCTCTTTTTTTTCTTTGAAAAATTATGGGCTCAGTTGGTTGCTCTGTTATAAAGGAGTTTGGTGACTAAAGATTGAGTTCCGGAGAATTTGTTGTCTGGTTTCTTGTCTCATTGGCTTTGTTCATGGTTCTGTGTTAGTAGTCTCCTGAACTACTAATAACAAATTTTTTAATTTTTTTTGCCATTGATCTGGAACTGCACGTATATTTTCTAATGAATTAAAGTGGTAGGGTTCTCGCCATAACATTAAAATAAAAAACCTAAAATACTGAATTGAACAGAAGGCTTGAATTAATTATATGGTATAATCTGTTAATCAATAGTGTCATCTGACTGGACTTCAATGGGAGTTTAATAAGCAAACAATCTGAGAAGACCTTGTTGTCTGTCTATATGATTGAGAGAAATACATGGGTAAGGAATCCAAAATGAACACAGATTGTCAGATATAGAATGATTTGGAGAGCAAGACAGAAAATTATACCATTCAATTTCATTTTTTTTTTTTTGTGATAATCTTGTTGTCCATCTTAACTGCCATGGAGGAGGAGCATTTCATTCTTAACCACCATGGCCTAGAAATATATCCTATTTTCCCATGGACCCTAAGGGCCTGCTTGGATAGGAGTATTGGGTGCTTGGATTGGGATTGAGAATCTCAATCCATGTCAATAAGTTTGGATAATTTTTAAAATGTGGATTGTGATTGGAAGAGAGGGATTGCGAATCCTTAATTAGGGGGATTGAGAATCCCACTCAAGAGCTGGTATTCCCCCAATCCCTATCTAGGTGGATTGAAAAAAAGACTTTTTTATCTAGGCTTTTTATCTCCCTTTTTTAATAATTGATTTCTCTCTTCCCCGTCAATCCCAAACCGTTCTCGCCGCAGGAACAATTTTTCCATCTCCACCGGTCCACCATCGGCCAATAATACATTTAAAAAACAAAGACCTCCTTTTATAGCCCCTCTGTAAGACGAAAGAAACTTCTTCTTCGTTTATTTATTTTTTCTTTGTGCTTATGTGTCATCAACGCATGGATTTCATCCGTTTTTTTAAATTTTTTATGTTTATTAGTTATTCATTTTGTTTTGATATTGATTTTTTTTTTGTGCTTATGTGTCATCAATGCATGGACTTCATCCCTTTTTAAATTTTTTTTTATGTTTATTAGTTATTCATTTTGTTTTGATATGGATTTTTTTTTGTGCTTGTGTGTCATCAACGCATGGATTTCATCCATATTTAAATATTTTTTTTATGTTTATTAGTTTATAGCCCTTATTAATAATTTATTTTATTTTACTTGTGTTGTCAACCAATAAACATATTGGTTGTTGATGTTACAACATTGAAGAAAAGTTTATTTAAAAAAAAATCATGAATTTCGATGCGTAACATTAAAAAAAAGAATGTTTGTTAAATTTTATTAAATAAAGGATGATTTTGGAAGATGTGTGTGTATTAGATGATGTAAAATTGACTATGAGTAAACATATATTTGATTTTGTGGAAATGGTATTTTTGAAAACATATATATTTTATATTGTAATCCAGGCAATACCAAACACATGATTGGGATTAGAGAATCTCAATTTTATGTTTTCTGAATCGTGTTCATTACCAAACAGGTTGACAGGATTCCCAATCCCAATCCACCTGGATTTGGAATCATAGGATTCACATAATCCCAATCCCACCTGTCAACCAAACATGCCCTAAAGATATGGAATAGATCATGTATCATCGTGATATAATCATACTCAGATGTAATATCTGTTTTTCATTATATGTTGGAGACATTTAGATATTTTAATCATAGTGAATTCTGATGATATGTTTTCCTCTTTGAATCCGCTTTGCTTTTAGGCCCAACTACAATAGGTTGTTCTCAGTAACAGATGATTGGTAATCTGTAATATATATCTTTCACATTCCTGAAGAGCAATGTTAAGTATATTGATGGAAGACAAGCCTTTTTGTTTTCCATGTGAGAGACAACTTCAATCCAAAATCTTCTTTATACTATTTGATTCTACTGATGATGCTTTTTTATTATAACTTTGTTTGCGGTTTTTTCACATTCCATAAACGATGTTGTTCGTTATATATTTGTTTGCCTATTTTCATGTGATAACTTTCTTAATGTTGTGTTTGTCTCTGAAAATGCACAGGGTGACCATATAACATACTTAAATGTATATCAAGGATTTCTTCGCTCTGGAAAATCTTCACAGTGGTGCCATAAAAATTTCATTAATTACCAAGCTATGGTAGGTTCTACTTGCAATCAATTACCGTGATACATCATGAATGTCCGCATTTCAGTGTTTGAAGCTAGCTAGGGCATTGCCAATTAAGATTAACTTTTAAATTCTAGTTCTATTGTATTGCCCAATAATCGTATGTTAACTTTCCATCTCTCTCAAAAAGGGTCAACTTGATTTGGTGTATATTTAATTTTCTGTTGATGGTTGCACTTAATGCTTGTAATTTATGTAAATATGTGCAGAAAAAGGTTGTTGAAATTAGAGAACAACTGCGCAAATTAATGAAGCAGCTTGGTATAAATCTTGAAATCTTGTGACAAAGATACTCAGGTATTTTACACCCTTTGTATCAGATTTTATTCTAATTTTATAACTATTTTTTTTATGTATCTTCATTGTTTGATTTGCACTAATGCAAGTAGTAAAAGAGTAAAAAAATCATATATTAGTTACTCATATAAATTCTGTCAATTTATAACAATTTATCTAATCATCTATATCGGATGGTGATTTACATTATCAATTAAACTTTTATTGTCGATGATAATTGACTTTATTATCATACAATTCAGTAGTCATTTCATGCTATTGTTTACTGATTTGAATACGCAAGATATTCAAACATGAGGTATTTTTTCAAACCAATGTCACCAAGAAAGCAGTTATTCTGTGATCCATCTTCTAAAACAAAATCCAGAATATGTTTATATAGGAACATCGGGACAGATCTGTGATTTTGTATATTATAACCCCTGCTTGTTGACTGTTTCCAGGGGTTTGTTAGCTTTTTTTTGCATCATAAATTACCTCTAATTTACAGTAGGTTTTTTTTTAAGAATCGAACGTGCATTTCTAAAATGAAAAATGAAAATGAATGCTTTATTTTGCAGGTCATAAGGAAGGCAAGTCATTGCTGGATTTTTTGCCCATGCTTGTCGTCTTGAAGTAAGTTGCCTGTTATGTAATGTGTGGAAAATTTTAACAGCTTATAAGTTTCTTCTGCATATTTGTTATTGGCAGACCTATAATGGTCCTTTGCGGATCTAACATTCACCAAATCGGAATTTTTGGTTGGAATACATTTCAAACCTACAGCTTAGTTGGCTAGTTCTATCCAAATTATATTCATGAAAAAGAATCTAGTTCCTTTAGATAGTTGGAACATTCATGTTATGAAAAGTTTCTCTCATCGTCTCTGCAATTTGTTCCATGCTTGAACATTAGGGCCAGTCTTGGAGCATATGTTATGGAAAGAGAGTTTGTGTTTCATTTTCATCAAAGGATCTGCATCTTAAGTTCATTGCATATGGTTGCATTTCTGCAACTGGCAATAATTTGTGCAACAATGATTACACAAGAGAGTGTCAAAAGAGTGCTAAAGGATTATATGTTGATTTCTAGATATGATATGCCGTGAAATTTTTTTGTGCTTTATCAATATGGGGAGAGAGATCAGCCACCATTGTAGATTCAGCTATTATTTGGAGGGGAAATCTAAAATTTTAATAGATTCTGTTCCCTGCTTTATATGTGAAGGGACATGCCCAGAAAATAGTTTAACAGCAGAGAAAAACATGATCAAATTTTGGGAAAATAATCGAACAAGTTTGTTTGTTGTTCAATTACTATATTTCTTAGGGGTGCTTATCATGCTTTATATTTCATGATTAGGCTATTGCCACTTCTGCTGTTCATAACCAATCTTTTGCCCATTTTTTTACTTGGTATATCGTATCCATTTTAGCATAGTGCTACAATTTGCCCATCACATCATGTGCCCAAAAATAGTTGCACTCTCCTGAAATCTAGCCACCACCACCAACCTGTTGTCAGAGATTGCTGTCGTCTCTCTGAAAAAGATAATTAGGTGGCTTTTGTGAGGGAGAGAATGTCAGTCCCGTTTGGGGAACTTGAAGGGGTTGTCGTTTGTTAGCATATTGGGTGGAGGATTGTTTGATCTTATTTCTTTCAAATTTCGTACCATATTACACACATCAGGAGGTTTCTACAAAAAAAGGATGGATTCTGTAGAATTCACAGGTTTCAGGTTTGAATGTTATTATGGTTTTTTTCAGAAACTATTTCAACAAATTCATCAGTGTTTGGGTGACTGAAACAAAAATACGAAGGTTGGTATTTGGTGGAACCAGAAACGGTAGTATGAGAAGTGTGTTATGGAATGAGTCTTAGAAGCAGTTCCATTGGGAAATTTTGATGGAGTATAATTTGAGTTGGTGTTATGATTGAATCATGTGTGATTAGTGGACAGAAATATTTAGAAAGAATGAGCATGCCATGCTTAATGATAGACAAAGAGGAATGGAATCTATTAACATACATTCATGCATGTTGCTTCAATGGTACTCAACCTTGTATTTATAATCATGTTACTTATTTCATTCCTCGTGTATATTTGCTGTCTGAGCAATGGATAAAAAGTACACAATTGTTGACATTCTAAAAGGCTGCTTTGTTTGTGGGGTGCCTTTTCATGCGTTCCACCATAGGAATTTTTTAATAGAATTTGTTACTTTATTGTTGCATGTTCTAATCCTTGATTATTTATTTTGTTGAAGCCATTTAGTCAAAATGGAGCATACAAAACCATCAGGGGTTCTCAAGAAGTTTATATTCATCCATCATCTGTTCTTTTTAGGTGTGTATTATGTCAGAAAATTTGTGCTCCTTACACTGCCTGAATCATCTGTTATTGTTAGTCACTGTTTTAAATCGCGAACGATATATCGATATATCGGTCGATATATCGTTTTCGGCGACTAAATCGCGATCATTTTGCGAGGTTTTACCGAAATCACGCTGACGTCATGCTGACGTCATCGATATATCGATGATATATCGTCGATTTATCGAAATTTAACGATATATCAGCGATATATTATTTAAAATTTACAAATCACGGATGTCGATCAGATGGTAGAGTGTATGCGTGAAACCCCGAGTCCGGCGCCTCCACTTTTTTTTTAAAATTATTTATTTATTTATATTCAATCAAAGTCAGTGTCAAATCAACTTTTTTAATCCTAATGTCACGCTATCTGCCTCTTATGCTGTGTTTGAGGGTTTCATTTCATGTCCATCACTCACACTTGATACTTTGACATCAATACAGATTTTTATTTTTCATATCAATATTAAATTAAACGAAGACCCGGAATCTTCTTGTACAACCTTGCGTGGCCATGCTTGCTCAATTAAATTTTCATAACCCAAAATATAACAAACATGCTTGCCCAATTAAATTTTCATAACCCAATATATAACAAAAAAGTGTTATTGTATCCTTATAATTTTATGATCTAGTCTCGTATGTTTTATTAGTTATTATATTTTAATAAAATATATATTTTATTAAAAAAATTACACCTTTTACAAATGATTTGATTAGTTATTTAGTTTTATAGTTTTATATTGTAGTTAATTAGTTATGTATTTTTTTTAAATCAAAACCATTGTAAAATTATTATTATTATCTTCATATCAAATTATTCTTATTCATTTTCATTATTTTCACAATTTTTTATCTTTTTTTTTTGCTGTTTTTTCAAATTTTTCCCATTTTTTTTTAAAAAAATAAATAAAAATAAAATGGGCCGATCGATATATCGATCGATATATCGATTTAATCGATATTTCGAACATTGTTGTTAGTGGTCAACTTAGACGAGATATCAATATTGAATATAGCTTCATTTCCTCTTTTTTTCCTTGCTGAACAATGGACACATGGTATTCAACTATTACGATTACAGGAAGATTGTTTGTTCATGTATGATGATTATGTACAATATTCATATACAAAGCGACATAAAATCTTTCATAAACGTATAATGTTCACTATATATTCATTAGTGATGCTAATGATGAACTTTTATGCATGCATCAACTGGTTGATGTGCACCTTCGATTGTGTACATTGACATCTTGGTTAATTATTTGATTTTTTATGCTATATATAATAACTTGTCCTCTCCTTTCCTTGCAGAGTTAACCCAAAATGGATGGTGTACCACTCCCTTGTCTTGACCGAGAAGCATTATATGCGCAATGTGATTGCAATCGATCCATCATGGCTCACAGAGGCTGCACCCCACTTTTATCAGCTCCAAAAACCGAATCCTGCCATGTTTTGATGATACCATGATTTTTTTGCAGTTGGGCCGATCAGTCCTGCAAATCTCGTCCCTCCGAGGCTCATCAATAGTAGTTGCCTTCCAATCCAGTGATCCTTTGAGTAACAGATATTGAATATTTGCAGCAAGGATCAATGGGCGGCCTTTCACAAGGTGAAACGGAGGCTATTAACAGAGGTGAAATTAGCCTAATTATATTTGGATAATTTGAGGTTGAGTCTCAGGTACAGTCTTCGTCATATGTTTGTATTTTTTAAAAGGTCTATATTTCATGAAACAAAGCATACGATGTAAGATGTATATATGGGATTGAACATTGACAATGCTCATTATCTTTTACAGTGCGGTGAGCAAAGTGTTGGAGGTAGGGCCGCCACTTGTCTTTTTGTGGCCCAGAGCCTACCTAACTGGCACACGTCTTTGTTCTCTGGATGATCCTAGATCATCATCTTTGGCATTATTTTAAGATGGTCAATTATTACATTTTTATTTTTATTTTTAATTCCTTGCAAACCATCGTATTTAGCAATCATTTCCTCACTTTTTCGTATTTGGGTTTTATTTTTCGAATTTAAATGATAATTCTTTTTACTCCCTGTGAAAGACCTGTTTGTAAATTATTTAATTTTTTTTAGTCCTTGATAAGGAGTAAAAATGAATTATCCTTTAAATTCAGGGAGTAAAACTTAAATACGAAGAAGTAAAGGAGCGTTTGCTAAATACGATGGTTTACGGAAAGTTAAAAATAAAAAAAAACTTTTTTTTTTTTGTTGCAGTCCGGTGGATGTACTGAACTTGGTCATGAAATTGATTATTTGATTGCGATAGCTGGTCCTTTTTTAGTCCGAATTAAGATACCTCTGAAGTTGGTTTTCTTTCCAAAAGTGAAAAATGAGTGTCAGCATAAATGCCTTCGTTTCCCTGCCGACCAAAAATGAAGAGGGACCTTGTCGACGTGTGCATTTTTATATGGAAAATGTTTTTTTTTTTAAATCGGTAGATCAATACTATGTATTAATTGAAATCTCATTTGGTTGAAATGTTGTAGTAAAGGGAAGGATACAAAGATAGAGATAAAAGAAAAAATAATCTATAGTGAACAAAACGGAATAAAAGAGAGATCTATTCCTCATTGTCACGCTGAGCCCATCCTCCATCAGACAGGGTGGTATTCACCCTTGCCACTCCTCAAAGTAGCCGTCCTCTTTCGCATGCGTATCTGGAAAAGGAGTTCCATAAGTTGTCGAAGTAGAATCTTTGTCTACGAAAGATAATCGCGTTCTGTGTCGTTCATATCGCCCAAAGCCTAGTCGGAACTAGGCATTACCTTATCTTTGCTAGTGGTGATCTGTCCTCAAGAAGATAGCTGGGAAGCAAATTTTCAAAGTGCATCGATGGATATGGGTGCTACATCAGACGTCATGACTCGGGTCACCTGGAGCTAAAGTTCCCTTGTTACAGGACACGTATAGAACAGATGCTCGGCCGATTCATCCTCGCCCATGTAAATGGCACAGGTCCTTGAAGCGTTGGGTGCCCACTTAGCCCGATAGCACTTAGAACGCGGCTTTGATAGACCAACCACAAAAACAACTTGATATTTAGAGGCACCTTGGGTCTCCATATAACCGACTGCTTTGCGGCCAAACCGATATTGTATTTTGAGTTACGAATGAACCATCTATAACCCCGGCGAGCTGAATAGCCTCAAGTCCAATCGAATTGCCAAAAAATGCGGTCCGGTTCATTTGTTGACAGCTCCATGCACGCAAGTTTCCCATGAGCGCCTCAACTTAGCATGTCTCCTCCCGAATGGCCCTGATCAGACGAATATACCAGCCACCAGCTTCGTCTTTGACCCCCCAATAGTGAGCAACCGAGCAATTCTTCGCCTCCGCAATTTGGTAAAGATCCGGGAACCCACACAAGAATGAACCATCCCCACACCAACTATCCTTCCGAAACAGTACCGAATTTCCGTCCCCCACCTTCCAATGCATTGATGAATAAAGCTCGTCATTTTCATGAAACCGGCCTTTGCACATACATATGATAAATGTTAGAGACGGTCTTTTTTTATCAATCAAAACTCAAATTACATGTATTTTTTAAAACATTAAATATTATCTAATGAGATAAATGATTTGATAAAAAAAATGTATATCACTCCATTTCAAATTAAATAAATTTATTTTAATAAATGTAAGAAAATATTTAATGACATATATATCATTTAATGGGGTATATGTTTTACTGAATTTTTAACAAGTTATATAGGACTGTGTTTTGGATCATAAAAAAAATTGATTTTATCATTGCCCTTTTATATATTGAATCGTATGTATAGGGGTTCTCACATGCAGTCAGTGCAGTGTCATTTTTGTTAAGGCAAAGAGTATGTACAATTCTTTTTTTTACATATATTTTTAAGAAAGTACATTAAAAAGATTTTTTTAGAAGCAAGTACATTAAAATATATATATATATTGAGAAATACATTAAAAATTTAACCGTCTTCCTTGTTTATATCTTCTTTGCTCATGGCATGATTTTTGTTTTAAAATATTTCCCTATTTTGACCGTAATATTATTCTTTTAAGTCTATATAACGGGACTAGGTTAGGTCCAACACTCGTTAGACAATTCGATTGTCCAACGCGTTTTGAACCATTTGATCTAAATAAATAAAAATTGGCACATAAAAAACAATTATATTTAATATATTATGTAATTAAAGCCTTTAAACCCAGTTTAGCATCTAACTAGATTACAATTTCCCTCATTTTAAAAACTTATCTATTCCTCCCCCCCTCTCATTCTCCTTCTCATTCTCCTTCTCCTTCTCTTAAACTTCTCACCACCTCCATTAACCCCTCACCAATTTATTTTAATGAACTTGATTTAATTTAAGGATTAACATTTTTTTAAAATTCTGGTCTGATGAAAACATATTTGTTTTCAATTTATGGGTTAAATAACAAGTTTAGTTTTAAATTCTATTTGACTCTAAGTCGAGGAGAATTTGAATCAAGTTGATGAATTATATTTTAATATTTTAAATTACATTTTCAACACCTCCATTAACCCCTTGCAACTCTGACTAATTAATAATAATAATAAAAAACACTTTCACCCATTAAAACAATTATCAACGCAATCCTTAAATTAAATCAAATTCATTAGAACAAATTTGTGAGGGGTTAATGGAGGTGGTAAAAAGTCTAAGAGAAGGAAAATGGCCTGGGAGGAGGAGAAAGAGAAGGGGTGAAGAATAGAGAAGTTTCTAGAATGAGGAAAATTGTAATCTAATTAGATGCTAAATTTGGTTTAAAGTTTTTAATTACATAATATCTTAAATATAATTGCTTTTGATGTGCCAATTTTTATGTATTTAGATCAAATGGTCCAAAATTGATTGTCCAACGAGCCCCCCTTCTAAGGGATCGGGTTAGGTCCAACGGGTGTTGGACAATTTGATGGTCCAATGCGTTCATAACCATTCAATTTTCTCACTTTGTTGTAATTAAGATAATTTATAAAACTTCAAAACTAAACTTAGAATGTTATTAAATTCTAAATCTTCCTTTTTAAAATTTAATTAATTTGTGTATCTCAAAATTATAAGATCGAACGGTCACGAATGTGTTAGACCATCAAATTATTCAACACCAGTTGAACCTAATCCGATCCCCTTATAAATATCGTATAATTTATAAAAAATGTAAAAATCTTCTTTAAATAATAATTTAACTCTTAGAATAGATTGTGTTTTTTTTTCTTTCTAAAAAGTCTAAAATGAGTGAGTATAAGCATAAATTCTTTCTTGTCCCTGCCGACATGCATTTTTATATATTAAATCGTATTTATTGGGGTTCTCAATCCCACTTGCAGCCAGGGCAGTGTCATTTTGTTTTTTTAGGAAAGGCAGTGTCATTTTGTTAACGCAATGAGCATATACAATTCATTCTGAAAGTACATATGTATATATTATGAAAGTACATTAAAAATTTACCAGTTAACCGTATCTTATTTGTTTATATCCTCTTCTTTACTCATGACATAATTTTTTATTTAAAATATTTCCCTCTATTTGACCCTAATACTATTCTTTTTTTTAATAGGAAAATTTTTAAAAATAACCCCTTGAAAAAAAATTAATTCAGTTTTGATCACAGGACCAGCTTAATTGTAAAATTGACTATGAGACTATTTTGATATGTCAGCACACCCACGTGGCGTGCTGATCGGTCTAAAAATTTTCACGAGCGGAGATGTGATTATCAATCACGTTTTCGCTGTTTCACCCCCCACCACCCCCCGCGCGCAAGCACGAGTCGGCGCGCGCGGGGTTTGAAGACTTGATTTTTTTTCTTTTAACATGATATTGTATTATCTATACTTTTATTTCAATATATTATTTATAGAGATAAAATAGATAGATTTCCTCAGGGGTTGAAAAAATTAAAAACAAACATGAAAAGATAAGTAAAAGATTCATTTTTAAATACTAATAATATTCATAATAAAAAAAATTCTCATTTTTAAAGTAATATTTGATTAGAGATGATATTTGGTAAGAGGATTCATTCCCAAATACAAATAATACTCATCAAATACTTGACTTTGACTTTTCTTTTCTTTTAAAAATCATGATTTTTTTAAAAAATAATACCAAATATTACTTTGAAAATAGTGGGATTCATCTATCTCATTTTTACAAATAATCTATTAAAATAAAAGTGTAAATAATACAATGTGATGTTGAAAGAAAAAAATTAAAAAATTCAAGTTTTCAAACCCCGCGCGCACCGACCCGCACAGGGGATCGGGGTGTGGAAATTTTTGGATCGAATCATCGGTTAAAACAGGTCAAGGTCAGTTTTACAATTAAACTAATCCTGGGCCAAAACTGAAATTATTTTTTTTACAAGGGGTTATTTTTAAAAATTTCCCTTTTGAATACCTGTCCCTGTTATCTCCTGAAAATAGTAATCCATAAGCCCTGATTAGAATATCCTCACCGATTTAAAAGCGTGGCCCACCAATAAAAAAACGATATCTCTCTGTGTGGACCCACTTAAATAGTTAAATGTGATGCCGGCTTAAAAGATCCGGCAGAAACCATTCCCTATTTGCCACGGTTTGGTCACTCTCTCTCCGATCCGGTCCTTCGCATTGAATTCCACCCATTCTACTCCGATGTAAAAAATCCAATATAACAGACGCTCCTAGGGTTTCTCAATTCTTAATAAAATCTCAATCATAAACTTTTTAATAAAATTTATCCTAAATCCGTTTAAATCCGTGAGTGATTTTATTATTTAAGAATGACAGTTTCATCTTTGATTGAAGACGGTCCGTCCTACCTCTTATTTTAAAAGCAAATCTTTTGTCTCAAACTCTTCCCAGCGGGATTTTAAAGAACTCAAACACATTTCGTCCCATCTCATTTTGAGTGTGTTTGACAACCAGATTGTGACTTTGTTTTTTAACTTCTTTAAAAGCTAAAAGTTTCAATCAAGTTACCAAACAAACAAATTTAATTAAAATTTATCATTGTCATTACATAAAAAAAATACATTGAAAACTGTGTTTATTCTAACAAAAATAGTTTATAATATCAGCAACAAACATGATTATTTGATTAATTAAAAAAACACTCTTCATCATTCCATCCTAAAAGATGTGTATAAAGCTTAAAACTATTTTTCAAATTATGTTTTCAAACGCATCTTTAGAAATGAACGGATTTAAAATTTTCAATTTTTAAAATATTTTAATATTTTTTTTTTAGATTATAAACTAAATAATTATTTTTATTCATTATGTCATATAATATTACTTAATATATACTTAGATATTTTATGAATTACAATAATAATAATAATATATGATATGTTAGTTTTATTTATGTATCATATTAATTTTGAACGGATAAGTAATTTAAATGGGGTATAACGAAATAAGTTTTATACTTGAATATCAAATTCCTCTCATATCTTTATTCAATTGAGATTGATCGGATATCTTTATTCAATTGAGGTTGATCGGTTCAATTTAAAATTTAAGGAATCAAATCCGTCCTAATAAGATTTCCCATTTATCTCATTCTCCTGCCCTACCCATTCATTTATATACATTCCATTTTACTTATACTCAACCGAAGGTACACTTTACCCCCGACCGTTTGGTTGCCTCGCTCTCCTCTATCTGTCACGAGGAGTCGAAAAAAAAAATTAAATCCAAAAAAAGAAAAAAAAATGTCGAACTGGATCCAGAGACCCCCGTCTCTCCTCCCTCTCCTCCTTCTCCTCCTCCTCCTCTTCTTCTCCGGCGCCGTCTCCCGTCCGATCGATAGCACACTCTCGGATCCGGCGATCTCCGATGACGCCGCGGCCAACTCCTCGTCCACGCCGCCGCATCTTCATCCGCCTGGGCCGTCCGACGGCGTCCTCCGCTGCCGAATCCTGCGAGCAGACTTACGGGTTCCTCCCCTGCACGACCACCGCCCTCGGCAACCTCTTCCTCTCGATCGTCTACGGCTACCTCATGTTCACCGCCGCCACTTACCTTTCCACGGGGAGCGAGCTCCTCCTCGAGATCCTCGGCCCCGGCATCGTCGGCGGCCTCTTCCTCCCCATCCTCGGCGCCCTCCCCGACGCCCTCCTCATCCTCGGTTGGTCTCCTCCTCGAGATCCGTGCGTTTCTGATTTTTGGGGATTTTTTGTGATTTTTTTTGTGATTTGTTGTTGTTGATGTAGTGTCGGGGTTGTCGGGGAGTCCGGAGACGGCGCAGAAGCAGGTGCTGATCGGGATGGGGCTACTAGCGGGATCGACGGTGATGCTCTTGACGCTTCTGTGGGGGTCGTGCGTTGTAGTCGGAAAGACCGACTTGTCAGAGACGACGGGGCGCTCCATCGATTTACAGAACACCAAGGGTTTCAGCCTCTTCGGTTCGTGCTTTCATTCCCCTGTTTTCCCCCCCTTCAAAAGATGCTATTTGGTTTGCAAGATTAGACCTTTTTAGGTTTTGGGTCTCTCTTTTGTGTTAAGAACCATGTTTTAAAAATTGAATCGTTTATTGAACCAAGAAAATAAACGCATTAAGGTTATTAGTTTAACCGTTTGATCAACTGGATTTGAACCGTGACATTATCATGATATAATAATATATATTAATTATTAATACTAAATGAGTATATTTATAAAAATATGTAATATTTTAGATGTCTTTGCATAATTACAAGTCTTAATTTTAGTACTTTTTAAATTTTTTATTTAACTTCATAACACGATTTTATTATATAAAAACTAAACTTTCTATTAGATTTAACAAGAATTAATCATATTTCTATGAATATTCGTTGGTTCAACCAGTGGGTTGATTGGATTTTATCAATTTTTTTTATCCCATCGGGTTTGAGGGTAAACCGAACTAAATTCAAAGTGGGTGAAAGTTTTAACGGTTCAATCGGCCGGGCTGGTTGGGTTTAAAAAACACTGGTTAAAAGTGGACAAATTAGGTTTTTTGAACAAATTTTGTGGTTTCAAACACTACTCTGTCTTTTGACGTTTGTGTGGCACAGAATGTGTTAGAACTGATTTTGGAAAAGCTAGTGAAATGGGTGTTTTGAAAAATCCATTTTGATGTGATTTGCTGTAACAATTCACTTATAATAATCGGTGTTCTAAACAATACTAAAATTATAGGTTCTGGTGTTACTACTGATTTGTGGACTAGCTATGCCGCGAGGATCATGGTGATATCAGTCGTGCCGTTTGTCATTGTGCAGCTGCCGAGGATCTTCCGATTCCCATCTGGGGAGCGTATCATGGTGTTGGTGGCTCTCCTTGTCGCAATTGCATTCTTGATATCTTATTGTCTCTATCAGGTATGGCTGTCTCTACCGTGGCGTCAGTTTGTAAGAAGCATTTTGAATGAATTTCTTTAGATGCTGAATTACGATTGTTTGATTCATGCATAATGTTTTGAAAACAGGGGTGTTTATTCTTTTTAGCATAGTATGGGTTTCAGCTGAGAATTGGTTTAAATAGTTATGGCCAAAGGAGGTTCTTGAAAATGTTTAGCCCCTTGCATGCCTGAATGTTTCGTCATTGTGCAAGAAATTAATAGAAATGTTCAAACTTGCCAAGAATTGCACATCACATAATTTTTAGTTATACTGGCTAATCATAAGTATTTTTCATTGGCCATTATGTTCTAGCATCTTTAGTCCATGTTTATACTTTATATGTGCAGTTTGTACAGGTCGGGGTAAATGATGTAGGTAGCAGCTAATTATGCTTTTTTTAAAATATTGTAAATGGCATTTTGTTTCTGGATTCTTGTTAATCTTCCATTATGAAATGAACATTTCCTTGTGAATATCACAAAGAACTTATATAATTTAATCTATGAGTCAGTTATGATAAATTGCAATGGAATCTCAAGGTTTATGAAACAATACCATGATCAGGCACTCATCTTTAACTGCCATGATCATATTTTATGTATTTGGGCCAATCGTTTATCCTTGTCTGCTGGGATAAATTTTACTTTCAGTTGCAAAATTTCCGGCTTATGTTCTTAGAATTATTCACAATGAATAACCCTTGGATCATTCACGCATATTTGTCGTGGGTGATATGAACAATTAAAAAATTGCTGTAACAATCGAACACTGCTAAAAGAGATGTCTACCGCAGGTTTGTTTCTCCACTACTGCACAATATTACTCCATCACAACTGGCCGCCAACAAACCCTACGCCCCCGTTTGGATTGAGGAATTGAGTTATTTGGATCAATAACTATGCCAGTATAGATAGCAATTCTATATGAATAATAAGAGATTTTCTGTTTGGTTGTGTTTTTTTTATTTCATTGGAAAACGTAAGAATAAAGATTGAGTTATTTGGTTGATTAAGAATAAAATATAAATAAGGTGTAAAAAGTTGATTTGACATGTGAGCCATATTGATATATAAGAGATGTTGGTAGGTGATTTGATGTGATGAGATATGATTTTTTTTAATGTGATGGTGGGCCCCACTTATCAATGGGAATAAATAAACTGAGTATAGCTTATCCTAGAGATTACTTAGAATTGTTATATTCTCTTATACTCGTTTAAACTGGCTTAATAATATCAAGTTATGCTCTACAAACAAACAACTATTTTCCCTATCCATTCTTATACCACCATTATACCCCCTTATACTCCCTTAACCCGTGATCCAAACAGGGTGTACACTACTTGCCCTCGAACAGTGGCAGCCTCGGTCCCTGATCAGCTGAACAACCATCTCCCAAACATTCTCCTTGTACAGCCGTTCCCCTTTGAGTAGTGTTCTATTCCAGATCGACCCAGTTTTCACTGGCACAAATGATTTTGATATTTTCGCCTTCGCATTTTTGTCCCCCTTCTTCCTTAGCTTTTTTCCCGGACTCCCACATGCTCTCCAAGGTCGAAATATCTCCCACCATCCCCATAGCCAACAAAGTGCCCTCCATATACCCTTGCCACAATTTTTTGTGTAAAATTGATCAGATTGTAGAAAGATCAGTTGCATTGATTACTGTAGCTCTTTATCCTGAGCTCCTTGATGACAATTAGTAGTGTGATAGGTTTTGATTTTCAGTGATTTGCCCAAACAAGACATGCATGATCAGTATTTTTGCCGTTGAAGGCCTCCCTGCTTCTCGTAGTTTTTTTTTTCTCTTTTAATATTATCAACATAATATGGCATATTAACCGTGTTTTTCTTCACGAGCACTTTCTTACAGAGATACTTCCTGTTTTTTACTTGAGTGCAGGTGTTTCAACCTTGGATTCAGAGAAGACATCTAGCTTATGCCAAACACAAGCACGTGATATCAGGAATTTTAAAACATGCACAAGAAAGAGTATTTGGAAAACTCCTTACTCCTGAAGGAGACCCAAATATAGAAATCATAAAGAAGTGAGTAGACTTGTACATTCCTGCATTTTTATACTTCATTATTGATTTGATGATATTTCCTGCATTTTACTGCAGATTATTTCAGGTCATTGATCAGGATAAAAATGGCAAAGTATCTCACTCTGAGTTGAGAGCCCTGATCATAGGAATCCAGTTCGAGGAGATCGACTTGGATAAGGATGATGCAGTGGATAAAGTAATGGCAGAATTCGATACCAATAGGGATAATACTATCGAGGAACAAGAGTTCATCGTAGGAATCTCAAAGTGGCTTAATGAGGCCAAACATGTGGTCGCTAATTCTGGTTCTTACTCTAAAAAGTTCATAACGACTTTCATGCAGTAAGTCACATCCTAATTTCTGTCTTTCCATAGTTGACTTTTTTTATGAAATAATTAAAATTTCATCTACAGAGAACCAGGGAAGAGCATGACATGTTAATTGACAGAAGTCACGTCCTAGTTTCTTTCTTTCCATAGTTGACAATTTTTATGAAATAATTAAAATTTCATCTACAGAGAACCAGGGAAGAGCATGACATGTTGGTTGATAGAAGTGATGAGGTTGTTGAGGGTATTGAAAATGTCTCCTGGGTGAGCACTAAAGCTGGGTTACTGTTGCTTCTGGGAACTATTATTGCAGCTATATTTGCAGATCCTCTTGTAGATGCTGTTGACAATTTCTCAAAGCTACAAGTATACCTTCTTTCTTTATCTCATTCATCGCAATGCCTTTGGCCACCAACTCGAGTGAGGCTGTCTCGGCAATTATTTTTGCCAGCCGGAAGAAGCAAAGAACTTCCTCATTAACATTCTCAGAGGTTTGTTTCCTTGTCATCTCTCAGTAAATATCAAATATTATTTTCAAGAATCTCTATCATAGGTGTTTCTGGTCACCACTTACAAGGATATATCAAGCTCTTTTGTGATGTTTTGATTAATAAATAGCACTTATAATGCTTATCTGTGTTCCAAGAACCCTATGATTTCATTTTATCTATAAACAGAATGCACATGGATGAATGGGGATGATTGGTGTTAGCCATGTTGACAGCCTCTTTTTCACCCCTTCGTGTCCAGTTGGAGAATCCATATTTCAAATAACATCGGTAAATAAAAACTGATTTATATCTTTGAGCAGTCTCAGTCATCCCTTCCCAGTTCATTCTTATCCAATCACCAATAAATATGATTTATCACCATAACATTATCCCTTGTTCCAGCTCCTCTCTCTTCATGGTACATGTTCTTCCCTTCTTGCTTAGAAGTTGATATTCTTATCCAACCAATAAACTTTTAATTTTGGTAGTAGACATTTATGTCATCATATCCATGAGAGCTATGCTCAAAATGCCTGGCTTCAATAATTTATAACCAGATGCACTTGCAAAATCGTTATTTTGTTCCACTTATGTAAATGTTGCTTTGTTGATCTGAAGTCTCTCTGATACTTATTCGGGTCAGGCAAAACCTTCATTTACCTGTGGACCCTATTTTATTTCAGGGAGATGGTGTCCTTTGTATACATCTATACATAATACTAAACAATCACTTTAATCTTGGCATTACATGATATTTCTTATTGCTGTACAATATATATAATGTATTTCATGACAACTTTCTGTTATTTGAAATCAATTGTATTCCTTTTTTCTCCCATTTGTCGATAATGTAATATTTTATTAATACTAGGCAACCGTATTTCAGAATGGCAAAATAATGACCTGCTCATGGTGGCCACCACCTAAACTTTAGTTACGATGTTACCAAATTACTATAAGCAGTGGTGCATAAAAGAATGGTGATGATAATGATGGACCAGGTCAATCGGCATTCTCACTTTAATGAAACCATATTATATGAAGTTCCCATATCTGAAGTCTTTATTTTATTGTGCCAGTATAAGTGAATATGTAAAGATTGGTTGAGATGAACAAACAGAGATCCTGATTTTAGACTGTGCCCCTATCAAGTGATTATCAATTAGCTGTCAAACAGAGGATTAGGTTGCATCAACTTCAGCAGAAAAATTCTAACAGCTCCATAGAATAGAAACTTTTCAGCATAAATGATTGTTGTTGAAGTTGAAAATTTATAGTGTGTCATATACGTCACACACCATCCTTTTTATATCTGTCAGAAGCCTCCTGGGCATCCAGTCAATTATGCGATGCACAATTAGAATAATGGTAGTTTTGGTATATTAATAAGGGATATTAATGAATTCCTTGTTCAATTGAAAATACGATATGTTGGAACTTAATATGAACTAATATGGACAAATTAAGGGAGTTATGTTGTTAACTAGTGGAAATTAAGACTTGAGAGAGGACATGAGAAGGTGTTTTAAGTTCTGGACATCACGTATCAGGTTTGGTATACAAGCATCAACAGATACTTACAGGCATGATAGAGAGAGGTGAAACTAACATATATCAAGTTATCTTTGCTATTTCAAATGACTGATTTGAGTAGTTCTTTATTAAGCAATGCCCATCGATAAAAGATACCCAAGTCTGAATAACATCTCACACTATATATGAAGTAAGCATACTTCTGCATGTTCACAGTATATCATCTCTTTCTGGAGGTCCACATTTTTCTCCCCTATATCCAGCTATGGATCCATATTTTTGCAAAACTGATCACTATCCATGTCAATTACAATGCTCATTTCCATCATATTTGTGTTCTTGAAGGATAATCTGTTCCTTTCAGAAATGTTAATATAGTGAATGATGATTTGTGTGCTACATACAACAAAATATAGCACATAAGCTAATGGTGGATACTTTTTTCTTTTTTGTGCTACAGATATACGGGGCTGTGACCATGAACAACATTCTTTGTTTGGCTGTCTTTTTGGCTCTCGTTTATGTGCGGCGCCTGGTTTGGGACTTCTCGGCCGAGGTGCTCGTGATTCTCATTGTTTCCGTGGTGATGGGCCTGTTTGCTAGTTTCCGTATCACGTTCTCTCTCTGGATGTGTTTCATCGCGTTCCTGTTTTATCCGTTGTCCCTGGTACTCGTCTATGTTCTTGACTACCTTGCTGGGTGGTCATAGGCTTCTTCCTCTAAATTGAATATAATCAGCTGAGGTGATGATGACAAACATTTTCCGGTATTGTTGTTTGCTATAATATTCCTGTTATTGCCTTGCATACAAGCCAGGGAAATATGTGGTTTTTTTTTGTTTTTGAGAGAATGTAGAAATTATATTTCGGGAAATATATGGTGTTACCTCATTTGAATCATTCTAAGATTGCTGTCCCTGTAAGTTGAGAGTATGTATGTAGGAATCCTGTATTATTTATGCAATCTGGTCCTGAAACTCCCTAGGTCTGATGCTTTTGTGGCTCTAAATTTATTTTTTGTTAGATGTTATAGTTAAAGTATGCATCTATTTTGAGCCTTTCATGCCAGTATCAAACTAATATATTCAAATTCATGTATGTGCATTTTAATTTTACAGGGAATTCCATATTGGCTGATATATTTGACTGATAGCTCAAAATCTTCATTATCATATAGAGGTAGATTATGGAATATCCGAATATACAATGTCTTATGTGGGTGGATTTGTTATTGATACTCTGGTGCAAAATTGATATATTTTATTTATTTGCCAGCCTTGAATGTGATTAAAATGTGATAACAAATTGTTCTTATAAATAAGAAATACAATTGTTTTTATAAATATTGCTTTTAAAGGAGCGTTTGGAAACCTTAAAACTGCAAAATTTGATATTATATATATATATATATATAGTCAAGTGATAGTGTGCGGTCGTGCGGATTCGACGTGCGTCGTCCGATTGCGGGTCCATCGCATTCAACAGTCGATGTGAATCGTCTCCGACCGTCTGATGCGATGGACCCGCGATCGGACGACGCAAGTCGAATCCGCACCGACCGCACGATATATAATATAAATCAATTATAGTACTTCTTAATGCTAGCCAGTTCTTCACATTCGTATCACAAGCTTTTGTCTCTAACCAAAACAGTAAAACAAGCTCTCTATTCCATAACATCAAAATATTTGGGTATATTTGATCAAAACATCAGATGTTGGACCCCACAATAACAAAAGAGAGATTAAAAAAAAAATCTGTAACATAAAGAATTCAACATCACAAAAAGACTAAAAATTTCAATCAAACTCTCCTTCCTTTTCCTCACTATCAAGTGTGCTTAGAATTCAGATCCCTCATTTCATTTTCACATCCAAAAAAAAGAGGAAAAAAGAAACTAATAAAGGCTAACAAGAGCTTTAGATCCTATGTTCACATGGATTACAGACTACCATCAGAGCCTCAGAGTAAGATCGATCTTCTCTGTTGCGGAAGCCTCGTCCATTTGTTGATCTGAGGCGGCCCCAACAGAGCCACTGGCGCATATTTGGTGATCTGAGGCAGCCTCATCTGTGCCATTACTCATTGGCAAGAATCTGTAGAATGGAACTGGGAATGGTTCATTCACATTTTCCTGTTTCAATAAAACCAAGAATTTTGAATCTGAGTGTTAGCAGAAACTTTAGTCACTGATACATGCCAAAAATGTCCTTAAGAGAGTCTTTACTTCATATGTAGGGAAGTCTGAATCATGAGGTTTTGAGGATGGATTTCCAGGAATCATAGTGAGATTGATGGACCCTTCATTTGATGTCGAGTGATCAGTTTCTCTGTTTTCACATAGTGAAATGATGTCGCACAATTAAAATCTGCTATTGTTAATTAATTACATGATCAAATGATGAGCAGGAGTCTTTTTGTGAACCTGGAACTTGGAATCCTTGGTCTGAAGCTTGGAATACATGGTCTGTGAACATCTGGACCGTGTGATAGATATGGTGAAGGTGGTAGACCTCTCGAAAACATGCCTCCAAAGGGAAGGAATTTCCATTGAATTGTGGGATTTTCTACCTGGAAAGACCATGACAATGCTCTTGTTTTATTGTTAAAGAACACCATTTTATTAGACAAACTTGAGTTAGAGAATCATCTTTGCATCCTTGCAAAACCATGTCTATGGAAGTAAATAACTTAGTAGAAAATGAAGTATATTCTTGAATGAATTGAATGCATTCCTTCTTATACTCATGACCTAATTGAAAGAATTGACTGCAAATGAATTGAATGTATTCTTTCTTATACTTTCATATTCGGATTATATACTCATGACATAATATATAATGAATGAGAGAAATCATATACTCATTTAGGACCTTAAACAATCAGGGATGACTGAGGCACTATTTGAGAACGAGTTTGATCAGTTTTTGGATATTGTGCTTTTACAAGAATCATTTGATGGTCCCAACTTTTTGGAAGAATAAATTTTAATTCTGGAAGCGTTTGGCACCGCCATTCTTCAGTCACCCACCCTGAAGAAAAAGAAATTATAGAAGAAGGGGGGGGGGGGGGGTAACGAGGTGGAAAGCACCGAAGCCTCTCTCTCTCTTTTTGCTCTCCCCATTCCCCTCTACCCCATCGTCGCTCTCCCCCGGTGCCCACCGCCCCTCCGCCATTGTTCTCCGCTCCCTCTCCATCCCAGAAAAAAAAATGAATTTTTTAATGGGTTGGGGTTTAAGTAACAGCCCCAGATAATTTTTAGTTATAAAAAAACAATTTTTTAAGAATGTGATAAAAAAATGCTTAAAAAAAAAACTGTTTTCAAAAACTATTTTAAATGAAAAACCATTTCTCAAACTCATTTTCAAAGTCCTTAGAAGACATGAAAGCAGACATACCTTTTCTTCTATCAGTTTGATGCCACTAGAACTTTGGTTTGAAGGGGGCTCCATATGGAGATTACTGAAAGCAGGTAACGGAACAGGCAGCGAAGGTCGTCGTGCTGACGAAGAAGATGAACTCAAACAGTCTTTCATGTCATTCACATTGGTCAGATCTGAAAACAAGAAACTCTTTTGATTATGCAGCCTTGTTGGTGGTGGTAGTGGTGGCAGAGAATATAATGAAGCAGTGACAGTATTAGTAGTAACAGAGCCTTGGATTTGATTGTTCTGTTGTTTCTCCACCTCCTCCAGCCTCAATTTCTCAAGCTGAGCAACCCCAAGTCCTCTTCGGGGGATCTTCTCTGTCTTCTGTTTCTTTGAAGCCCGACCATCTTCATAGTTCATTCTTTTGATGGCAATGAAGATCAGGAGAAGAAACTAATGAAGACCCATTTGGGTTTCTTAGTTCAAACTTGTTTTTTTAAGTTTGGGATTCATTCATAGATCTGTTTCTATCAGAAAATCTTTGGTTTTTTTGTGAGTCAGAAGCGGACGCCATAAACATCGGTTGGAGTTCGACCAACTCCACCTCCGAATAAAGCTAACCCGCAGATCCAGATGTGATTCAGTTCAAAATTTGAACAAAAATTAAACAAAACAAATGTCACTTTTTATTTCAATATTTGATTTTTTCAAGTCGTGCAAAGTGGGGATGTCTGTCGCTACATTTGCTGAAGATCGTTTTTTTTAATGGATTTTTGTTGGTCTGCATTCAATTTTTTTTTTTTTTGGGTCCTTCGGATTTATGGGAAAGATTTGGGGAAGATAATGATTTTTCGCTTTCGTTGATTTGTAGATTTTGATTTTCTTGAAAGATATTGAAAGATTTGATTTTTCAGTTGGATCTACATTTTTTTTTTAATTTAATTGAATTTTTAATTTTAATCTTTAGATATACAACCCCCGTTTGTGTTAGACGAGTATAATGGTAGTATAGGAATGGATAAGAAAAATAGTTGTTTGTTTGAAGGGTATAACTTGGGGGGGGGGGGGTATCGGTATTTAATCTAATTACACTCCCAAGATTTCTATGAGATAAACATTGGTCCTTTTCTCCAAACGGGGGGTAGAGGAATAAGATATTATTGGGTTTATGACTATTTTAAGAATAAATAACTGTATTAATAAAATAAGTGTTTTTCTGTTTAATTATTCTCATTGGATAACCTAATATTAAATTTTTTATTGTTTGATTGATTATGTATAAGTTGTCTGAAATTATATTAAATGACAATTGATTTGACATTGAGTCATTGAATCACAAATCTAATAGGAGCTTATGTACCTTTTTTTTAAAAAAAAAAAGTACTTAACAGTAAACAGAAACCCACCCCGAGGTCAGCAATCCCTTTAATGGTGGTTGATGGTCGCCAGATGTTCCGGCGAATGTAACAACCCAGATCGGCATGCCCTCTGGCGACGGTAAATGTGGTCGCCTGAAGACCCGGCGAGCTAAGAATTTATTAAAAAAAAATAAACAAATAATTAAACATAATAACAGAAGTTATAACAGATAGTTGATTCCATAACCAACATATGAGTCATTGGAATCACAAATCTAATAGGCACGAGCACCTAAAATATAAATATCAGCTTATTCACGGTATATTCACCTATTCCTTTGACACACACACACCCCCGATTCCATTTTACTCAAACACGCCACCTAAAAGGATGTGGTATTCTATAACCAAACACATTGTGGTCATGAGGCTCTCTATCTTGGTTGAGATCCAAAATACCAGAAGAGCAGATCCTGAAAGGATGTGGTATTCCATAACCAAACATGCATTCCCATAATTTGCCAAAACAAAGGCCTGGCTGGATATGGCCACCTGTTTGCCACCCTTTCCTTTTGCAGGGAAAAAAACTAATAATAGAATCAGGACTGCAGCTTTAGACCCTGCCAAAAACAAAAATGTGTGCGTACACTCGACATTGAAGTCTTTTGCCTGTAATTTTAATATTAAAAATCATATAACTGAATAACAGTTTTAATTATCTCAATATCATATTCATACCATATGATTTTCAAATGTGTACGCACCCAATTAAACAGAACCCTTGCAGAATATTTTTGGCAAACATACTTTGTTAATATGGTTGCAACCACTATTCAAGTATGTTGTGCAGGAGTATATGTGGTTCGATATTTTTTGTGCGGTAGTATATACGGCTGCATATGCAGTTCGGCGTCTGTCTAGAGATCAAACCGCATAAGGCTAGACAGTCCAATAAATTATTACTAGATATACGTATTTATTTTATTATCTATTATTTAAAATAATTATATATCTTTTTATTAATAAAAATATAATATCGCATATACTCTATGCAGTATCTTAGCCATATCACATATCGTATTTCTATACACTGGTTGCAGCAATACCTTTTCTCTTTGAAAAATCACCAAATCCATTAGATATTGATTTTTTATAAATCAACCCTCTTACAAGTTGCAAGTCTCGTGTTTCTCTAATGTACAAATGTACATGGTTTCATATCCAGAAAGAAGTGAGAAAAAGAAAAAAACATGACAGTTTTGTTAATACTACATTCAGAAATAAATCTCAAACAAAAGAGCATATTTGAAATGCAGATGATAATGACAAGTCATTTTTTTTGTGAAAAAACCTACAAAGATGGTATAGTGTGATAATGATCATTGATTTAGTTCATCACCTTTCCACACAATATATTATTAATGTATATTATTTATCGTCGTTCTTCTAAGAAAACAACCATGAGATTTGCTTGTAGGATTATTATTTATCTTTTTCTTCAAAGAGTTCATGAATTGAATTTTTTCATAGATAATGTTGGGGATTAACCCATGATTTTTTAAAAATAAAGTTAAAACTTTAAATTATGTTTTAAATTCAACTTTTGAAAAACTCACTTTCCTCAACTTTACAAACGCTAACAATTTTATGAATAATATTATCCTCAATCCATTTTATAGTCCAACACGTAGTTTTTTCAAAAATCATATTTTTCATCTAATGAGATATATACTTTTATAAAAAGTAAAATATATATAATAAATTAAATAATATTATTTATATAATGAGTGAAAAATGTTAACATGATATATAAAATTGTATTTAAAACTACATTGAGTATAACAATGCTCTTCATACAAGCCAGGAATAAAATGTGTTTGGATTTACAAACCTAAACATGAATCCAAACAATGCCTCAATAGTATTCGGCCTAATTCTCTGTTGGAAGAGATTCCTCAATGAGCGCAATTTTACAATCTGTTTTACAATATCATATGCTATGATAACATAGTACATACTGCGCTATTATAATGTATGGAGTTCTATTATAGTATATGGTACAAAAAAATTTATCATTTTTTTACTTAAAAAATAGATTAATGTATTGTAGCATATACTTCATTCATATAACAATATACACTTTATTTAGAGAGTATATGATTTTGTTTTTTCAAAAAAGATTGAAATTGGGGCTCAATTGCCATGGATTGGCTCAAACCCGACCCATTGACGGACCACAAAAGCACCGTCTCTTCGTATCATTAGGGTTGATAATCGAGCCCAGTAACTCGGGCTCGGCTCGGTTAAAACTCATTCGATTAGACAAATGAGCCGAGATTAAACAATTTTTAAAGTTCAGTTTGTAAACGAGCAGAGACCAAACCTAGACGAGCTCATTTACTTAACAGAAAAAAAGGGAACAAGCCAAGCTCAAATCCGAGCCCGAGCTTATGTTACTTTCACATGTATAAGGTGTTGTAATTTATGAAATGTGACTTCTTAAATGTTAAAGAATGTTTCTTTTAGCTAAACGAGCCTGAGCCGAGCCTTGATTCGAGCTTCGACTTGATTTGTTTAACAAACGAGTCAAGTCGAACTTCAACCGAACTTTTTACGAGCTCAATGAGTTGAGCTTGAACATGAAATGAAGTTCGGACCCAAGTCGAGCCTGATGCTAAACGAGTCGAGCCTGAGTAAGTCAAAGCTCAACTCGTTTACCACCCCTACTTATCATCCCAACTACGATACTCCGCGAGTAACCCGAACAAAACAAAATAAAAAAAACCGCTTCCAGTCCCTACAAGAGAGTGACTCGCAACGGTCACCGCCAAATCCACAACGGTAACTTTCACCTCCCCCCCGATCTGTCTATAAATTCAAATCTTCCCCAAAATCCCCAATTATTTTCCTTCCAAAACCCCCCAAATCACAAAAACCCAACAATGTCTTCCCTTCTCCGCCTCCTCTTCATCTCCATCATCACAACAATCACCATCCATTTCAAGATCGTCGATTCCCAGCCGTCGATCCCTCCCCCGTCGGACGGAGGCGTAGGTCAGTTCGTCCCGTCGGAGTTCTGGTGCGTGGCGAAGAACAACGCGGACGACGCCGTCCTCCAGTCCGCGATGGACTGGGCCTGCGGTCAGGGAGGGGCCGATTGCCGACCCATTCAGTCGGGTGGGCCCTGCTTCGAGCCCAACAGCCTCCAGGTCCACGCATCCTTCGCCTTCAACGACTACTTCCTCAAGAACGGACCTTCCTCGCAGTCCTGTGACTTCGGCGGCGCCGCTGCCCTCACTTCGCTCAACCCCAGTCAGTCTTTCTCACCCTCTCTCTCTCTCTCTCTCTCTCTCTCTCTCTCTTAGGGTTTCTCGGCATTTTCGTAATTTCAGATCTCTGATCGGGAACTATCTCTTTATTATTTCGATTCAGGTTCCGGGAGTTGCGTTTTGCCTTCGAGGTTTGTCTTTTTACCCCCTTTTACTTTATCGATATTACTCAAATGCCATTGTAGTAAGGAAAATGATATGCAATCCCATTTATAGATTACAATTTATTAGTCGAACTCTATAATCTACTGCAAAGCCAGATTACAAGTGTTCTCTCTTATTTGATTGAAACAAGCCTCCAATAATAGAGCCACACCTGTGTCCAATAATAGACTATATAGTTAGATTCATAGACTATGCAATTCGATATCGATAGATTGATCAAAATTAGATCTGACTGGATTCAAACTCTATTCACATCATTTTTTTAAAACCATATGCACATGTTATATAAAATGATGTGTATATTGTAATACACTAATAATTTTTTTTTTTGTGATAAAATAATTTTTTCACGCCATACACTATTATAGAATTTCAGATATTACAGTAATATAGTATATACCCTACTGTGATAGAGTAGGGCCACAAAAATAGTGCTGTAAAAAACCTGAATGTATCAATTCTCGTGTAGTAACTGAGTGACTGGATGGGCAGTGGTTCGATTAAGAACGGGAGCATGGTGGGGTCCACTGGGCTGGGCGGGCCCATGGATGAGAACGTTGCGCACGTGACGAAGAGGGAGTGTTGTTGGCCCGTATTGGTGGCTGTGTTTGTGTTGCTTGTGAGTGTGTCTGTTTATAGATGATGATGATGTTGAGATGAGAATTTTGTGGATTAATTTTTTTATATTCTGATCAAATGTTGAAGTGTATATACTTAATTCGTTTGATAATTGTTTTTGTAGAGAGAGGTATGTGTTATTTTGCAGGGATTCTGTAGTCGGTGATTAAAGAAATTAGAAATAATTGTGGGCCTGTTTTGCTTTTCTTTATTTCTTTCGGTGGGTTGGGGCATAAAAGTGTCAGATTAAAACCATAAAACCATACCTTTTTTCAAGAATATTCTCCTAATATGGCCGGCCCCACGTGAGCAACTTGGGTCATCAAAGCATTAACAAGTGCTCTCACAAAGCCTCTACTCTTGTATGGAGGTCTGCAGTTAAATCATGGGACAATACTACATTCGGTCCTCTTTATAGCCCACTGATTGAAAAAAAAAAATGTCCTCGTGTATTGAAATATATTGAAATATAAACTAAAACAATAATGATTATTGGCCTCAATTGATAGCCCCATCCGGCCATCCCAAGTCCCACGAGGTGATAAATTTAAATTACCTATATTACCCTCAGCTAATCCCACCGTTTTTTACATAACTGTTTCAATTAATTTTGAGACAATTACGATTTGGCTGATTGTTTCCATTTCTGAAGATTCCAATTCAATTGCATGTTAAAAAAAATAAAAAATATTACCCCCAACTAATCTCACCGTTTTTTACATAATCATTCCAATTAATTTTGAGGCAGTTATGATTTGGCTGATTATTTCATTTTTTGAAGATTCCAATTCAGTTGCATGTTCAAAAAAATCAAAAATCAAGAGTTCCATCTTTTTTATCCTGATTGATCAGTCGTATTGCAAGCAAACATCAATTTCTTTTTTCAATCAGATCCGATCGGCGGAGAAGAGAAGATTTCAACGTTTTTTTTGTTCGATTTAATTGTGCTCATTCATTTTGTTTTTTTTTTGACCAGTTTGTGGTGCAAACAATGACAATCCATTCAGGATTGTCCTTTTTCAATCTGAATACATTATTTTGATTTTTCGTTATTTCTTTGAATCATCATATATATGTATTGAATCTGAATTTCATTTTAAATTCAGATACATGACATGTATATTGATTTAAATGCATTGTTATGTACCAAATATGATTTGTATAATCGTTCATGATTGTGTGTTTGTATAATTATGCATAATGTGTCATTCATCATATTTTTTAGTTTTGTATCAGCATTATTGACTCATTCAGATTCAAGATTTTCAAATACAGTGCACATTCTCGTGTATGGAATGTGTATTTGTTAATTTAAATTTTCAATACACTTATATGTGAATTTGAATTCCATCTCATTTTTTCAAGGTATTTGTTAATTCAAATTCCAAATACATCTGTATCTGAATTTGAATTTCAACCCATTTTTTTTAAGGTTGTAATTTTTATTTTTAGGGATTTGATTAATGTATAGTTGATTAATATTTATTTGTTTATTGTTAGTATTTTGAAGACCTTTTATGAATTTTTTGTGCAGTTCTCAATAGCATGTAGACCATATTTGTTCATTTGGATTTTGTGTATCTTAATTAATAATATGTGGTTGATGTTCTTTTTAATTCAAATTTTTAGAAAATATGTTACGTCGTGGAGAGGATTTAATTGTGTCACTCTTTGTGAGATTCAGTTACGAGATTTAATAGGGATATTAGTTAGTTAGAATCAATTTTTAAAATTATAAGAAAGGTAGTCTTGTCATTGTCATTTTGGTAGTTAGAAAAAGTTAGGAACCAATAGGAGAGTGTCATCTATTGTGGCTCATAAATGGAACTTAATTTTTTAGGCCTAAAATATGTTAATGTATTTTAAAAAAAAAAAATTTCAGTCCCATACATAATGTTGATGCGACATACAATGTGTTAGCGGTTTTAATTTTATAGTTTATAAAATATGAGATTATGAATGATAATAAGGCCTCGTTTAAGAGGTCGTTTAAGAAGATTCTGCCACGGGGAACTTATATCTGGATTTTCATATGAAAAATAACATTTTAGGCAAAAGTAATCATGTTTAAGAAGCGGTAGAAACAACGTTTCTCTATTGTCCCCGCTTGTTCAAACGCGGAGTTTTCCACCGCACCACTCCCAAAGGCAGCCCAACTCTTCTATAGAGGCCCGCATTTTAATTCATCGTTTGCTCAAACTAACATCCGCTTTTTGTTGTGCTATGAGAGATGCAAATTTGTTAATAAATTCGATGGAAACGATACCATCAACCCATGTGCTGCAACGTCTCCAATATCAATAGTTTTGTTTTTCTGAAGTATATATTCATTTAATAAAATATATATTATTATAAAAAGTAAAATATACATCTAGATAAATAAGTACATATTTATAAAAAAAATTCTCATACATTATTGTGGAGGTAAAAATCTGCGCTAGGACACGTGTCTGGATGAGATGGATATGGACCATCTGATTTAGGGCCCACAAAGGCCGATCTGGGATAGGTGACTTCATGATGACATCACCTGGAGTGTCGACACGACTACACTAAAGGATCTAGTTGGACGGTCTAACATTTCGTGAGAGGATGTCATCTCGAGTAGCCTAAGGCACGACCAGACACCAGGTCTGATCGGTCGACTTTACTTCTCAATATCAAGTAGTCTAAGGCACAGTCAGACAAGAGGTTTGGTCAGTCAACCTTGCTCCTCGTAGAAATACTCGGAAGCGTAACGCATAGGCGAGCACACTAAGGGATGTCGAGCAGATGGAAAAACGGTCAGAAGACCAATATCTCTTGTAACCGCCACGTTGGCACTTAAAGCCCACTACCAGCGGAACGTGGGAGATCAGAGGCCGACGTGGGACATAATTGCTGGGGACATTTCTCTGGAAAAAAGCCCACTAACACTTAGTGGCAAAACGGTTACAGAGGCGTTTCAGGAACTACGTGTGGCTTGATCCCTCCGGGGCACGTAGGCAGCCTATAAAGAGGTCGCGAGCCAGCACTCTTACAACAGAGACAAAACGATAGCCAAGCATAGCCAGTGGTATAGAAAAATACAGTCACTGTTACGGCCAATCATAGTCCTAGCCTTCCACCAAAAAAAGAAAATCCTTACCCAAATTTACCTATGAAATTCCAAATCCCGAATTACAAATTTAAATGTAGGGGGAAAATATCCACCTCAAACTATATTAGTAGAGTATGTATTGATTACATTAGGACAATATACTCCACTAGGCGGCTGGATTTCGTGGGCGAGTTTGGGTTGAGGGTTTTAACAAACAGGGTCAAACTGATCTAAATATGAGATAACCCGAGCTTAATTCGAGTTAGGTTCGGATTAGGGGGTTGGGTTAGATGGCTCAACCAGAACCCAAAGAGTACTTAAAGATATAATTAAGGTTGCTTTTTTATATTTTTGGTTATGGCAAAGGGTGCAGTTATAGCCACCCCACAAGTTTTCCTATTTGCCCTTTTTATTTCAATAAAAAAACTAATGTGTTACATTTTTTCTCATACCTAACCCACCCCAATACTGCCCACCCCATTGGTACACCCTAC
Source organism: Acorus calamus (assembly GCA_030737845.1). Taxonomy (NCBI): domain Eukaryota; kingdom Viridiplantae; phylum Streptophyta; class Magnoliopsida; order Acorales; family Acoraceae; genus Acorus; species Acorus calamus. The sequence goes on from CM060860.1 coordinate 1,196,850, forward strand.
CAACCCCGAACATTACTCACCCCACACATCCCCCATAAATTTATTACCCACCCCACAATCAAAACTAATAAGTCTCGCGCGCTCTCTCTCTCCCCCGGAGTTGGTTGTCTTCCCCAGCTTCCCCGGTCACTGCCACCTTCTCTGATGGCCTCTCCTCCAACGTCGATTCCATCCAATATGACCGCCATCTTCTCCTCCGTCTACCGAGTTGGGAACACGCATAAAATGGTGCCCTAGGTCGATTCAGACTCCGTATTTGAAAATATATAAGTTCCATTTTGTACATCTTGTATAGAGAAGATATGTGGGTGGTTATGCACATGAGTATGCTTAGTTTGAATATGCGTTGAAATGTAAATGTTTTGTATTTCACTGATAATAGTATGTCAATGAAGTTTCACTTGTAAGCCAGTGTGTCGAGAAGTTTGATGTATTCTCAATAATTGTAGTTAACAATATTGAATGAAGATGTTTATGATATTCATATGGCATTTGGTATAGATGTTGCCAAATTTGGTGTATTGCTTCTTTTGGCCCCATGTCAGCTTTGACATTGTCAATCTGGGCTACACAGTTCGACATGTTTGATGTTTGTCAATCTGGGCTACACAGTTCGACATGTCTGATGTCTTGTGTTTGATTTGGTTCGACATGGAGTATGTCTTTCTGGAATCAGAAACCTTAGTCTTATTTTGCATCCCGTTTGACATGCCCGATATCTTATATATTTGATTCGGTTCGACATAGAGCATATTTTTTCTGGAATCAGAAACCTTAGTCTCATTCTACATCTCATTCGACATGCCCAATGTTTTCTGTGTTTGATTTAGTTCGACATGGAGCATGTCTTTCTGGAACCAGAAACATTAATCCCATTCCACATCCCATTTGACATGTCTGATGTTTTCCTGTTTGATTCAGTTTGACATGGAGCATATCGTGCGATGAAATGAATGGGGGTGGGGTTGCAGTAATTAGAGTGGAGTATTTATGAAAGGGTGGGCATATAAACTACAAGAATTTGTATGCGTGGGGAAATAAAAGAGGTGGATAGAAAAACTTGTGGGGTGGCTATAACTGCACCCTATGACAAATTGCAGGGCAGTTCGTTCAATGGAGTATATCATTAGTTACAAAGTCCCGGACATGACGACTCATGATACAAACAACAATACTACTCCTACCAAGGGGGTGAAAGACATGACCTAAAGGCCCAAAACAAGCTTGTGCGCCAAGGCCCACTACAGTCCTCCAACTCAACAAGGCTATTAATAACATTAGATTCCAACAATAGATTTTGATTAATTATCGGACTCCAATAAAAATATGAGGGCCCATTTAGATGGAGAATAAAAATCTCATATTTCCTAAATTAATTTGCATTTCAAATTTTGGTTTTGAAACCTCATCTCAAATCAACATGTGATCCCAATCTAGTTGTGATCCATAAATATTGTGAAATAGTTTTTTCAAGTGATTGATTACCAAAATACTCTTTGTGAAGGGAAAATGTGGGTATCAAAAGTATCGAAAACGCGTAGAAACAAAAAAAAATAAGAGTATCAAAAGTCATATTTAGGGTTTTTTTTATGTGTTGGGTACTCTACTACCATATTAGAATAATGGCAAAACTTCTTTATTATATTAAAGGAACTAAGACCATATCTAAATATAGGAAAAAAATTCAAATAACCCCCTTCAAACTTTCCGATATCCACATAACCCCATGACTTTTCATGAATTTCATATAACCCTCTAAAAACAACCAAACAACCATATGTAAACCCTTCAGTCGTTCAATTGGGTTATTTAGTCTCCACCCCCTAGAAAACAAGCACATTGCCAAAAACTCCCTTAGAAAATTGAGTGGATTATTAATCCCTTGTAAAGTTATTATATTTTATTAAAAAAAACTAATCATTTCAGGCTATTTATTTTAGCCTCTCCTAAATAGGTAAATTATTAAACCCCCCCTCAAAATATCATTATTATTTTAAGACCCCTGCACATTGTAGCCGTCTTTACAAAATGTTTAGTTATATCTTCTGTTGTAGAAACCATTAAAATATAATTGATACGAAATTAGTATGAACAGTTTCTGCAATAGATTAAATATATGTGATTGTTATGAGAACAATCTATATATGAAGGGTTCTAAAATAATAATATGTATTTGGAAAGATTTTTAAATAATTTATGGAATGAGTAGAAACTAAACATTAGGTTTTTTTTAATAAATTTATAAGAGGTTAATAATAAATTTATTTTTTACAGTGGTTTTCGATAATTCACTAGTCTTGCTTTGAGAGGAAACTAAAAAGGGGAGCTATATTTCCACCCCTATAGTTCTCTAACCCACCCCTCAAAAAAAATTATTTGGGGTGGGTTAGAGAACAAAAAGAAAAGAGAGAAAGAGGAGATGAGAGAGACCTGGCTCGGCCACTGTCAAGTGTCAACCCTCACGAACGCCGCATCCGTCAGAGCGAACACCGTGATCCCCGCCATCCTTTCATCCTCCCCGAACTCCTCTGCCATGCCTGACGCCATCACCGTCGAGATCATGAGGTTGATGGCGTCGAGATCGTCTGCGGCATAGCCGGTGGTTTAGTAGAGGGTGGTGACGAGCTCCCCGGAGAAGGGAGGCGGCGGAGCTCCGGCCAGGAGAGGTAGCGGAGGAGGACGTGGTAGCGGAGGACGTCGGCGACGACGGAGGTGGAGGAAAGGGGGATCCCGGCGGAGGAGCAGCGGAGATCGACATTGGGGACAGCAAGGAGGGTGACGGAACAGCCGACGAGGTCAGTGGTGACAGGGGACGGCGAGGAGGGTGATGGAGTGGCCGGCGTCGCACAACGATTCGATCACGCACGGGCGGCGCGACCCTCCGCACACCCACGCGCCTCTCTCATCGCCTCTTCTTCATGTTCTCTAACCCACCCCAAATAATTTTTTTTGAGGGGTGGGTTAGAGAACCATAGGGGTTGAAATATAGCTCCCCAACTAAAAAACCCTTCAATATAACTATTGGGTGGATAAATTTTAACCCCCATATGTAAAATGTCATTTTTTCCCTCTACAAAAACATTAAACCTTTATTTTCTATCTTTACACGGATTTATCTCCTCCCTTTCTTCCCCGGCGGTGGTCGAACGACCGAACCTTTGAAGTTTCCAGTCCAGCCTCTCGCCCCTTTCCCCAGTCCTCTGGTATGCTTTTTAATTATGATGCTCATTGTTGGATTTTTTTTGCTTGTGTTATTCTGTTTACTATGCACAGAGAAGAAAATCATCTTGCCTGCTGTGGACATTCTTGCTCTCATTGGCAACAAGTGGGATGGGATGATCGGACATCCGTCTGTGCGCATTTGACATCTGTAGTTTTTGTTGATTGATGTGTACCTCCATGGAGATCAGATCATATGCACATATATTAATAAAGATGGAAATCAAGCATGTAGGATGCTCTTACCATAGTTACATGCCTTCTGGAATATGTTTTGATTGAGTTACAACCAAGTCTTAATTTATTCTTTACAAAAAATATATATATATAATGCCTTACAGGCGTTTTTCAAATAAATAGTTGGTTCATACAATTTATCAAACATATCAAATGCATGAAACGAAATGCCTCACCATTGTAGACATTGACGTGGATATGGGAGTCAATGGGTTCAAAATAGATCAGGAGTTATTATGGAAGATGGGTTACAGGAAAAAAAATTGAATAACCAAATGGGTGTGGTGGGTGAATATTTATAAACACTTATGTAACTACTGATGGGCAATGAAAGGTGTAGGCAGGTTATCAACGTTTGAGGGAGGTGATGATTGAAGGAAGGTGTCAATGGTCAAATTACAATGGTCGGATTCCAATGGGTGGGTGTCAACTGTTGGTTTGCAATTGATTGAAGGAAGAAGAAGAAAGAAGATTATAACACAGGAGGGGTAAAAATGTAATTCCAAGGGGTTATATGTGTTTTTTACAATTTTACAGGGACATATTTGGATTGTTCCATTTTACCTCGGTTAGGATAACAAAATATTATAGGAATATGTATGTTCGTGGGAAATTTATGTATGTTACAGATTTTCATTGTGTTTTACTTTTGCAAAAGTCAAGTGGTCGTATGAAATTTATGTATGTTCGTGGGACGTTATATGGATTTTTTCCTTGAATATAATAATACATTAATATGACTTTTTTAACATGCTGCACTTTGTCTGGAGTGTGAAGGCCTGGAATTCTCAGTGGGCTTTTCTGCAGTGAGATCTATTACATCAACGATTTTATATTCGAAGGAAAGACGTTATGTATATAGTCTAGGGATTTATTTGAATAAAGACATAAATTATTTTAGAGTTTATATATATTTCATGAATTGTTAACTTTATTAATGGAATAAGATATTTTGTGTTTGATTATGTTTTCAGATATTCTCATTAGGAAACATAATAATAAATGTTGGAGTGTTTGATTAATGAAGAATAAGATATGAATAAAGTGTAAAAAGTTGATTTGACATGTGGGTCCTATTGATGTATAAGAGGTGATGACATGTGATTTGATGTGATGATATGTGATTTGATAGGTGAGTCCCCTTATTCCAGTGGATGAATAATACAATTCCATGGGTGGACTTAGAATACAAATACCAGCTTATTCTCTCATAATTCCGCATAGCTATACCCCATTATTCCTTCTACCCAAACTTTTTTTTTGTCTTATTCTCCCCTATTATACTCTTATTCCTCTAGTCAAACAGCCCCTTAGGGCATAGATATTGTCACCACCCTCATGATTCTAGCCACCACCTTTATTTACATAACTGTTATTCATAGACTTCTCATTATAAATGACTAAGAGCATGTCGTCCGTTTCTCAACGGCGACGGGGAGGACTCGCTGCATCTCTTCTCCACCTTGCATCTCTTCTCCACCTTGTGAAGGGTAGTGAGATTGATATTTTTGGTGAAGGGTTTATATAAGGGTGTATCTGGTGATAGACAAAATGACAGGGGCTGAACTTAAAAGGGTGGTGCCCAAAAATGAAAGGTGGTTGTCATATCCATGCCCATAGTCCTTTGTTCTGCTTTATTTTAGGTTTATACATAATTTGATATTTTTAAAAATAGTATATCGCATGTGTAACCCTGTTCTGTTTGAATATAGGTTCCTTGGATTGAAATCAAACTAGCTATTTTTAGCTCGGATTGAACCGGGTTAAGTTTATCGTTTTGAAAATCGGATTAGATTGAGTTCAAAAGGAACAATTTCAACCTGGGTTCAACACATACATGCCTGCGAAGCTTCCACTTAAATTATTACACGCCATCCATAAAAAATACAAAAAAGAGAGAAAAAAATACAAAAGTCACAGAGTCTTCGCATATGGTACAACACCCCCCCCCCCCAATTAGTCAAACAAAAGTTGTTGTAGACTTCACCAAACCCACAAGAAAGGATTGAAACATCTTCTTCTACCAGACCTTTTTGCTGAAATTCTCACACCATAATATTGATATTCAAAGATCAATCACAATGAAGAGAAAAAAAAATTTAATTCATTGTTCTTAAACCTTTCATCTTATACTCTCAAACTATGTTCATCAATGTATCAAAACATATGTACCAAGAAAGAAAAGAAAAACACAACAAAACAATGTAATTAAAATTCACATATATAATTCACCGCCACTCGTCAGGCGGGCTAGATGGCTCTTCTAATCGGGTTTCGGTAATGAAATCTTGTAACAAATATTTACTTTCAATTCAAAAAATTCATTGCCTCTCCAAATCCCCCTCCGCCGCTGGCGCCGCCCCATCATCCAGTGATCTGACCCTCCCCGACCTCCCCCTACTAAGCATCCTCCGGAGCGAGCTCAGCCTCGAAAACGTCCCACCCGCCACCGCCGCCGTCTTCAAACCCTGCCCATCACCACCCGACGTTCCCACCCCATCATCAGCCGGACTCCGCTCCACGGGCCGAGCCTCGGCCCGACAGACCGGGCACGTCGAGTGCGTGTGCAACCACATGTCGATGCACTCCACGTGAAACACGTGCCCGCAGTTCGTCAACACCCTCGCGAGCTCCCCCTCCTCGAACGAACTCAAACACACCGGGCAATCGATCGAACCCGACTCGTCCCCGACGTGTTTGTACGTGAAGACCGGCAGTGACTCGATCACAGATGGGTCGAGCCCGACTTGGGATTCCTGTTGTTGGTCTTGGGATTGCATGATCCAGGCTTGGAGGCTCGTCGAGCGGAGGCCCCGAGAGGGTCTTCGTCTGGTGGTCGAGGACCGGCGGGCGGCGATGCGGCGCGCGTAGAGGTGGAGGACGAAGACTAAGACGACGACGAATGCGAGGCTGAGGACGGCGGTGATCATTATCCGGTTGTTGAAGCTGTATTGGCTTGGACAGTTTGGGCAGTCGCCGGTGTACATCAGAGAGGGTGTGCTCATCGCCGGAGCCGACATGGTTGCTCTCTCTCTCTCTCACTCACACACACACAAAAGAAGTTTGTGCTGGTGGGTTTGGATTTATTATGTTTGAAGGTTTTGTGATTAATGACTAATAAACCTTTGACTACTATGTTTATTTACGAGTTGGTGGGGTCCGGATTCTGTCAGAACTGGTTTCGGTCAATGCTGTTAATATCGATCTACACAATTTATGAATTGAAATACATAGTCATTGTTGGATACAAATTTTACTCTCCTATTATATCCACTCAACTATTAGATAAAATATGAATTTTTAAAGGTGTGTTTCTGTTAATAATAGATTGTGTAGTTCAGTAATAACAGTAAAGATCCAAGCCGGTGCTTTGTTGATGAAGGTATTGATTGTTATTTTGGGTTAAGATGTGTCGTGGTTTCAGCGTGGGAAAGAGTCAACATGTGACGTGGCATATGTCGTGTGGTCCCGTGATATAGCGTTTTGGGTTAGGTTGTCTGTGCGGGCTCTTTGTACGCGTTAACGTAAAGGGGACGTTTTAGAAAAATAAAACGTAGGCCAGTGATCGTGACAGGTGAAAATTTTTAAATAAAAATTCATGAATAAAAGTCGTCTCAAGAATTGCATGTTCTTTACGGGTATTGACGTTTGATATGAAAACAATCTGTATATATAAAGAAAAGTCTTGTATGTAAAGGTCAGCAGAGAGAGAGACAGTGATGAATTTCTCAGGAAGGAGAATTGATATTTTTCAATAGTTCAGTTCCAATAGATTTTATAAAAAGAAAATTTTAATATGAAATGTCTATGAATGAATATAAGAATGGAAATATTTTAAATACAAGTTTTCTGGCTGTTCTTGTAATGAGAATGAGAATGAACAACAAGCAAATTTTTTTTTACTCTCTTTGGACATTTATTTCTTCTATTATTCATTTAATATATTTGAAACACACATGACACATAAACATTGCAATTCTTTTCGTATTATCAGAAAATTTTCATCAATTCATCACTAATGGTTTGAAATTCAATGTAGGGTGTGTTCGGCAAACAATTTTGAAAAGCAATATTTATAATTAATAAGATTTCAGATATTAAAAATATTTTCTTCACGATTTAAAGTTGAAACTGGTAGGAGTGTTTTAAAACGAGTTTAAAACAAATATGATTTAGGCAAAAGATTTTTCTTAAGAAAGCTACTTATTCTCATTTCCAAAATGTTGGCTTAGTCACTGTTGTGGATTATTAAAGACAATATAATCCAATAAATTGATGGATCACGTATCTTGTTAGTTCACCTGATTATTGTAATCTGTATTCAATCATCATTAGTTGAGTTGAAAACACTACAAATGTGGAAAAAAAACATATCCCGGTTCACATAGATGGGCTGTGTTTTATATGGGTCGGGTCACCTCCGGGCTTGGAGGTCATCCGACCCGGGCTGGACTTTAAATTCTTTCTGGACACTGCTACACATACATCGTCATACCTCAATAAACTTTTATTTATTTATTAAAAATAAGTTAATGTAACTCAAAACATAGTGATATATATTTTTTATCATCTCTTTAGATTAAATTTATTATTTTGAAAAATAAAATATATATGTTTAGGATTTTGGATCGAGTCTAATATTTTCCTTTCCCCAAACTGTGTACGTTCATGGGCCATGGAATTTCCAACATGAAGGGGTTGGGTCTATATGGGTGGGCCCCAAACAGCAATGGAGCAGGGCCCAAGCCCAGCTTGGCCTGCCTCAGTGCACAGAAAGTCTATAAAAGGAGAAAAAAGAAAGGAAGTAAAGATTTGCAATCCCATTTATAGCCCAGCACTTCATACATGATTTTATTTTTTCAAAATAATATACATTATATAATTTTATAAAAAAAATATATATATATGGTCGTTCCAAAGAATTGTATAGGCCAATTATATTAAAAAAATGTAAAAAACTCATGACTTTTTACATGAAAAATATACCTCGTTAGACAACTATCGAAGTTTATGGGGATGTAAATGTGGATATAATTGAGACTTTGTGTAACAACACTATAAAAAGAGATAGCATGTTGGGAATAATCTTTCATGTTTTTCCATGGCAATTTTCACAAGCTTTGATTGTTTTAAGTACATATAAGGCAATATATACCATCATAAAAGCTGGAATATATAAGATATTGAATTGTATATGTTGACTTTTATTAAGAAATAAAAGAAGTATATGTCTTATCATCCAATAAAATATGTGTTTCATTTGTCAAGTGAGACTCCATCTAATTAGCAAGTACGAATTGTACATCTCCAATGGTGGACCCATGATTTTTTTTGAGTGGGGCTAAAGATAGTTACAAGAAGTACAAATATATATATATATATATATGAGGAGTGATTAGGTGCGGCGTGCGGTCGGGTGCGGCGTCGACCACGGGCCGTCGATCACGGGTCCATCGCATCGAACGATCGGGTGCGATTCACTTCGACTGTCGGATGCGATGGACCCGCGATCGGACAACTCACATCGAATCCACACCCGACCGCACGCCGCACGCTATCACTCGGGTGTGTGTATATATATATATATATATATATATATATATATATATATATATATATATTATCTGTTACATAGAATTAAATTTAAACAAAAACATTTATAAAAATCTATTGTACCATTTAATAAAAAGTAATTTTTTGAAAAATATTAACTTGGTATGCCATTTTCATTTTATATTGCTCATATTTAGGAAAATGCAAGATTCTCTTTTGTTAAAATTATAGTATTTTTGTCAATCACAAACACAAAAAAAAATGTTTAGTTAAGTGATCATTAATTACTAGGTTACCTTAGTAGAGTACAATAATGATTTTTCTGAAAATTTATTCCAAGTATTTTTTCAAAACACCCACCCCCCAACCCCCCCCCCCCCCCCCCCCCCCACTAAAACTACCTAACTATCTATACATCAGCGGTTATATTTTTTTGAAGTTGAATTATATCTTGGGAATGTTTATAGTGTGGATGGTTAAAAATATTGACATTTTCTATAATCAGATGCAAAGAGACAAAGAGTATATATATCGCAGGATAAGCGATAGAAAATGAGATTGAAGAATCCAGAAAAATATAACAAACTAAAAACCTAGAGGGACTTAAAAAATAAAGAGTTAAAAAATACTTGAATTAATTTTCCCAATATTTGTTAGTTATAATTCGTTATCTATTATGAAGCTCATATTCTCACTGTTCTTTATTTTTTCATCAAATCAAATATATGTATACATATGAGGTGTATTTGGGCATGTATTTCATTTCCAGTGAAAGATATGAGATGTGTTTCACAAGCGTACACAGTATACTTCAAATTCAAAACTGGAAGAGTAAAGAGTGCTGTTACACTCAGTTTTTTTTCTCAGTCTAAAATACAGTCTTATATACCTCGTTAGAAATCTAGTTAAACATATACCTCGTTAAACGTTGTATATACATCATTAAATATATTTTTTACATTTACTAAAAATGAGTTCATTCAATTTGAAACGGAGATATATACATTTTTTATCAAAGCATATACTTCATTCGATGATATTTACCATTTTTTTTTATAAAAAACATGTTAGGTCTGAATTTTGATTGGTAAAACAAACTGAATCTAACATTTTCCAAGAGTAAAAGTGATTGTGTCAATTTCCTTGGTGGCATAACAGAAGATACTAGGCCCAATATAACAGGCCTTCGAATCCATGAAATCAGGAGGCCTTATCCACACCAAAAAAACAAAAACACTTTATTCTCAGCCATTCGATCAATGGGTCCCCTACATCCACTGGCACAAAGAACCTCAAGAATATTTAATCTCTACCCCCCCAAAAAAAAGCAATCTCAGAGTGGTCCTCCACAAATTAAAAAAAATTAAACAATGATACGAGGACCTGATGCGGTCCCGTAATGTTCATCGGACGACGGCATAAAATACAGTTGGAATGTCCCAATCCATTTTGTTATTAGAGGCTTCAAAATATGTAGCTCTCATAACTATATAACCTTTAAAACTGTGTTTTGAATAGTTTTTAGAGATTTTATTTTACAGAAATTATAAGGGATTTTGATAAAAGGAAAAGAAAAAAAATTATTTATAAAAATCAGTTTTTTAGAAATCTAGCAAAAGTGTGTTTCTTGAAAATTAAAACTGTTTTTTTTAATATGCTTTAACTTTTAAATGAAAAGCTAATTTTCAATACTTAAAAGCTAACTTTTAACTGAATCATATGCATCAGTCAATTTTATACTTGACATAAATCCTAACCATCCAATGCTATCATGGGTTGTATTCCTCCTTCAGAGCCTACCAAAAGAAAACGTGGACACACAAATGTACTAATTAATTAGCTCCGATTTTAGACTAGTTATATCAGTATCACTCATTTTAAGCCTCTATTTGGATGGAGAATTAAGTTATTATAAAATTTATGACTATCCCAATGTAGATAAGGAATAAATGATTTTTTTGTTTCCATTTAAATGGAGAATTAAGTTATTATAAAATTTATTACTATCCTAATGTAGATAAGGAATAAATGATTTTTTGTTTGGTTGTGTTTTTAATTACAATTTAAATTAGACATCTCGTGCATAAACACCTCCTTTAATTTTTGGGAGAGTGAATCAATAATACTTTTAGTATTTTTATCTACTTTTGCTTAAGAATAGTTTAGACATTTATTGTTTTATTTTTCAAACCATATACTCATCAGATACACATGATAAGCCATATTGGGAGTGAGCACCCAATTACATAACTAATAATTAAGATTTTATTTTAGTTTATATTTAAAATATTTTTCCTAAAATTATGTAAACAATATATTTGTTATAATTTTATTATGATGCGATACAAGTGGTCGATGCGTTCATGGAGCGATGAACTAGGAAAAAAAATCGGCCAGTAGAAATGAAGGGTGTCCCAATCTCGAAATTGCATAAAATTTTTATAGAGTTAGATATCGAGGAAATTTTCAAGAGTGGTCGCTATGCCACTACGCGCACTTATTTTTCTATTTTTTTCTATTTTTACACCCTCAAAATAGTGTTTTTATTATTTTAAGTAATTCTTATATTTGCAATATCTTTATCATAACAATTCGGATTTAATCTCTATCAATTTTGATGATCATCTAGAATCCCAGAGATTTAGTTATAAGAGCATCTCCAACCACACTCCATGTCTCTAAATTTGGTGGGTGGTGTGCTCCAACCACACTTTATATCCACCTTCAAATTTAAAGATCTGGTTTTGACCCTCCAAATTTGGAGGTTATCTCCAAATATGGAGATCACCTCCAAATCACATTTTTCATTTTTTACTTTATACGCTAATTAATTCAACATAATGTATATTTTGATACACTAATCCATTTTTAATAAAAATATTATAAGTGGAAAGATATCATCGAGACCTTCAAAATGATACTAATATTAAATTATTTTAGAATTGATTTTAAATAAATTGTCATATGTTTGATTATTCAAGAATTATTTTATTTATTTAATTAAAAAATTATTGATTTAAAAATAATTCTAAAACCATTTAATATTAGACTCATTTTAAAGGTCTTAATGAAATCTTTTCAATGGTATAATTTTTATATAAATAGATTAATAATAATAATATTTATTAATGAGTTTTCATATAACATTATATAATTTTAAAAATGATAAGAAAAAATGGAGAGTGATAGTTGGAGTTCAACACCCTCAAAAAATGAATTTCTTCTGGAGAGTCAATCCTCCATATTTAGAAGCTTGGGTTGTAGATGCTCTAACAAACTTCCGTGTTTACTATTTTTAGTAATTTTTAATTTTTGTTATCAATATAAAAGAGGAGACTTATAATATAAGGTTTTCAGTTATTCATTAATAAAATTTTGAGTTTCTTCTCTTTTGATAATTGTTCGGTTAAGATTCTCAATAATTGAATCTTTTTATAATTTTTCGCTATGTGAGATTATTTGAAATAAAAAACATAGAGATTCATCTCGGTAATCCCCCATAAGCACATTCCATGGTAAGACTAAGGTCCATTGTCATTCCAACTCGATCACCCCCCATTCGAACATGTTTTATTTTGATGCTATTGACAATATAATTAATTATACAAAACAATGAAGAAGAAGAAAAAGAAGTGTTGAAGATGGAGTTGTGTAGGCGTGCAATAGACCCAGAGTCAAGGTAAATGACTTGCCCTCCATGATACGTCGCGCTCGATCCAAGTTGGGCTCTGGCATGCATTTCTTTTGTTTTTTTTTGTTTTGGCATGCATGTCGAAATCATTTGTCTCTATGGCCTCTCATTCTCTCTCTTGCCTTTTCTTTTATTAAAATTTCCATTCTTTGTTTTTTCAGTGGGTTTTGGACCACTCGTGATCATGAGGAGAAGAAAAGTTGTATGGCGTGGCATGACAACGTATATGTATATATATTATTGCACGGTTTTGATGATGTCGTGTGTTATTATATATTTTATAACAAGGTCTGACGACCTATGTTGCTTTGTGTACATTAATGTCTGATTTGTTTTGAACAGCTAAGACTGGGTTCGAATTTATTAGTCAATGCTCGTCCAAGGCTTGCCATCTATTTAAAAGAAAGGAAAAGGATTTAATAGATGCAACTATGACTAATTTAGTGATCCAACACACTCTCTCCTATAAGTAATAGTACGATGAAGTGTTTTTTTATTGTTATTATTATTTTATAAAACTAATCAAATTCAGAAACATTGGTTATTACAAAATTTTAACCAAACATTAAAGTGTAATAATAATAGACTTTGACAATTATCAACAAAAAGTCTTGTAAAACAAAGGGCAATTTACAAAACTCTAACTCCATTGTTTTGAATATTAGCAAAATTGATCTCGTCCATCAGAATATTTGTAAAAAATGATCTTTATAGAGATTTTAAAAAAATCTAATCAGTGAGTGCTGACTAGCTTAAAGGTCATTATCTGTAATTATTCACTGAGCAGGACAATTTTGTTAATATTCAAATTAGTGGGGTCAGTATTGTAAATTGCCCTAAAACAAACCGGATTCCCTAACAAGACAGACATGATGTATCAAATGTCATTTTTTTTCCGTTCACAAGTGGAGGTGGTGAAACTGGTGGAAGCAATGATGAAAAGGCCAATTGTGTGTCCTTATTTGATCCAACAAGAACAACCCCATCACAAATCTATGGATCCCCTCCAACTTCATTAAGGTCAAATTCAGAGTTTTCACATCCACCACAATGAAAGAAGGGGAGAGGTTTGAGTTTGAGAGATGTTGAATGAATGGAGAGGCTCTGTCAAATGTGCATGGCAACAAGCAGCAACTGCTCTACCAATCAGGGTTTTTGTCACTCTCACATCACACAAGCGTCACTCTCACATCACACAAGCCACATCTCTCCCAACCTAGATGGAATAAAAATAAAATGTCACCATTGGACAAGTTAGCTTTATTCGTTTTGTCAACTCGGCTGCCTTGGCTTTTCTAGGCTCTTCTTTACCTTTTTTTTTTCTTTAATAAAATTTTAGTCAGTCCCATTTTTAACATCATTTTTTTTTATCAAAAAAAGAAGTATCCCTTTTTTCATAGCACATGATGCTCAAGTGTTATTTTTATTAAGTTATAGGAAAAAATCTTCTTAACATTCTAAAATTTTCTTGAAATTATAAAAAGTTCATCTAAAATATATATAATTAACGAATTTAGTTCCCTGATCAAGAATATATTGAAATAAGTCCTTAAAAACTTACTAAAATTGGATTCAATCCCTACAGATTTTATAAAATCAGATTTAGTTCTTTTGTAAGACAAAAATACCCCTGTTATTTTTCAACATTCCCATCCCCTGATATGTTATCCTCATCTGTAAAAAAAATATATCCATTGAACTTCATTTGATCTACAAAATTGAGTCATTTTTTAATATTTTCACATCAATCTCGTTACATAGACTGACCAAAAAAACTACAGTTTCATCAACTCCATAATAAAATCAGTAGAGAAAACAATTTGAAAACCAAATAAAAATTACTACCAATAAAAAGCATAACACCTTGATTATAAAACTATAATTTGTTTAAAATTTTTTAAATAAATTAGCATATATTTTTAGATAATCACATGGATTTTTTGTGATTTTAAGAGGATTTCAGGGAGTTAAGATGACTTTTAAATATCATAGGGACTTTTTTCGATTTTCATAAGTTTTGAGGGAGTTATATCGATTTTTTCGAACAAAGAAAATAAATTTTAAAAGGGTATAACAGTAATTTACCATGCATGGTTAGGGTAAACCACACATGGTTAGTTATAGGGACTACAATAAATATTATTTAATAAGATATGGACCCGAGGGGATTTATTAATTTTACAGGTATTTTTTCTGATTTTTATAAGTTTTCAGGAAGCTAGATCAATTTTTCCCTAAATTATAATATCAGTATCTTTTTTTAATTACTATCTTTTTCATGTAATTATAATGTTTTATTATTTAGGTGCTAAATATATATTTTATTGAGGAAACACTTTTAAAAAAGAAAAATTATATTTGTCATTTTTTTCATCATTTGTTTAAAAAATGATATATATATATATATATATATATATATATATATATATATATATCCACTAAAGTGCATATTATTATATATATAAATAGTAAATTATATAATGAGATGTAATTGTATTTTTTAAAAACTAAAATATTTCTATTTTTTAGACAATGTGATATTACAATATACACTAATAGTACAATATATATTGTACTATAACAATGTATAAACGGCTGGAGATCAATTATTTTTTTATTGCAAACAACTCAGTGCATCTGTTACGATTTGAGGATCTTCGAAACCAATTGATCTAGAGAATAATCGAACAAATACAAAACAAGACATATAATTTACGTGGTTCAAAAAATCCTACAATACTCTGCGCACATGAATGTTACGAATTCTGAATCTTAGAAGGCAATCAATCAAAGAAATAAACAAACAAATCAAAAAAAAGACACAAAGGTAAATCTTGTCTACGTTCACGGAGCATGCCAGATATCAATCCACTATCAACTAGAAGTTTTACAATAGTCATACTGAAATAAAAACCCTTAGAACCCATTGAAAAATATGACATATCATTTTATACTAACATCTTATTAAAGTTAAAAAAGTCAATACACGAAAGACATCCCAAAAGAAATTTCTCGGGCGCTGCCCCAAGACCCGCGAGCTGACCAAGCAGCTTGATCCTCGTGAGCTCAGTGAGGAGCTCGACCCTGATCTGACCTTACGTAGCGTCAACAATTAATCATTTGCGCATATCATCAAACTCCACAATATATAATAAGGAATGTAGCGCTCTTTCAAAGAAGGATAAATGTGAAAAGGAAGGAATAAAGAGAGGATTTTAGTCCCCAGTGGTCATAGCACAACGGTTTAGGGCTTACCTGGTTAAAGGGGAGGTCTTGAGTTCGAGTCTTGATGCTGACTTACCCACCTGTTTGTTGGCGATTATTCAAAAGAATTTTATGTGGGACTGGAACAAACAGGTGGAGGTAGCTTTTTCAATTCGACTGTAAAATTAGTCACAGGGAGCCCCTCCGAAATAAAATACAATAAAATAAAATAAATCGAGGATTTTAGAGACTTTAACACCCCAAAATGAGACATTTTTCAATCACGCGAGGTTGTGGTTTATGTGGTTGAAGGCTTGGCCACGTACGAGTCCAAAATTTTTAGGTTTTTGAGCTGCCTGTCATTGTCTGCGCGAGGGAAACGTGCGGCTGTTTCTCAATCCTTCACTTACAACTTGTTTGTGTTAGATTTTGTAGAACTATTATTATATATATTAAAGTATTGTGTGATTGGTACATCCATGCTGTTTTTTGGTGGCCAATCTTGGTTACAAAACAATGGGTACAATTGTTTGTTGAGAAAGCTGTTTAGGCCGGCTTGTAAAAAAAAATAATATCACATTACATGTTCAATTATTTTAATTCCAAGGTGTTTCTATAACTGCATGTGCAAATTAAATTTTAAATATTGTTATACCCAATCTTATTTATAACTACATTTGCAATCTAATACCCCTCATCAATCGCTATCCAACAAGACGTTTCTCCTTATATGAGATAGATTTTTATTTTATTTTATAATGACATTATATAATTTGTTGAGTAAATACTTCTTATTATATAAAAATGATATAAATTAATTTAAAATTTTAAAATACGTGTGAATTACATATGGAGTTACAGAAATGTGTCTTAAAAGGATTTTCACAAGTAGATAGCATGCCAAGCAACAGATTCTTCAGGAGATCTTGTCTAGACCTAAGACATCGAATGAGTTCTCCAACTGATATTTGATTATCTGATCTCCACTAGGATTTCATCAATAATTAATGAACTAAAAAAGAAGAGATCAGAAAAGATATCCCTGTATAAACAATCATGCATTTCAGGTGTCAGAACTGCTGTAATGAACAGGTGATCAGCTAGAATGCATGCATGTCAAAACAGGTTAATTACTTGCATGTACTTCACATGAGAGGTATTTTAAAAACCACAAAGAAACGTCGCATGCGTCCTGGTTTACAAAAAGCCTCATCTTCTGAGTGGGCACATGCAATGTCTTGTACTCCCTCTCCTTCAATGACCTCCCAGTGGGGTTCTCTCATGCACCTCGCACACTTCATATTTGCTGCACATGGTGATTCATCATACATGTTGATAAGAGGAACACCACCACCACCAAATTAAATCTCATGCAAAAATACATGATCTTTAACAATTGGTGACTTATGAGTTGATGACCTCGAGAATCTCTGTGTAAGCTAATGAAAATGCGTCGCTTAGACTCAGATAGTCTCATCTCTTTGAGGATGTTTTCATCAAAATTATTTTTTTTATCACATGTCTTACTTTCTCTTATCCATGTAGAAATTCTCTGTATTTGTATTCTATATCGCGTTAGCATTGGTCCACATAATATGACTTGATGTACTAAAAAACAAAAACAGCAGCAGCTAAATAAGTCCCTTATTTGGGTGGATGCAAGTATGCAACTTCATTTATTGATCCAGAAACAATAATGTGCCGCTCTTTCCAAGGGACCCAAATGTGTCTGCTTGTTAAAGCTTTTTTTTCTTTCATGTGACCAATGTCAAAGTCTCTGTATGATAAGAATAAACCAACTTGGTCATTGCTTGAAAAAAATCAATATCTCATTACATGCATGTTGTTGTCAACATTGCAAGATATCTCTCCTTCGATGGAATTTCACATGTTGGGTGTCATTAATTTTTTGAGACTACATTTTTTGACAAGAGGACCAAAGATGAAAACAGTACTCCTTGCAAACTGATATTGTGGGCATTGATTTTTGAGCATTGGAGACTGTTCTACCACTTGATGGTTGTTGGATTTGGTTGCATAGCTTGCTTGGTACTGAAGTCTTAGATGGTTTTGTTTGTCAAAGTTCAAAGAGAATTATTAGAACAAGTCTTATTTTTAGTCATATTTCTTATATATCTCGGTAGACATCAAAAAGGGTGAGCAAGATTTCTTTTTCCACAAAAGATCTTAAGAAGCAGATTCACCAGGGGAAAGGAACACTCAAGTTGTTGCTGAGGTGGTAATGCTAATTATAGAACTCCTCCATGACAATGCAGTGCAGCATATGATGAGTATTATATTTTTGCCAAACTAATTACAATTTTTTATGGACAAGAAGTTCTAAGTTTGGGGAATGTTACTTTTCCTTTTATATCTTGTAGGACAAAGTTAACTCTTCCTTGAAGGGTCTTCTTTTAGGTTCTATAGGTAGGGCTACCTCCCCCATGCACATGGTTAGCACCTTTCGGAAGTGGTGATCTTTATGTACAATTTTCTTTATGTACAATTTTTTTTAAGGGCAATTAATAAAAATAACATTGTTTAAATCAATATTAAAAAAATAGCACCGGATGATGAATATTTATAAAAAATAACACTACACTGATCTTTTTTTTTATTATTACACTAAAGGCGCCATATATATAGCGCCTCCAGTGATTTTACATTTTAGATCACTTCTTCCGCTGAGTTTTTTTATCAACTATTTAATTAAATTTTAATGACTGAGATTTGTTATGAGAGAAAATCACAGAAAATTTGTTATTTTGATTTATTAAAATTTTTAATTACATTTGAATGATTAAAAAATAACATCTTTCCAAATATTTCTTCACCAAATTAAAAATTATATCCTTAAAAATCTTCCATGATTTTCTCCTTCAATTTGAGCCATTAAAATTTAGGAAAAAATCTTCTTAACTCCCTCAAATCTTCTTAAAATCACAAAAAGTCCCTTTAAACTCATAAAATCGTCCTAGTTCCCTATAAAGTGTATATGGTTAATGAATTTAGTCCTCTGATCAAAAGTATATAGAAATAGGTCCTCAGAAACTTACTAAAATCGGATTCAGTTCCTACAAACTTTATAAAATCAGATTTAGTCCTTTTGTAAGACAAAAATACCCCTATCATTTTTCAACATTCCCATCTCCTGAAATATCATCTTCAATTGTAAAAAAAAATAGCCCTCGAACATCATTTGATCTACAAAATGGAGTTATTTTTCAATATTTTCGCCTCCTCAATCTCATTACAGAGACCGAACAAAAAAAATTTACAGCTTCATCAACTACATTACAAAATAAGAGAAAATAAATTAAAAACTAAATCAAAATTTTATAACAGATTTTCAACTCAAAATTACTAGCAACAAAAAGCATAACACCTTGATTATAAAACTATAATTTATTTAATAAAATTTAAATAAATCAATATATACTTTCAGATAACGATTTTTTGTGATTTTAAGAAGATTTAAAGGAGTTAAGATGATTTTTTTATTTTACAAGGATTTTTTTCGATTTTCATGAGTTTCCAGGAAGTTATATCAATTTTTTTCAACAAAGAAAATAAACTTTAAAATGGTATAACAGTAATTTACCATGTATGGTTAGGGTTAACCACACATCTGGTTAGTTATAGAGACTAAAATGAATATTGTCTAATAAGATAGAGACCTAAGGAGATCTATCAACTTTACATAGATTTTTTCTGATTTTCATAAGTTTCGAGGGATTTTTCCTTAAAGTTTAATTAAATAAACAATTTCCATGATTTTTTTTTATCAACTACATATATTTTAAACCAAAAAACTCAGTCCATGATCTTCATTTTCTCCTTTGAGCCATTAAAATTTAATTAAATAAATAAATCTTCCATGATTTTCTCTATCAACTATGTATTTTTTAAACAAAAAAAACTCAGTCCATGATCTGCCATTATTTTCTCTCTTCCCTACTGAATATGTTAAAAAAAATTTCAGCCATTAAAATTTAATCAGATAAAAGAATCTCAACCGTTAATATTTAATCAAAGAAGAAGAAATAGTGATACATGGCGCTTCCAGTGATTTTTCATTTTAAGTGTAAAAAAAAAGGTTATCGCTGACCAATGCTAATTTTTGTAAATATTCCTCATCCAGTACTATTTTTGTTAATATTAATTTAAATGATGTTATTTTTATTAATTGCCCTCAAAAAAAAATGGATTTACAATTTTGCCCCCGTTGATAAGGGTCTTACACAATAATAATTGAAAAGGAAAATGCTAAGACACGACTATGTTTACAACTCCGTAATTCACAATTGTTTTGATTTTTAAAATTATATATTCAAATATATATATACATATAATCAAACACTTTTTGTGGTCAGAAATCATAACACTTAATATATATAAATATACTCTATTATATCACCGTATATTTTAATATAAAAACATAAAAATATACCCATCTAATTCACTGGATATATATCAATTTTTTACAGTATATGTATTTCATGAGAATATATACTTAAATATATTTTAATAGATAAAAAGTATGGCTGTTTTTTTTATATATAATTATTTAGTGAACTTATTGCGGAAGGCACTCCAGATCAAACGTCACCCTCCTTTTTTTTATATTATTTGACTCCCAGAGGTTACCATCAAAAGACCATATTCTCTGGTTGACTGCCCAGTTTTGCAAATAGCAATCCAAAAAGACCACTCAAAGATCTCAAACCAGCAAATCTAATCCAATATTTCAACCATAACAAACAAAACATAACTACATCAGCCAATCTCAACCATTCTCAGAACTGAAAAAAAAAGAGCTAAACCTCTCTCTCTCTCTCTCTCTCTCTCTCTCTCTCTCTCTCTCCCCTCCCCTCCCCTCCCCTCTTATCACAAAATCCACCCAAACTGGAGTTTTCATTGGAGACCCACTAAAGATCTAATCAAATCTCCATCGAAAGAGAGAGAGGGAAATACACAACACAAGTCTCTGAAAGACTTGGGAGAGAGTGGGTGGGGGGGCCCTCAACCAGGTCAGCACTGACATGTAAATGTTCCATTGTTCCATCAATTGATCATTGGTTGGGGGACCCATAACACAAAACACCCACCACCACCACCAACTTGGCCTTCCAAGGCCGTACAAAGCCTTCCCAACTTGGCCTTGTCTCCTCCACCGCTTCACATGCAGCCCCCTTTGTAATTCATCCACGTGTCATCCCTGCTGGCAGTCCACGTGGAGAGAGGAGAAAAAAAAGAAAAAAAAACACAGATCACCACCAACTGTAAAGAGTCTCTGGCCCTAGTAAACAAAAAATAATGGAGTTTTGGCAGTAACAGCAGCAACAGAAACTGTAACAGAAACTGTTGCTGTTGCTTCTGTTGCTTCTGCTGCTTCTGAATTCGTATCTGTAGCTTTCTGTAGCATCTGTTGTTGCTGATGCTGCTCTAGGTCTTCCTTCCATGTGAGTGCGTGTTTGTGTGTTCTTTTTTTTTCCGGTGCACCGAAAGCTACTGTAGTTGCGCATCCACATGCATTCTAAACCGTCTGATGTATGGGTCTTTTTGTTAGGGTTATGTAACTTTTTTTTTCCCCTCAATGGATAAATGTCAGAAAGTCAGGTGGGGTTGTTTGGGATGATAATATATATTAATGTATAGCTTAATCCGTGCCACGTAGATTTATCAATGACCCTAAGAAAAATTAAATCCATCCAATGTTTAACTTTTCACGTATGTTCATTAATTAGGTTAAGTTTGGCAACAATTTTTTTTTTCTTTTTAAGTTTTGTAAAAAGCTATAAGTTAAAAGTTGTTATTAAACAGATCAATTTACATGCATCATTATTATTAGATTTTGTCAAATGATCATGCCTCAAAATCTATGTTTTATAAAACAACTATAATCATTTTATCCTCAAAATCTATACATAAAACAACTAAAAATTGATTTTCAAACTATGTGATCTTTTACACAAGGGATTTAAACGTGTTTTAAAACTTTTTTTTACCATAAATTCTAGTTTATACGTTATAGTTACAAAAAAAAGCTTTTTAAAAAAATTAATTGAGAGTTGTTTTTATGAAAAAAAAAATGATGAAATTCTATACTATGGAAAGGCGAGTCAGAGATTTTAGGCCTTCGACCAATTTTATGAATATACAACATAAAAAGTGATTATTTTCATTATTATTTTGCCAGTTGTTAAAATTAGGGATGCTATATTGATAAATAAGTAAATTTTTTAGATTTTAGACCAAATTTGAAATAAATTCACATTTGGGCAATGGTAGCTTTTATGAAAAAATTGTTTTGAAAATTAATTATGAGGGGGGAGGGGGTGTTAGTAGATTTATTACTCATTAAATTATTGTTTAAGGTGGAATAATACCTAATGAGATATGAATAATAAAAACATTGTCCTCTCACTCAAAAATAAATCGAAGAGTCAATGCGAAAATGTAATTAAAATGAAAATATCTCAATAGACAATGGCCTATATATATAATGTTTTGTCGCACTCCAAATGAGAATGAATTTTATTTTTCATGAAATTGCATCCTCACGGTCCAAAAGGTAGGAAATTGCATCCCCCCCCCCCCTTTACTATTATATTAATTTAAGTATAATATTTGATTAAACAAATACAACTTTTTATAAAAATAGAACACAATTTTGTATGAATTGAATGTATAATGTAACTATATTGCGTCATTAACATGACATCTGTTACAGTGACAATAATAAATATTGAGTGGATAATGTCAACGAATTATAGCATAACATATGGTAAAAGGTACTTGGATTCATATATTCATGAATCTACTCTTGTTACAATGTCGATCCTAAATGAAATTGAGTTTGGTAAAATCCTAAGTAAACTCTTAATTTGAGACTCCTTTATATGTTCAATAAATTTTAGTACTCGGCACAATTTCTTTTTTTTTTTTGGGATTCGAGTTTGAGTCCTTGTTCGGTTAGGCCCTAGGCCATCTAGGCTGCTAAAGGTTAAGGCTAACCCTGCCATGTTAACATTAACAATTTTAAATCTCACGATATTAATCATTTATAAAGTTTCTATTGCTAGAAAAATAAATTATTATCAGTTTATAAAGGATGAAAATAATGAAGATGTTGAGTCCATACACAAATGCAAATGTAATTACAAGCCTCAACCCATGTTTGGGCCTACGAAGATATGTAATGACTACACATAAATGAAATCTATTGAAACATTTCTCAAAATGATTTTAAATGGAAACAGTTATCACTTGTGTTAATAATGAGTGCATAAGAGCATTTTCAATAGACATATTAACTCATTAGTTAGTGTCAGATTTTTAAAAAACATGTAAAAATAGTGCTCCAGTGGAAGTGTTAAGGGCATTCTAAATGTGGGCCCCACCTGTTATATGTTAAGGAAAGTGTTAAATTTGACTAGTGCTTTAGAGCATCTCCAATGGACATGTTAGTTAACTAAGATGTTAGAGTGTCATGTCAATACTTTATCACTTAACTAGACATTCATTTACTACATCTTTATTTAGTTGGTTGTTGTTACTCCAATGGACTAGCTAAATAACTAGTCAAAATAATAGTGAGTCCACCTCTCCACCCACTCAAACCTCTCCACCCACACAAAATAATATTTTTTTGAATATTTTAAATGGTAGAGCCCACATTTGGATGGCTAAAGCACTAGTCAAATTTAACACTTCCATTAATATATGACAGGTGGGGACCACATTTAACATGCCCTTAACACTTCCACTGGAGCACCATTTTTACATGTTTTTTTTTAAATCTGACACTAACTAACGAGTTAACATGTCCATTGGAGATGCTCTTAGCCATCCAAATGTGGGCTCTACCATTTAAAATATTTTAAAAAATATTATTTTGTGTGGGTGAAGATGTTTGAGTGGGTAGAGAGGTGGACCCACTATTATTTTGACTAGTTATTTAACTAGTCCATTGGAGTAACAACAACCAACTATATAAAGATGTAGTAAATGAGTGTCTAGTTGAGTGATAAAGTATTGACATCTTAATTAACTAACATGTCCATTGGAGATGCTCTAATGAGGTGCTGAGATATGTCTTTAAAAAATACACAAAATCTCACGAGTTAGAGATGATAAGTGACACGTGTTAACCCTTCATTGATGACTAATAAACGATGATGAAAATTCAGGGATCCCATCCCATTATTAACTCATCTTTTTACAGAGTTATATGTACATATAATCTTTTTATTTTCTAAAGATTAAATTTGGGGTATGTTTCGAGTCTGTGGCCATACAATAGCATATAAAAAAGAAATGATGCTAGCGATGGTAATCCCTGTAGTCATCTTTACAATCCCAATATGTTTTGAACACTTTAGAAATCGATATACAATCAAATAAAATTGAATGTATAATCAGATACAATGCATATTTCTTGAAATTTTTGAATGAATATATACCCATATGATATAGTATATCCTGAAGTAGAAAAATTATGTATTGAATTAAGAATGATCAGTGCGAATTAAGAATGATCCGTGCATATATACAAATCATAGGATGAACCATACTCAATGGTTCACATATAATAGAATTTGTAGCCACAGGATCTTCAATTCAAGTTTCATTACTTACCCAACAGAAAAATCCTACGATTTTTGGTGTGACTTTTTTCTCTGAACCCTAGATAATGTTTGAGTAGTGCCATAAGTTATTTAAGATAGATATT
Source organism: Acorus calamus (assembly GCA_030737845.1). NCBI lineage: Eukaryota > Viridiplantae > Streptophyta > Magnoliopsida > Acorales > Acoraceae > Acorus > Acorus calamus. The sequence continues at coordinate 1,221,488 of CM060860.1, forward strand.
ATATCAATACAAATAATGAATAAGATATTTTTTGTTTGATTATATTATTAATTATTCTCATTAAAAAACGTAATAATAAAAATTTTATTGTCTGATTAATTATGGATAAGTTGTGAATAAAAATAAATAAAATATGAATAAGACATTATAGAAGGTAAAAAAATGATATAACATGTAGGTTCATGATTTATAAAAAGTGATGATAAATAATTTGATATTTGAGCTTCTTCTACCACTAGAATAGATTGGGTGAAAATAACACAATTTTGAGGGTACTTGAAATACCGATATGAGCTCATTTTTACTATTCTAATATAGTTATATCCAATTATTATTTTACAAACAATACAATATATTTTAGTTTATTCTCTACCTATTTGACTACTCAAGCAGGAGTTAGAATTTTTTTCTCTTCTTTGATATTTACCCTTCTCTGTCAATTCTCGAGATGCATCCCCTTATTCAGATTTTGTTTGAATCACATAATAGGCCACATCACAATCTTTTTCACTGAGATTCAATATAAAAAAAATTCAAACTTTTGTAGTGACTAAACAGGGATAAAGTGGAGTGAGAGAATGGAGAAGGAAGGGCCAGGAGGGTGGGGGCTTTGGAAGGCTCATGCTTGTCTTTTATTTTTTCCAAATAGCATAAAAAGGGTGTCCAGAAATAAAAACCCAAAAAAGTTGCATCCAATTAGTTTGATTAAGTTTATTTTAAATTAACTATCAAACTAATTATGTCTGTGAAGTCCATTTTTTATAATAATTTCAGAAAATTTTCAATTTTAATTTTTATGTTTTACGTGTTAAAACTTATAAAATACATAAAAATTATATACTTAGAATCAATTATAAACTGAATGTTATGTTTTACCAAATCAATTTTTTTAATAACCAGCTTCAAAAAGAATACTTTTCAAATTTAACTTTCTTACATGAAAGTCAGTCCAAAAAAAAAAATTCTTGCATGAAATATGAAAGATATTTTTAAAGTCCACCACTGACATTTCTCTGCCAACCCTCCAAGTTGCAATCAACGGCTCCTACAGTCCCACCCAAAGCTTCCTCCGTTTTTCTTCTCTCTAGAACCCTCTCCCTTCTCTCTTGAAAAAAAAAAAACTTTTTTTCACCCATCACACTCTCTCTCTTGATGGGGAGGCTTTTGTTTCCCCTCCTTCCAATACCACTTCTGGTAGAGAGAGAAACAGTACATTCACAGCTCCCCCTCTGTTTTCTTCTCTAATGTCCTTCTCCCCCTTTATCTAACCCCCCCCCCTCTCTCTCTCTCTCTCTCTCTCTCTCTCTCTCTCTCTCATTGCTTCCTTGTCTGTATTGTATTCTATACAACTTTTCATTGAAGAAGTGGTGGTGGTTTTTCTATATATAAAAAAAAGCAATCTTTGTGAGAAGGGGTGAAGGAAGAGAAGGGACCGGTGGCGATTGGTGATGGAATTCTCTGCTTTGGATGGCAATCCCGTTTGGGAGGAGGAAGAAGAGAAGCACCACCACAACTATTATCACCAGCAGCAGCAGCAGCAGCAGAACAAGCAGACCTACCTCCACCACCACCTCCACCGCCTCCAGAACAAGCAATAGCGAGACGAGCCGCCCCAACCTCCACCGATCGGAACCTGGAACCCCAAACCGAAGAGACCCAAAGCCACCTCCACCTCCCGAACCACCGCCCGCCCAAGAAGCGGTCCTTCTCGACCACCCCCCAATATAATGCCCAATTCTCAGACCCAATGGGAGAGCGAGACCACCACAACCATCAACAGCTCCACCAGCAACCGCAGCGGAGACCGACGAGGAGGGGCAGCGGAGGCGGCGGAGGAGGAGGAGGAGGAGAGATTGTAGAGGTGGAGGGGGGTCACATAGTCCGGTCTACCGGACGCAAGGACCGACACAGCAAGGTCTGCACCGCCAAGGGTCCGAGGGACCGCCGGGTCCGTCTCTCGGCCCACACCGCCATCCAATTCTACGACGTCCAGGACCGCCTCGGCTACGACCGCCCAAGCAAGGCCGTCGATTGGCTCATCAAGAAAGCCAAGCCCGCCATCGACGAGCTCGCCGTCCTCCCCCCCTGGCACCCTAACGACCTCAAAAACGCCGACCCAGACGACCGGAACGACGAACAGGGGAAGAGACCGGCCGATTCGGGCGAGCCCGGCCTTTCAAGTTCCGGTTTTTTGGGCAATTCAGGCCGAGGCGGCGGCGACGGCGACGGCGGTGGTGGTAGTACTAGTTTCCTCCCGCCTTCGCTGGACTCCGACGCGATCGCCGACACGATCAAGTCGTTCTTCCCCATGGCGTCGTCGTCGCAAAGCCCGAACTTCCAGAGCTTCTCGTCGTCGCCATCTGTGGCGGCGGTCGGGGACCTCCGCCTGTCGCTTCAGTCGTTTCAGGAACCAATTCTCCTTCATCAGCATCAGCAGCAGCAATCGACGCCGTCGTCGTCCACCGAGCAAGGCTTGTTCTTTGAGGCGGCCTCTTCGGGCTGGACCGAGAGACTTGTGGCTTGGAATCCGGCGGACGCTGGCGTATTCAATGCTCCACCGCCGCCGCAGATGATGCTGCAGCCGCTGCTCGGGCAAAGCCCGTCGTTTTTCCAACAGAGGGGACCCCTTCAGTCCAGTAATTCACCCGCCATCGCCACCTCCATCCAATCGTGGGAACCGACGGCGTCGATCGCCGAGCATAACCACCACCTCCACCACCACCACCACCAGCTCCAATCGCCGTCGGCAATTGGGTTCGCATCGTCGGGCGGCACCGGTGGCGGGTTTCCGGGTTTCCGCGTGCCCGCGCGGATCCAAGGCGAGGAGGAGCACGACGCCTCCGCCGGAGCAAACAAGCCGTGGTCTTGCCGTTGAACGAAAGCTTTGGCAAATTCAGGCATGCCCACTTCATTAAGTCCTTCAAAATTGTCTCCTTTTTTGTGTGACAAAGTGTTTTGTTTGCAAGAATTAAGTTTGTTATCAGTCTGTTCTTTTGTTTCCTTCATTTTGGTGAGCTCAGTGAGCTCTTTTTCTGTGGTTTTGCCTCTCCAAGTTCATAAATGGAGAGACCTCTCTAGATTTTGTTATTGTTTGTGTGACCCATTTGGATGTTGTTTGTGTGACCCATTTGGATGTTGTTTCCAAAAGGGATGACCAAAAAAAAAAAAACAATTCATGCATGTTTGGTTTGGAAAAGATGGGTGGTCATCCTTTATTTTTCCTTAACTGGGTATGGTTTTTTATGGTTAGGAATTGAATAAAAACACCATATGTGCCCAAAATCATCTACTGTAGCTCATGATTTGAAACGAATGCTTTTTTCTTTCTTTCAATCTTTTGAAAATGGCCTTTGTGAATGAATGAATGAGTTTTTCTGGGGAGGGAATTTAGTGAAAAGTAGTAGTTGTTGCAACTGTTCCCTGGCTTCAGTTCATCAGAGCAAAAATGGGAATCCCATTTTGAAAAGAAAGATCATGAGACAAGTCTTTTTCCATGAACAGTTGTAAACCCTTTTGTTTTTTTTTAAAAAATCCCCATTCAAATGCAGGAGATCTTTAACATATATGTAGATATACACTACCGGGGGACCATATATTAAATCATTCCATCTGTAGTTGCCACTGCTGGTGGCAAGAGTGGTTGTTGCTCTGTAAACATAGGAAGTGATGTCTTTGATTCTTTGCCATTGGATCCTCACTTTAAAAAAAGGTATTATTTATGGTGTCTCAGTCAATAAGCTGATCTTCAAACACCCAATTGTTTTCTTAACAGTAAAATGAATATGATATTAGTTAGGTTTTGATGTATACATGGAAAGTTGACATTCACATGGACATAATCAATTCTTAAAAGGGCAAATAAAATGCACTCTTTATGTTCTTCACATGAGTACCCATAGACTGCAAGTGTTCAAGAGTTGATGAGTTAATTGAATTATGGGTCCAAAGAAGACCCATACAGTATCTATCAAGATTAGAACTTCCTGATGAAGAAATTGTGTGCTTTCTGATAACTTGACCCCTGTTTTCATCACCATAATTGACAGTTCAACCTGAGTGTTTGTTCATGGATGATGATGACACGATGTCAATGATGTTATGTCATTAATAATTATCTCAACATGTTTTAATTTTTTTAAAGATATACAAATAACATTTAATGAATTGAAAATTTGAATGTATACACTAATAGGAGCTACAAAAGAGACCACATGAATGATTGTGTTATCTTATCCTTCTCATTCACCCGTTGTGATGCGACACGTAAGCAGACCAAGCTTTTGGTCTAATTAATTTATATGAATCTCTTTATCCAACTCTTTTGATGTGCGAGCTAATCTAAATCACACCCACCCCTACTACTGACATCTATGCAGCAGATCTGCTTCATAGTGTATAATGTAATGTTTTCACACTCGTTACTATGGTCCGGAATTTGCTTTGGCAATCGTTTTCTGTTTTGCAGCTTTTGAGGTGTCACTGATCCTCTCCATGTGAGTTTTGAAGGACTCAAGAGACTAACAGTACTATCCGCTCTTCATTTGAGACTCCTCTTGAGATTTGGTCTTAAACATTTGAGACTTTGGTGGAAGATAATGTATCTTATTTATTGGCACTGTACGGTCCAACATTAATCTAATTAAACAAACCAATAATCCCACTTGCCAGCATATGACACATGTCCTTTTCACAAAAATAAAAATAATCAACTGGGTGTACAAAGATTATACTATGTAGATTTGTCTGCTCTGGAAGGAGAAATGATATTGAATCCCAAAAGGGTAACCAATCTATACAGAAAAAAAATATAGACTTTCCAGATAAGTAACACGAGAAACAGAGTTTCTACACGATACCCATCTGGATTAGTTATTCCAGAATTATTCAAAACAAACAACACAGCTATCAAACAGATGGAGATAATTTTTTCATGAAAGCATAAATACCTTCACTTTACATCACAAAGAAAGGTAGACCAAATCATTTATTCCATGCACTGATGCTGAACATATCATCCAAGCCACCTCAAACAACCTTATTATTAGTGGTAAATGCGAATCATGTACTGCAACGATGTTTCTTTTATCGAGTGATGGTCGCTTTAACTTGACTAAAGAAATGTTCGCCTTTTTTGGTTACGAGGAATGTGAATGTTGTTCAGGCGAAGATGAATCTGTCATCTTTGCATATCAGTCATAAGAGTCGAGCCTTTGTCATTCGATTTTAGAGGTTTGGCTGAACTGGGTAGTTTCGCGGGCAAAGGGACTGTGTTCTTACTGACCTTGCTAGCTAGCTTGGTCTGAATCTTTTGAGGGCTTATGCTTTGAGCAGATAGCCTCATTTCCCATGGGCGAGCCGCAATCCAACGCTCCATCCAGCTCCAACCCCAATCACCGTTCCCCACTGCATACACAAACTGACCTTGGTTCTGACCAGAATTGGCTCTCCACTGCAAAAAACAATTCGGGCTTAAGATCATGTCATAGGTCCCCCCCTATAAGACTACTATGGGCTCATTTGTAACAATTTTTCAAAAATAGCTGCTCTTCGATCAGCTTTTTTTATAAAAGCTACTCTCAACCAGCTTCGTAAAAACTACTTTCAATCAGCTTTTTCTTTAAAAAAATGTTTTGTTGACTTTTAACACGTAAAAACTAAAAACTGAAAACAAAACTAAAAGTAAAAAAACTTGTTTGGAACCGATTATTTGAAAATTGATTTTGCAGAAGTAGAATCAATTTGAATGGTTCCAAACGGGACCAAAGACAAATGAGTGAGTAATATACCTGATGAGAAAAGGCATAGGCCATGGCACGCTCACGCTTGACTGCAGCTTCTTCTCTCTGTTGTAAACGTGTGAGGATTTCCTCCATTGTTTCAGAACCTCCACTCCACTCCACCTGCCGGGCAATCAAACTGTTACTTCAACTGTGATATTAGTGAAGTATGTGAAGTATTTATTAAGTCTTGAAGAATAGATAGGAGGGTTCACATCAGATAACATCGTTAAAAAAAAAACTGAACTGACAAAAATTTAGTCTCTATTGATTTCATAAAGAGATGCTTTTGAGGAAAGATAGCAAATAAACCTGAAGGCAACACTCTATATATCAGAATGGTCAATTATGAACTCCCATGCAGGATTATTTACAACACAAAATGGTTTTAGGAGAGTCAGAAAAAATTGAATGGAACAGACCCAGTGAGGAGAGTGGATGATTTTTTCTAAATCGGTGATTCACCATCATATCTTGTGAATGTATATAAGCCCATTGGAAAATAGAAGCCAACCGATGATAAATTAATTAAGACCAAAGAAACCAGTGAGTGGCTCTGGCTCCAGCAGATTTACATAAAATTGATTACAACATATGCAAGCTCCATAGGTGATGCTACCATATAAGCCCATGAAAAGCGAAATACAGGAACAACAATGATACGGACCTCTAGCTCATGAAGCTTGGCTTCAAGTTTTAACTGATTGTCGTGTTTCTTTTGCTTTAGACGGCCTTCTATTACCATGTTAAGCCGACGAGCTCTGATTTGTGATTGTATGTTGTTCCATGAGTGGATATGGCTTAGTGTGGTTGTTGCCTGCTTTGCTATATTATCCCTTTGAGTATGGATTTGTAGTCTTTGAATTCCTTTCAAAGATCGTAAAGTTTTCCTTGCCTGCAGTAAAGAAAGATGACCACTCAATGTGATCCATTAATATGATATCTCAGGGCGTGATATAAAAACATCAGAATCCTTGGCAATTTTTTTTTTAAAAAAAAAAACACAGTTTTATGAGCTAACTGCACTTGGTATTGTTTTTTCCGCTTATTTTCACAATAATTTTTTTCTAAAAAAAACTGTACAGAAGGAATTACATGTTAAGCAATGGTTTTGGATATAATTTATAGCCAATTAAGGCCATTAACAAAGCATTGAATCTTTATGAAGATGCAATAATCAAAGCATTCATACTCACAAAGGCAACTGGAAACAAAATTGAATAGGTAAGAAAACAAATGCTTTTTCATGTCTTTATCACTATGGAGTCACTTTTTATATTGCATGCCACCATGTAAACTAATCATCATGCATCGGACAATTCATAACGGAATCTGGGATAAACGTCCTCCAAAACACAAGAACCAATAGTTAAATGGAAAATATATGCTCCTTAATCTCATATTCCTTCCGCTTCTTACTTTTTGATAAATTAAACACCCACTTACTTTACATATACAATCTCTTCGAAGTCCCTCCATAAGAATGATCAACTGGAGTAAATCCCCCATCACATCAAAGAATCTGCATTATAAGAATGCTATACCAGCTTCTCTTATTTCAGAGCAGTCCTAAATGTGACACTCTGATTTACTACATGTCTACACCCATATGGCTGAAAGCAAACCCCATAATTAAATCCCAATACAGATGTCTTATAGTATGTTAAACACTCCATTCCCAATAGGAGAAACTAGAATTTTCTAAATAGTATTTCCCTTTTTCATCCACGAAAACTTCGCATGACCCCTTATCTGATAGCTTCAGAAATTCATAACTACTGATGGACATGCGAACATTGTAACTTCATCCAATTGATGATAAAGGCAAGACAGAATATGTCACTCATCTTAACATCCTAGTCCCCCCCCCCCCCCCCCAATTGTTTTGATCTTGCTTCAAAGCTTGTCAAATTTTCTAATTAATTGCTTACTAACAACTTGCATGGAAAGTAGTCACATGTATACTGATGTATAGTGGGAATATCTGGATTGCATACTATAATTGAACTGTAGCATGGTTAAAGGAAAGTTATAGAATTTTGTACCTAAGCATAGTTAATAGATGAAAAGGCACATTATTCTCGATATCCTTTTATGTGGGTAGAAAAGCCTGCAACTGAGGCTGATAAAGTGTCTTTTTTTTCTATTAACCAAACAAGATTTTTCGATCTGAGTTATTTAGTTAGATTAGATGAACAAAAGAGATTCAATTACCATGTTTTTCCCAAAGGCTTTAATCAACCTATATTTTTTCTTAAATGAGATGGAAAGTTTTCTTCAAATAAATGAAAAAGAGTGGATTTTTTGTGATGCAAGCACAAATTATCTTACTTTCATATAATGATTGAAAAAAGATTATCTTTATCCGGTTAGTCAAACACAGACTATAACTGTCTTAAGGTATATTGGAGATAAGTCAAACCATGCTTCAGAATCCATAATGAAGAAATCAACATAGTATACCATGAATCTCCGAAATGCAGTTTGAATCCGAATGGCTGCTAAATCCTCAATTGGCATATCAAGAACTGCAGAGTTCCCACTAGGAGCACCATTGTTTAATTTACGTGACCCCTTCCGTTGACAATTATTCTTCTTAGGCTGATTAGGTTCCTGTTCCAATGAAGTGAAGGCACAGAAGTTGAACAGGAGTATTACAGGAAAAAAATAACATGAAGGTCTTGAATAATTAATTTTAACAATGAGAAACAAACACAATGCAGTTGAAACCTCAAAATCTGAGAAAGCTAATCAAATGCCATTTAAAGCTTTATTATTTTCAAGACATAACTTCGTAAATAGAACATATAATCATATGTATTTTTTGTTACAAACTTGTGAAGGGCATAGGGTAAACTGGCAAAGAAGTAAACTAAAATCATATTTTTATTTAACCTTCTAGCCATTGTGCAATAGGTACAGTTGATAATCACAAATAAATGGGTAGATATTAGCAAAAATTGCATATAATAAACTACTAATCAACCACTTTTTTGGGTAGGCAAGTGTTTTTTTTTTTTGCTAGTTAAACCATATCCTATCAACAGGATTAAAACTCTAACCCATGACTTCTCAGTGAAAAGAGATACCTCTACCAACTTATGAAGAGCAGAAGAGGTGGTTTTGTACCAAATCACCTCTGTAGTTGGATGTCAATCCATATTTGTGCATGTGAACTCAAATTTCCACTAAATTCTCAGTGCATAAAGAATGTTCCTTCAATCTCTTCTTATGCCATCAACTATTATAAAGTTTCTCGTAGCAGTTAAATCAATGAATCCCAAAAACAAAAAGTGCCTGAATCAAAACAAAACCTCAGGGCACATCATTCAAAAAATTCTTACAGTAAATTACCTTCACATTCCTTGATTTGTTTCCCTTTGATTTCTTCAGGCTAAGAATTGTTTTAAAACAATCTCCAGAACCCATTCTCTCAAATCCAGACAAGCTACTTGAGCATACAAGATTTAACAGAAATCTGGCAAGCACAAAAAACAGTCCCAAATTAACAACATGATCTTCACTACATTACACGATAAAATCGACAATTGCCAATAAAATACGAAAGGCGAAATTTTTAATGATATCTGTTTTCAATACAAATCCTCATTGATAGCCAAATTTGATATAAACACATCTAATACCACATTCAAAAATCTAAATTTAGATCCAAATCACATGCTACATGGATCATCAGACACACCAAGATCTTAGTAATAAAAACCCATGTCCGCGATCAGGCAAACAATACACAACAATAAAAGAAATCAAAGAATATACACAAGCACCAATTGAAAAAGTGAATCCACATTTGAAGAAGGACCAAATTAAATATTACCCAAACAAAAGGAAAGGATGCAGTACCTCGAATGGGAGACCCAGATGGAGAAACCTCACTTTCCTTCAAATGCGGGTTGTGGGTTCTGTAGTATGCCTGTCAAATCCAAGATTTTGATGATAAAGGAGAGATCTTTAACTTTTTCTTTCCAAGTTGTTCTCTTTTATTGGGTTTCTTTAAAAGAGGGAGAGAGGAGGGTGGTGATTGGCAATGGCCCAGCAATGGCGAGTTTGTCCTCCCCTTGAGACCCATTAAAAAGACTAAACAACTCTCTCTGGATGCCGATTTGTTCGGATTCTCAGCTGCAACTACTACAGAGACAGCTGAACAAACTGTGACTTTTATTTTATTATCATTGAGCGATCGCGTCCATTCCTCTTTTTGTGTTTGGTGATGTTAGAACAATCTGTAGATTGATATATCTTCTAAGTTTCATAAGTCAGAGGAGGATCATAAGCACAGTCAGAAGAATGCAGTACCACAAATTTTAATTATAAGGTTGTTATGCTCTGTCTTATTTGTATAGTCCCAAATAATACCCATACCCTGGTCCATCACTCATTGTAATAATATATGTCAGTTAAAAAAAATCATATTAAAATAAATGATACTATTTAATCCATTAGTATATAATACTTCATTTTTATGTAAGTATATATATTATTAAATGAGATATAAGAGGTTAGAAAATAAAAACAAGGTTATACATTAGGGGTTAAAAATGGGACGGAGTGTAATATTTTTCAATCATAATAAACCATCACTTAAGCGGTACAAAATCATTTTTTCTATAAATATGACTCAAAACAATTATAGTTTTATTAAAAGTATTTTTTTATTAGCTATAACGGATTATGGGAGATTGGTTCACACAGAAATTCAGAGGTTTCAATCACTGTACCTCTACCTTCTACTAGCTCACCTATTTGTCATGGCTTTGATCACACAATATGATTTTGGTCGATAATTCTCTATTGAAACATATCCTAAATTTTTTTTCATATATAGCTTCGACGAAAATGACTTAGAACGCGTTTAGATTCATTTTTGTGTGGATTTAGTGGTGGAAATATCATAGAAAACGATTCATATGAAGTAACTCCGCGTCTCCACCGCTTATCAACATTGTTTTAAATTAAATTTCTCTACATTATTAAGGTCACAAAGTGGAAGACCCCCTTAGCGGGGTGATTGAGACACACTCTCCTCCAAGGAGAGGTCGGGTGTTCGATCCCCGAGTTTACCAAGAAAAAAAATACATTTCCAAAACTCCTAAAAGAATGTTTTTCAAACATATATTTAAATATTCCTTTGATTTTACATGGCAGGCTTCTCCATCACATATCTAAATAATTCTTTTAAAAAACATAATATTTCACTTATTTGTGTTTCTGAAATTTAGGGATATACAATAAAGGTTAAAAAACCATGGAATTTTTTTTAAAAAAAAAGAAAATTCTCCATGGAATTGTTGGTCGCTGAATGAATTAAAATCAAGGAAAATGAAAAACAACATAATTTAAATGAGGTTCCACCTCTGTATCTCCACCGCTTATCAACATTGTTTTAAGTTAAATTTATCTGCATTTCAAAAACTCTTTAAAGAATGTTATTCAAACATGTGTTTAAATCCTCTTATTTTTATATTCCAGACTTCTCCATCGCACATCCAAAGAGGTCCTTAAAAAAATATAACCTTTCACTTATGCTGTTTTTTTTATATGCTAGGAAAAAAACAAAACAAAAACTCCATAGAATTGTTGGTCACTGAATGAATTAAAATAAAGAAAAAATGAGAAAAAAAAATAAGTCAATTTAAATTGAGTCCCTTGGTCCCGGCGGGGCTCGAACCCGCGACCTTCGGCTCATAAGACCAACGCTCTAACCAACTGAGCTACGGGACCTGTTTTGATGGATGTTACTTATTTATTTTGAATAAAATCATTGAATAATATATTTAATAACTTATTCAATAAACCAACGATATAGTAAATTGGGTGGGTAAAATCAAGCTAATTAAATTTAAATGATTGTTACATTAAAGGATGATTGCAGTAAACTATTGTATAAAAAATATTTTTATCTTTCATGAGATTTTCTCTGCATCATCCAGACAATTTGAAACAAATTTTTTTATTATTATTAAATGATATTGTATAATATTTTTAACTACATGTTTATTTTTCATATTCTCAATTATTTTGCATTAAATAAAGTAATATCAAATAAAACAATCTAAGTAGTAATCTTGTTACGTTCATTCAATTATATTAAATCCATGTTTTCATAAAATTCTAGCTACACCTCTTGTAACCCCAAGAGGGCAAGTTTAGTTCCACAACCCATTTCACATGAGCATTGACAACGGGCCGTTCCGGGCTGGCCCGGCCCGAAAAATGGGCCCGGTCCTGGACATAAAATCCAGGTCCAAGCCCTATCCAACAGGCTTTGGGCCTACAGGCGAGTTTAATTTCACATGACACATGTAACATTAACCCACGTGATTATAAATATTGTCTTGGAGATCACTTAATGTGATGGTTGAACATTTATAATGTTTGAGCACCGCTTTGTTTGGATCCGAATTCCAATGAAATTACTTAAATCTTCTCATCACCAAAACTATAAAACATAGTATTGCTACACTTGGGTCTTTTTTTCAATCCAAAACACACACTATATACCTCGTTACAGATTCAGTTAAACATATACTTCGTTATATGATGTATATACTTCACTAAATTTTTTCTACTTCGTTATATGATGTATATACTTCACTAAAAATTTTCTTACACTTAATAAAAATTGGTTCATTCAACTCGAAATGGAACGATATACACTTTTTATCAAAACATATACATCATTAGATTATGTTTACTATTAAAAAATAAATAAAAACATATGAGGCCTGAGTTTTGATTGGTGAATGTGACTGAGTGTATCATTTTTCTAAAATATAATAACTTTACATGTTAAAGGTTTATTTGGATCCACAGTAAGATAAATTCTGCGATGAAAAACACCATGTAACGTTACGTTGGATCTAAATGAAAAATCCACATGCGTTTAAACAATATATATACAACATTTTAGGCAAAAAAATTCTTTTTTAAAAAATAAAATCAAAATCAAATTATTAATTTTTCAATCCATATTCAAATTAAAACAATAATTTATTGATTTAAACCGGTTTTGGTTTAACCAACAAAAGTTTCACTTTCATTCCCTGACTTGCGATCCCAATACCCAGGACCCAAAAATTAACCGCCCGGTAATAATAATTAATGTTACCTCCATTAAAACCGTCCAATCCAACGGTGAAGACGACAAAGATCCGAAAGAGTGCGCGAGAGAGAAGCGCGACGGCAACGAAAAGCGCGGCTTATACATTATTATTCCCAACAACATGAACTCCGCGTTACGTCGCAGGGCGTCGATTCCAATGGCGGCGACCGATCCGCACAACCTCTTCGCCGCCGACTCCAGCGACCGTCTCAGGCGCCTCGCACAGCAGCTCCGCCTCTACAAGCCTCCCCCTTCCCCTCCCTCCTCCTCCGACGACGAGTCCGACGGCGTCTCCGCCGCCGCCGCCGGCGGAGGGAATCGGTCGATCCCCGGCATCGGCGTCCCAGAGTCGGCGGCGACTCCGATAACCAGATCGAAAGTCACCAGGTTCAGGCCGAAGAGAGCCGCCGTCCTCATCTGCCTCTATGAGGGGGAGTCCGGCGAATTCCGGGTCATCCTCACCAAGCGCTCATCGAACCTCTCCACGCACTCTGGTTTGCTCTGATCTTCTTTGAAAGTTGGGGTTTTTTTATTGAATTGAAGTTGACGGTATTGGATTGGGGGGCACAGGGGAGGTGTCGCTGCCGGGAGGGAAGGCGGAGGAGGGGGACGTGGACGACGCGGCGACGGCGACGAGGGAGGCCAAGGAGGAGATCGGATTGGATCCTTCGATCGTCACTGTTGTTTCCGTTCTTGAGCCGTTCTTGTCCAAGGTTTGTTGTGTTTTTATGATCCTTTGTTTCATGACCAAAAACCCTGTTTGGGTGTGAAAATGAGGCATTTTGAACAAACATTCACATACACTGATAAACAATGAATCTGAATATGTGAAATCCCCTGTTTGAATGATGAATATGTGAAATTCCCTGTTTGAATGATTTACATTACTCTGTTAATTCTGTTTGATTCACAGTTTGCTGGTTAGGGAAATAGTTAGTGTCACAGTATCCCTGGCCTTTGATTAGCAGAAATTCAGTACTACATCAAATAGTGCGACTATGATTTAGTTGCTCGGTTGAAGAATTCTTTAGTAGTGTTACTGTACTTAACATCTTATTATGCTTCACAGCATCTACTAAGAGTAGTTCCAGTGATTGGTCTTCTCCCCAATAAACAAGCGTTCCAACCAGTCGCTAATGCAGCTGAAGTGGATGCAATTTTCGACGCGCCCTTGGAGATGTTCCTCAAGGTCTGTTCTTTGGTCACTGATATGCCCAGTCCTTTTTGCTGCAAACACCTAACGCACTTAAAAATATATGCATTCAATTCATACGAGATCCAGATGTGTGTGTTTCTAATGGTATTGGATTTCCAGGATGAAAACCATAGGTCGGAAGAGCGGGAATGGATGGGGATGCATTATGTGGTGCACTATTTTGATTACGAGACAGAGGACAAGAAGTTCCTTATATGGGGTTTAACTGCCGGGATCTTAATCCGGGCAGCCTCGGTGGTGTACCAACGGCCACCGGCCTTTCTGGAGCAGAACCCCATTTTCAAGATCCCTGGGAATATCACTGGTGAGAACTTACTACCATGATTACAGGGATTTAACTTTGGTGTCCATTGTTGTACTATTATGAATTATAGATTATATGGATGAAATAAAAAGGAAAAAGAAGATGATGATGGGAAAAAAAATTCAGTACTGAAAAACAGTTGAATTTATTGTCGTATATTCTTCATTGTTATTGATGTTGCCTTTGTAGGTTTGGGGATTATGTGTAAGGTCTAGATCGTTACATGTGCCTTGCTTAATGTGGTACCATTGAAATTGACTGGTCTATGCCATTAATGGTCCAGCTATGGTTTGAGCCCAATGTGACCAACATGCATTGGGTGCAGTACAGCTCATTGGAGTTACAATGCTGTTTTATAGTGTAAAACTAGTGGTTACTCTCTTCTTATATCTCCAAGGCCTCCTTTGGGAGTGATACATTGGTGTTATCATGGTATAAGACTGAAATGGTATCCTGTTATTGGGAATATCTGTTACTAGAATGCTATATCAAACAGTGATTTAATTAGTCCACCTGTGAGATGTATTAGGATTTATACTGTATATTTTGGCCCACTGATACAGATAGAGCAAATGCTTTTACATATAAGCATTAATATAAATAATATAAAATAGATGCATATCATCATTCTCCTCTCTTTTTTTTGTTTTTGTTTTTTTGAAGATCATTCTCCTCTCTATGATATATATATATATATATATATATATATATATATATATATATGAAAATGATTGCGTGCGGCGAACGGCAGGTGCGGCCGTGACGTGGGTCGTTCGATCGCAGGTCCATCGCATCCAACGGTCGACGTGATTCGCACCCGACCGTCCGATGCGATGGACCCATGATCGACGGCCCGTGATCGCTGCCGCACCTGCCGTTCGCCGCACGCAATCACGTCCCTATATATATATATATATATATATATATATATATATATAGGGACGTGATTGCGTGCGGCGAACGGCAGGTGCGGCAGCGATCACGGGCCGTCGATCATGGGTCCATCGCATCGGACGGTCGGGTGCGAATCACGTCGACCGTTGGATGCGATGGACCCGCGATCGGACGGCCCACGATCGCGACCGCATATTATCATCCCCGTATATTATATATATATATATATATATATATATATATATATATATATATATATATATATATATAAGTCGTGATATTATACGGTCGTGCGGTTGCGATTCACGGGCCATCGATCACGGGTCCATCGCATCGGACGGTCGGGTGCGAATTACGTCGACCGTTGGATGCGATGGACCCGCGATCAGACGGCCCGCGATCGCGTCCGCACGACCGCACGATCGCATATTATCGGAAATCTATATATATATCTTATAATACAGTTTGGAGGGGCTAGAAGACAAACTTGTATCAAAATGCCCCCGTCTGGATACAATTAAAAGTCCAGTACTGTAATGAATCTGGGGCATGACTATTGTAATAGGAGTTAGACATTGTTGACATGCAGTTAAAAATAATGTAATAAATACTCATAAACCACAGGGGGGCCCTCTTGTGCAAAACAATACAAAGATCACAGACAATGCCAGACAGTTCTATTGTTATTTTTCTGTGAAGCAGAGAAAAGATTTACTGCATGTTACATCAGGGGCAGGGCAAGTATTAATGGGACTGTGTCTTTCTACAATTTAGATGGCATTATGTTATGACGCCATTGCCACATGCTTAGCTGGTTAGCTTACACAATAAAGATATTTTTATGTTTTGTTTTACAATGGGCTTCCTATTCGTAAAAATGACCGAAATATTTTTCTTTTAAAAAATATCTGTGTAAGAATTATAATCACATGTAAGCATAATAAATTATCTTTATTCTTGCTAGATGCGTGACAAAAAAGGCTTTGTTTAGGAGAAAACATATTGGAAAACTAGGGATCTCTTGTTTTAAACATAGGTAACATGGGTCATTTTATGAATCAACCCCCCCCCCCCCCCCCCCCCCAGTTTTAAACATATTGGAAAGAGACTCATATTTTCAACCATATCCTTAAACCCGTTGACAAAAGCTCATGCGGGGATGAGGATGAGGTGAGAATTCACTCCATGGTTTATTTTGTGGATATATGTAAACACGACTCTTACATGCCAACGAGCATTTTAATGCCATGAATTTTATGGGAAACAGAGACAATATGCTTGCTAAATAAGCCTGAAACATTATATTTGATATTGGAGCATGTCTAGTATTCACTACGCAATGGAGTTGAATACTACACACAAGAAGCCGTGTGGACAAACAAACCAATTTTTTCCATTATACAAGCACGGGGCATCACATTACCTAAATGCTTCACTGTATACTTCTGGTTGAAAGTTCCTTTCCCTAGACTTGAAGAGCTACACATATCAGATCACATCTAATCCAAGACATGATATAATGGTTTCAGAGTTCTTCTGGTTGGTTTATCCTGTCCAAATTTTAACAATAAGCACCTTTAATATGTTATTTTTTTCCCCTTTATACACCATAACTTACAGTATCAATCAGATTCGAGCAGTCATATTCCTAGCATTTGCAGTTTGCATAACCTTGTGTCTGTTGAGTGGAACTGGGAATCCAGGACTCCAGACTGAAAGCAGTGCCACAACTGCGGATTATCTACGCTTTGGATGTCTTAGTGGGCAAATGAATTTGATATTTTCCCAAATTAACACCAGCACGGAGTGCCAGGTGAAGTAGTGGATGCGTAACCCTATGGTTGATAGGGACCATGAAAAGATGTCAAATTCTTTTAGAGGTTTCATGTCACTGTCTTGTATGTCTATGTCTGCAGTGACTACCAAATTAACTTGCATCGTTGATTGCCAATTGGTATGGTTATGAAGTTCTCCTTGATCCATGCACATTATCAATCTATACTCGACCAACCTGATGTTCAAAGGTCCACAAAAAACTTCTCTAGTGATTTTAAAGAATTAACCTTTGATAATCTGAATGCTAATGTTGTCGTAAATGACCTTTTGAAGCTAAGACACCATTAAAAGTCATTAACAAGTCCTATAAGTTGTGCATCTTTTCTAGACACTCTGCATCAGTTCAAATGGGACATTCATTTGGAAACGAACGAGTTGAAAAGAAGTTTTTCACTTAATTAGCTTCCCAAGAAATGTTAGATTCTTTTTTCTTTTCTTTTCTTTTCTTTTTTGTGTTTCGTTTTTTTTTTTTTTGGAAAATTGGTGTCCCCCTGGGTTTGATCCTTGACCTTGTTTTCGGAGAGGGGGGGTTCTAACCAGCTAACCAAAACTCCTTTCGCAAGTAAATGTTAGATTATTGAGTCTCTTTTTTTACCTGTTTATGATTAAAAATTGTTTTTATGCTATATTCAAAAGCTGCAGCCATTTAAGTATTTGGAAACGGATTTGTGGATTTCTGATTCGTGTAAAAGCAAAAGCTGAATGCTGTCCAAACCCGCTTCCATGACACTAACTTCTCCTATATAACCTAGTTGCATGACTTCGTTAATTGATTTTTTCTTCTTATAGAAGACACAGGATTTGCAGCTCCAAGAACCTGCCATTCAAACCCTTACTACACTTGAGGAAAAGTCAAGGGTGTAAATAGCAATATATGCTCAACCTTTCCAAGGTATCAGCTTAAATGAAATGCTCAACAAGGTGAAATAAGATATATATTATATTCGTCCAGAAATATTTTCCCTGTATCACAATGTCACTGATTCATGACATGAATTGCAGCAAATGGAGGACAACTACTAATGAGGGCTGACGGAGGAACAAGTGATGCAAATAATTGAGGACAGGCAGATTGCTCGAGAAAATCGACAGTGTGATATAACCAAGAAGATAGGAGAGAGCTAAACTGCTGCGGGCATCACTGAGGGAACGAATTTAGTGCAAAAGCTGTATGGAGCCCCAGACAAATTTAAGTAAAGCTAAACTAATACCTTTGTGTGATATAACCAAGAAGATCAGGAGAGAGCTAAACGTAAGCCTGTGCCTTTGGACAAGACATCACATTCCCAACATTTAGAATCCTATAGGAGTTCACTTGCAGGTTACTTGCTGAAAAGTAGACAACCCAAACACAAAGGCAAAAACCCCCATGCACGCATTGTTTCTTATTTTTTAGGCTTCTTGTTGTATACCACCAAAAGAATGGTTGATTTTAGTAGGAGCAATGTGGTGCAATCACAACATATACAGAAATAAATCACTTGGTCGTAAAAAGCATGAAGTTTCTGTATGAAACTAGAAATCTAGAACAAGTCACTAAACTACCTCTTGATAGGTTGGTTGAGGTATTCCCTCTTCACCGAGGGGATTTGGGTTCAAATCTTTCTTAACTGATAGAAAAAAATTAATTAGAGGGGATTTGGATGTTCAAATGCCTTAACTCTTAACTGATAGAAAAAAATTAATTAGATAAATAAAAATAAAAAACAATAACCCACCAAAAAAAAAAAAACTAAAACAAGATTAACTAAGTTTATAATACTTTCTCTGTTAATTCTTCCATTCTAGTTGTCAGCTTGTTTAAGATGTACACTCTCTCCCATTGTCAAGGTATGCCTTAATTAGCTAATTCTAATAACTCTTGGGTCAAATGGAAGACTGGGAATAATTTGAGTCACTTAGATCCCACCAATTCTTTAACCAACCCTTGTTGATTTCTTCAAAATCATGCTTTTTTCCCATCAATCTCAAAATGGTGGCAACTCCCTTCAAGTTTTCTTTGCTACTGATCACTATAGGTAGGTAATAGCACAGCATCTAACAATGATCTTGTGAGTGGTTTGAAAGATTGGGATTCAACATAAAACAGAGATTACATAATAAACTGAACAGCATAATCAACTGAACATGAAGGAGCCCTCAACTGAAGAAGCATTAGATCATTCTAAAGTACAAGTTCTACAAGCATTGCTCGATCGTACCGACTAAACGCATTACATTTCAATCTCAACTTAATATATCGAAAATCGGCTAAGTATGAGTCCACTATTTGCGCTTCAGATCGAGAAAAAAATATATAAATCACGTGAAACTTAAAACAAAAAAAAAAAGTGGGGGACAATCACCTCGCTATCAACTGAACACCTCGTAGAACTTCTCGGTGACGAGCAACCCCGAGTCGATCGACTCCAACGGGTCCTTCCGAAGCCTGTGTCTCAAGCAATTCGGGATGACCGTCGCGATATCCTCCGCGCTCACTCTCTCCCTCCCCTTCAGCGCCGCCAATGCCTTCGCGGCCCTGTTCGTAACAATGTCCCCCCTGAGCCCATCCACGTTGAGCTCTGCGCAAACCTTTGATATCTTCACGCGGAGATCGTGATCCATCTCCACCGCCGAGAGCGACTCCCTCGCCACGGCGATCTGCGACTGCAGCCTCTCCTGCTCCGCATTGTATGACTCCCGGAACCCCTTCGGGTCGCGGTCGAACCTCGCCCGCTCCTCCACGATCTTCACCCGCAGCTCCGCATCGCGCACGGTCCCGACTTGCGCGTGCATACCGAACCGGTCGAGCAGCTGCGGCCGGAGCTCGCCCTCCTCGGGGTTTCCGCTCCCGATCAATATGAACCTCGCAGGGTGCGATATCGAGATCCCCTCGCGTTCCACGGTGTTCCAACCGGAGGCGGCGGAGTCAAGCAATACGTCGACAAGGTGGTCGTCGAGGAGGTTGACCTCGTCGACGTAGAGGATCCCCCGATTGGCCTTGGCGAGAAGCCCCGGCTCGAACGCCTTGACGCCGTCAGTGAGCGCCTTCTCGATGTCAATGGTGCCGCAGACGCGGTCCTCGGTCGCGCCGAGGGGGAGGTCGACCATGGTGATCTTGGTGGTGACGACGGGGAGGTCCTCGCCGCGGGAGAGGCGGTCGCGGACGTCGGAGCCCATGGTCTCCGGGTCGGAGGGGTCGGAGTTGAAGGAATCGCCGGCGACGACGCGGATCTCGGGGAGGAGGTCGACGAGGGAGCGGACGGTGGTGGATTTCCCGGTGCCGCGGTCGCCCATGATCATGACGCCGCCGATCTTGGGGTCGATGACGTTGAGGAGGAGGCAGAGCTTCATCTCGTCCTGGCCGACGATGGCGGAGAAGGGGTAGACCGGTCT
Organism: Acorus calamus; assembly: GCA_030737845.1. Lineage (NCBI taxonomy): Eukaryota > Viridiplantae > Streptophyta > Magnoliopsida > Acorales > Acoraceae > Acorus > Acorus calamus. The sequence goes on from CM060860.1 coordinate 1,242,013, forward strand.
CTGGCTCGCCTTGGCTCGGGCGAGCTTCTCCGCCGCCGCCGCCTTATCGGCGGCGGGGGCGGCGACGTTGGAGACGCGGAGGCGGTGTGTTTGTTTGGGGAGGCGGAGGTCCCTGAAGGGGAGGGTCGATTGATGGGGGGTGAAGTTGGGGAGGGAGGGAATTCGAGAAGAGAAGAGGGAGGGGGAGGTGGAAGAGCCGAGAAGGGCCGCCATTGAAGAGTTTGAGAGAGAGAGAGAGAAGGTTTTGGAGGTTTTGATGGAGTTTTTTGGGGATAAGGAGATGGGGGTATCGACAGTGTGAGAGGCTCGCTCTCGGGTTTTTCGATTCTTTGCTTACGTGGACTGGACAGTTATTCGTGTCTGTTTTTGATTGGTTGGAGGGGAAGAATTTTATTTTATTTTATTTTGTTGCATTTCTTATATTCTTAAAAGATTTGTTACCATAGAAATTGGTCTCTTATTGTTCTTTAATTAATGATGAGTATTGTAAGGCTAAATTATATGGGAAAATAGCCAAAAGAATCATCTTAAACATTGAAAATACGGAAATTAGTCATTTTTAAAAGTTTTACTTGAAAAAATCTTCTTTCACATTTTTTAAAAATAAAATTATTTAACTACCTTATGTTATCTACTATATATTTAAGGGTAATATGCATTTTGACCCCCACAAGTTTACAAAACCTATAAAGACACATCTTGCATTTTTAAAATACACACTTACTCTCTCTATTAATAAATCACACGGTAACATAAGAAAAATAAAAACATGAAAATATCATTGCATGAAATGTGTTGATGGTTTATATTTATTAAGATATATTAATAGTTAATTTGAGATGTAAGAATTTCTTTAATTACTTCAAATGTATGGATGGTAAGTATAAATTACTATTTTGAGTCATAAAATGATATTTCTAATTTTAATGAGAAGTATATAAAATCTTTTGGGAAACTTACATATACTTAAAATTATACAAAAAATTCTCATGCAAGACATTTATAAGATATAAATAACCAAAAAATTAGAAAAAACTTTAAAAAATTAGGAAAAATTCAGAAAACAAATCTCGTAAATTTAAGAATGACAGTTTTAACAATGTTAGCAATTTTTTTAGAATACTTAGAAATATTTAAAACATGTAAAATCACTATCAAATTATTTTTTTATATTGATATTATTTTTAAATTCGATGATGGTGAGAAAATTTTTAAATATGGTGAGAGAATAAAAATTATAAGAGACAATGTCATTTGTGTCATTTTAAATTATGAGATTGTTAAATAAGACTTTTTTCAATAGAATTATTAAAAGAAGCCGTTTTGGGTATTTCAATCTTTAGAAGATTTTTTTGGGTATTTTCTCAATCTATTTTACGGTTCAAAATACAATTATATATATATAGTTAGTTAGTTAGTTAGAAATTTAGTGAATCATATACATTAATAGAAGAAGTATATGCATCATTTAAAAAATATTTACATTTACTAAAATTAATTTCTAACATGTACTACGATAGAAGAGTATGATTTTTTTTTAAATAAAAAATAGTGTAGACTACAAATGAGACTGGACATATCATTTTCTTTAGTTGTGTAATCTCACGGTGGTATAAGGGATTAAGGGACATGTTTTCTTCATGGGCATCTGATTTGGATTTGCATTCAATAGCATGAAAAAAATGAAAAAGATACACACAGCCTCCATTGCAGCTCTAATTGCAGTTCATCGATTTTTCTTTTTTTTTTAAATCATACACTTACCTTTTGAAAGTACATGCTGTTATATGAAATAAAATATATACTGAGATATATTAGTGTATTTTTTTTTAAAAAAATAGAGTCATATACTATGATAGGACCCATACACTATGATAGTGCAATATATACTATGTTATCAAAACGTATAGGGCTGTAAAATAGACTACAAAAAAGACTGTATGTATCAATGCTCGGTTCAAAGCCCATTTAGACAGGTTCACGAGACTTTAGTCCATTGTCTATTATGTTCCAATTGCCTTTGGTCTTTAGTAAAAAAAAAAAGAGTGGTGATACACGTAACCCATTTTTACATCTATTTTGCAACCCATATGTATTGTTAGTATATATTGTAATATATTTTTTTATTTTTTACCATGAAAAAATACACTAATGTATCTTAATATATGTTTTATTTATATAATAATATATATTTTAAATGATGAGTGTATAATTTTATCAAAAAAGAAAAACTAAATAGACTACAATTGAAACTGCAATGGGGCTATGTGTATCTTTTTCAAAAAAAAAAATAGTTACTGTCTGTTTGGGCTTTTACAAGGCTCTAATTCAGTGCCTGTTTTACACCCACCAGTCTAAAGTCTAAACCTCCTCACAATGTGTTGTTATAGGGACTATATGTAGCCTATTTGAACCGTTCCCAACTTGATTCAAATGATGATATATGGAGATCAATTATCTTGAATGATTAATCATAATATTGAATTTTAAATACACATTGCATTATCTTTATATGTTCAATGATACGAGAAACCAATTTTAAAAAGAAATTATCCCCACATGCTTAGCATGGTGGTAGGGACACTCTTCCCTTTGTGGGCGGTCATGTCTTCGATTCTTAACAGAATGCCCTAGTGGGGTGGTCGAGACGCACCCTCTCCGAAGGGGAGGTCATGGGTTCGAATCTGCTCCCCCACAATTATCAAGCAAAAAAAAATTGATACGAGAAACCCAAATTCTTTATTTTAATTTTCATCTATTTAATATATCATATAATCACCCATATTAGTGTTCCATATTTAGAGATATCAATTATTTAAAAATGTCATTATCCAATTCAAATCGAAAAATATCTGAAACTAAATATTAACAGTCGGGTGTGAATGATTTATAATAGGATACAAATATTAATATATGACATGTTGAAAGACAATATGTTGGATATTTCCCTGCTCCTTTGGCATGTCTTACTGGTAATATACTTGTAGTAGTGTTATTAGAGATATAGCTTTTGCCTCTATAGCTAGGGTGGCATTGGATCATGTGCCACTGCTCTTATCGAATAGTAAGGTTGTGTTTAGTTGCACTACAAAACCGGTTTTAGAAAAAAATTGAATTTAAAACTGATTTTACAAGAACCCATCTCTCTATAATTTTTGAAAAACTCATATTTTGAACATTTTTTTATAGAAATCCGACTGTAGTTTTTAACCCCAATCTTCTTATTTGAAAACGGATTTGAAAAAACAGTTTTCTGCAAATCCAAAAACTCTCCAAACTCATTTTTAAATAGGCTCTAAAGCATATTCGATCACAAGTCATTTCGCTTACAGTTTTAGTTGGATTCAATCAAGGTTGGATTCCTTTCTTTTTTTTTTTTTTTTTAATGAGTGACTAACAATTGTCCAAAATAAGTATAAAGTTTAACATGTTAAACATGCAGTGGCGGACCATTTTTTTTTCTAGTGGGGGTCATCACTAATGTACTCTTAAATTTAAATTTACACTTCATACAATAAAATGTCAATAACACAATGACTTTCATCTTTTTGAACAATATTTCTAGTGGTACCATCAGACTATGATTACTTTGAAGTTGAAGATGATCATTTTATAAAATATTTTCATAACCAATTAAAAATAAAAAATTAAATTATTTGAGTAATCAAACAAACAATTTAAATCTTTTCAAGTCTCTACTAGAAAAAAAAGGAGTTTTGAATGAATCTAAATCTAAACTATTTGCTATTTTTTTTTGAGTTACTAGTGTCTTTTGTCATGTATAGTTTATAGGCTAAATTGTGAATCCTGAAGCCATATATGAATTTAAATATTTTTTAAATAAATTTATATTTTTTATTTGCTCAAAGTCTCAAAAAATTAATTGGGGCAAAGGTTAAGAAAATAAAGACATTATACATACACAAACAAAGTATATATGATAAAAGCATATAATAAATTGATAATTAATAAAAATGCCATTCAATAGTAAAAAAAAATTATGTCAAAATAGAAAATTTAAAACCACATAAGTGTTCTAATATGGTTGTGAATAGTTGTTGTTGCATGTTGGTAGATTAAAATGAGAAATTTTTTTTTCAAATGGATATGTTGACCTAGAGAAATCATTTGAGAGATTTAGTCAAGAGTAATAAAAATGTTTAAAATGCACAACAAGAACATTAAATACCTGACCAAAAATATTAGAATACTAAGCATAACAAAAAATCAAACCTTAAAAATAGAAAAATGTTGTGGTCGGTCAACCATTGTATTCAATCCTTTTTTTTTTTTCAACCACGTCGTCTGTAGTGTCCAACCCCTTTTTAGCTTTTCCCCAAATGTAATACAGTGAAAGCCCAAGTCTTTTGGTTTTATTGCAACAACTTGTTTTTTTTTTAACCTAAGTTTCAAAGTACCGCTCATTATTATTAAAATCTCAGTGGGTGCCATCGCCCCCACTGACCCCTTAGTGAGTCCGCCCCTGTAAACATGTAATGTGACACATGTATAATTTAATAATTGATGAGATTCAATATTGATTTAATGCAGAGATTTATTTGAGCTAGATTAACAAGAAAATAAGCGGCGTGATAGGAGATAATTATGAGGATAAGTGAGTGGGATGACAGTTTATTTCATTTGATATAAAAAAATAATCGGAATAACTGTGACAATTGACCCAATTTTGAAATAAAAATGATGATATTTTATTTTACTTTAATGTTGTGATATCATTTACTCCACTTTTTATTTTAATTTAACAAATGTAATCATGAAAATATGAACAAAATTGATAGATTTTCTATCCTCTAAAATTAGAACAACTCATCCTTAAAACTTTAACCTATTACCAAACTAGCTCAAGCTGTTGGACTTTGACATGAGAAGTTTATTACACTACCTTAGCTTCTTTCATGCTCAAGCTCAGAAGTTAGATATGTGAAGCCGTAATCTGTTTTTTAACTCTGCATTAATTATTAAGTTTTAATAAAACTAAAATGAATAACTAACTAAAACGACTCTATAACGCGGGAAATCACAAACCACGTGGCGGCAAACAACAGACAATCTTTTAAAAAACAACCAAATAAAGCCAAAAATTTTCAGTTCCCACTCACAAAACTCTCTCTCTCTCTCACACTTTTGACTTTTCAAACCCCCCCCCCCCCAACATTTCGCATCAAAATCAATCCCCAAAAAACTTCAAAACCATCTCCAAATTTCAGATTTCAAAAAACCCCCAAAACCCTCTCTCCCTCAACCATTACATATAACCCCACCTTCTCTTCCAATCTGTTCTTCATAGAAATCACAAAAAAAAAAAAAAATGGAGCTTCTCTGCCTCACCCAACACAATGACAACATCAACAACAACGAGAACAACCCACCCAATCCTCACCCACCCACAAGAAGAGAAGGGTCTCGACTCGGAAGCCCCTCCAAGACATCACCAATCTCTTCATCGAGTCGCACCCAATGTTCATCTTGGGCTCTGCTTCGATGGGTCTGGCTCTCCGTGCATCATCCGAAGTGAGAAGTTCGAGGAAGAGGAGGTTGGCAATGGACGACGCCATTGATGGAACAGAGGGTCGCAGGGCTTCATTGAGGAAGGGTTTCAGATAAAAAAAAAATCGATCGGTTTGGCTTTGCGTGGGCTTTTTGGGTTGAAGAACTTTGTCTGAACAAAATACGATTTTTTTCTTCTTCTTCTAAAGGTTTTAATTTGAGATTTTATATATTTCTGGTTCTGTGAGTGCTGTTTGGATTTGCTGAATGTCCCTCTTATTCTGGGGGTTGGGATTATTGCTAAGGCATAAGCATCTGTTTGGATTATGGATATTTACAGCATAGAATAAAAGTTAATTCTGATAAATTTGATAAAGCAACATCTTCAAAGGAGTACCTAAGCCCAAAATAGAACAAACATGTAAAAAATTAAAGAACTGTGGAAAAAGACACAATGAACTGTTTTTTTAATCCCCATAATATGCTGTTCTTGACATTATAAATCCATGTTATATGGATCATTCATATGGGATCTAATTAGCTAAAAGATTGGATAGTTTTATTTATTAAGATACATTCTTTGTTATATAAAACTACACATTTAAAAAAAAATTCAAGTGCACAGGTAAAAGATGGGCTAGGTGGAGATGGGCTTTGATGCTGCTATTTTACATGGCCCAATGTGTCACTGTCCAACAGGACCACTTTTCATGGGTCATGTATGTTGTGGAACAACATTATTTAAGTGATAAACTTTTGTAGAGTTTCGTATATTTTTGTAGATTTTTATAGATTCACAAATGAATTTTCATCGCACAATGTGTAAGAGTGTAAAGATCTCCTTTGTGTACAATTCTTTTTTTTGGTGTATAGTCATCAGAATGCAAGACATAAACCAATAAGTTAGGTCAATCCCGAATCTCAAAACACCTCTCTCTCTCTCCTCCCCCCCTTCCTTTAATGCCACCCTCTCCTGATTCATAGAATAAGAGCCCTTATGTAATGAGATGATTAATTCTGGAAGCAAATCTGAAGATATGGATGAGTAAATGCTTCAGAAATGGCATTGCTTGATTACCACTACTTCCCAACTGTTGGGTATCTGCATTTTGTAACATTTATTGGTCTATTCATACAAATTCATGGATCAGTCCATTAGTATTTGTACAGTAGAGCTACAATGTACTTTCTGTTGAATGATATTTCAGTCATCATAGTTATGTAATATGTATTGACAATCCTATTACTACCTATAATCAGAAGCAACATGCTTGATTTATGTCTTGGAAGAAATAGCTTAATCTGGATATAACTCATTTAAGTCCTGTTGACAGTTAAATAATATGGTAGTTGAATTTGTACCTTTTTTTTGGTAGTCATATTAATTTGCATTATCTTCTGATCCCATTTGTTTTCACAGTTGAATTTCTTGGATAGGCAAATTTTTACCCTTTAAATTACTCATATTTGAGATACCCAAATCCAGTTTAATTTTTTACTTCCACTAATTATTATATTAGCTTCCTGTATTGCAGTCTCTGCACATAGAATTGCTTGCAAGGTCTTGCTAAGTAAGCATTCGTTCTCCTTGTTCTTCCTATGATGATGTCTCATGCAACCTGATATTTGAAACTGGCTGCAAATAGATTTGATGTTGATAATCATATGTTATTTTATGATTTGGCTTCCAAGTACATTATTTTTGTACTGTATTTTCTTGTTTGATTTGAGATCTTACATTAGCAGTGACATTGTACCATAATATTTGTATTGTTACTTGGCAAAGATAGTTGTCTATTTAATATTGATAAAAAAGCTGGTTTGCATGTGATATTAGAAATAAGGTCATTGCTTAGCAAGCATTTTGTACCATATGATAAAAATACATATGAATAGGTAATGGATTACAATTGGTTAGCACACAATATATATATGCCACTGGCTCTCATTGTTGACAGTGGAGAGAGAGAGGGAGTTTGTTTAGCCTCATGTATTATAACACTTATTCACCTATATTGTCATTTAAAACCACTTGACTCTTTTGTGGGTCTCACTGGCTTGTCAACCTGGTTTTACAATCCATTCTATATGTGATTGGAGATGGAGGTTGTTAATATAAAACTTCAATTTTTATATACTGAAACTTCCACCTTCTCTGAACATCTATGGCTTGGACTTTTGTCTCTTGCTTTTCTAGAGCTTGAAACAGATTATGATTTGTTGACCCTACCAAATACACAATTTTTTCCTATGCGAAAAGCCAACTGGAAAAACTACTCAAAACATTTTTTTATAGGCCTGTAAACTTATTAGCAGATTCAGCACCACTAATGAATTATTTATGGACAAAGTGGTTGGGAATAGAAAGTAGATGTTGCAATACAAAGATAGAACCCCTTTGTTGATCATGGGTATCACCACAATTAAGCAAAACCTATTGTATTAGGCACTTTTGTGATACTGTTTCACTGCCTATAGGGCTCTGTTGAGTCTGTTTTCTTTTGATAGTAAGTTAAAATTAACAAAGATTTTTCACCTCTTCAGTTTACTTGAAATCTAGATTTGAGTCTCATATAACACTTAATGAAAGTGGTGAGAATATATTGTATTTTGCCAGGGGTACTTTAGAGGATCTGGAATGCACATTCAGAACAAATAGCTACTGCATGTGATGTTTTCCCTTTTTGGATCATTATTTGATTCACAGCAATATTGTGGTGTTTGCACCAACAAATAAACAAGCTCTCTCAACATTAAAGTTGCACTTAAATGCAGCTCTATTGCCTATAGTTCCTCACAGTGTACTCTCTTATCATTGGGGTGCTTGTTATACAGATCCTCCAATCAGCTTCATAAGCCGGTTTATATATTTAATGGTTAAATAACACATCCACCCATACTTGGCCCAGCCCACCCACCACCTTGAAACAATTTGGCATGATATCATGGTTTTAAACATATGTTGGTGCATCAAAGTTGTGTTCACATATAAATATAGATTATCCTTCCTCCTATCATGAGACTCGTCTCACATCACATCACATCATATCACATCATATCACATCACCCCACATGGGTATTTTGGGCTGATAGACTTTTATCTATCACAACCCTTCTCATAGAGGTCACACATCCTTGTCTGGGGTTGTATCCAACTGATTATTTGTAGACACGTGCCTAATCGATCGTGTAGTGGACAGAAGCTCTCATATTAGACTACTGTTCAATGAACTCACGACTTTAAGACGCCCCATGTATTTGTCACCATTCTCTGATTGAGCTAGCCTGACTAGATATCCACATATGAAAGTCATCAAAGAAGGATAATGCAAGGATTTGGAAAAACAACAGAGTGTTGAATGACAATGATCCGAGGTATCTTTTGTTAGAGAAATTATGATAATGGGGACGTCTTTTCTGGCCGTGACATACCGTTGGGCTGGTGGAACCTTTTCCATTAAATAGACACATTGTTGACTTCCACTAATCATAAATTAATGGAAATCAAGGTACTATATATATGTTGGTTATTTGACTCCAGATTCTATACTACTTGAAGTTGTGAGAGGAAGAAAATGAGGAGTTCAAGTTATGTTTTGTGTGTGATCTTGTTCTTATCCTTAATTGTTTTGTCACAGTCACGCGTACTGCATTGCAATCAGCAGTTGAGGGTGTCTGTACAATTGGAGGCGGTGAAGTTCGAGATGATGAGCGTTCGAAGGGGCGAGGAGGAAATCTTGAAAGAGTACGAGTCGAAGCGAGTTAGCCCTGGAGGACCGGACCCTCAACACCATGCCCAGAATCCATGAATCCATGTTGGTCTTTGTCAGGCTTAAGAGAGATCTTGGTGTTTCTTCAGACTAGCTAGCTAGCTAGTGCTTTTAATTGTTGTGGGTTTTGGAACTTCCCTAAGAATTGTGTTGTAAGTGATGGATAAATGATAGAGATTACCTCTCTCAAAATCATCCTTCTTTTACATGTGTGTATTAAGCAGTGCATATGCATTTGAGACTAGAAATATGTGATGTTTTAAGACTTGGTTCTATTCAGACGAAGCACCGCATAAGCCCGGCCTTCATGTGGGATAATGTCAGGGACAGTTATGAAGTCTCTACGCATCTCATATAAGGAATAATGTACTTTCTATACCACATTATGCAAAAAAAAAAGAAGTTTCATTTAATGAACCATTATAAATTGTTAGCAAATGGCATTTCTTTGGGCTCAGATCCGGTCAGTGCTCGACTACGGTCAGTTTGGTCAGTACCGAACTGTACCACGTTCAAATCGAACTGCACCACGTTCAAATCGAACTGCACAACCAATTGTTGGGTATATTTTTTTACTCTCTTATCGGATTCAATCAACTATTGGAGAAAATATGAATTCCTAAATCTCATCAGTATCCAATAAGAGAGTAAAAAAATTACCCAACAATTGGTTGTGCAGTTCCATTAGAACGTGGTGCAGTTCGATTTAAACGTGCTGCAGTTCGGTACTGACCGAACTGACCGTAGTCGACACTGACCGGATCCGGACTCCATTTCTTTGCAGTTTTTGCTTGAACACCAACTGTGGTCACCAACACCAAACCATTCTTTTTAGAGATTTTTAGTTTTAAGTTCCTGTAAACATGTTATTTAAGGATCGATCTCTTCTTTCTTCATATTTTTTTTAAGTCCTCATATTCAATCACCTATTTGATTTTGTCATTCTGTCAAACATTTATCCATATTTCGTTGGTTTGTGAAATGTGATTTTATTTTTAAGTCATTATAAATTATATTATTTAGTGATCAGTCAATCTCTTCTTCATATTTCATTTTAAATCCCTAATTTGAGTTTCAAACATTTTTTTCTTATTAGTCCACGAACAAAAATAAAAACATGTGTAGTCTGAGTTTTAAATTGTAAAAGTGATTGAGTTTAACATTTTCCTAAGTAAAATGATATGTCTAGCCTCTTGTGCAGCCTAATTGCAGTGCATATCATTTTTTATATAAAAATCATGCATTCTTTTATTGAAGTTCATGCTGTTATATGAATTGAAATATATATTGAGATACACTAATATATTTTTTTAAATTGAAAAAATGATAAAAAAAATTTTGTGTCATACACTATGATAAAACCATATACATTATGATAACGCAGTTTTTGATACATCTATGTAATTTTTAAATAGATTTTGATTATAAATTTGATTTATTTAATAAATATATAATCATACAATTTTATTGGATATCTATTTAAATATATAAAATGTTTAAATATATAAAATTTATTAGGGATAATTTTTAATAATTCAAATTTATAATAAAAATTTACTTAAGAATCACATAGATATACCAAAAACTGTGTTATCATAGTGTATGGGGTTTTATCATAGTGTATGACGCAAATTTATTTATCATTTTTTCAACTAAAAAAATACACTAGTGTATTAATATATATTTCAATTCGTATAACAGCATGAATTTCAATGGAAGAGTGTATGATTTTTTTTAGAAGAAAATGGTATGCACTGCAATTAGGGTTGTACGAGAGGCTGAACATATCATTTTCTTTAGAAAAATGGTAGACTCAGTTATTTTTATTGTTCAAAATTCAGACTACATATGTTTTTATTTTTATTCATGGACTAATAAGAAAAAAATGTTTGAAATTAGGGATTTAAAAAGAAATATGAAGAAGGGAATGACTAGTCACTAAATAATATAGTTTACAAGAACTTAAAAATAAAATTACATTTAACAAATTAACGGTGTGTGGACCGATGTTTGCCAGAGGGACTAAAAACCAAATAAGCGGTTGAATATGAGGACTTAAAAAGAAATATGAAGAAGGGAGGGATCAATTCCTAGATAAATATATTTACATGGACTTAAAACTTAAAATCCCTTCTTTTTAATGTGTTGTTTGTGTGAGAGATTAAGTGCTCATCCTTCCTGCTTATTGTATATGGCAAAAGGGAGTGCTCTTTTGAGATCAATTATTTGAATGAGAAGGAGATAAAAACAAAGATCAAAAGCCACTGATTAGTTAAATAATCAGCATAAGCAAATTAGGGTTAAATTTTAAAAGGATTAGATGGTGACATATGATACAGACCTCCATTTAAGTTAGATAATGATGTCCTATCTTTGGATCAAATGATATGCTGACTAGAATTAATCCCACTTAATTCCACCAATGTCAAAAATCACTCTGGTCAACCATTTTCAAAACAACCACTATGGTCTTATTGGGTCAATAAAAAAAGGAATTTTTATTTTTAAATTCTTGTAAACTATGTACGTTATTTAGCGATGGATCTTTCCTTTCTTTATATTTTTTGTAAGTCCCTAACTTCAAACACATATTTTGTTATTAATTCATCCGCCAAACGCTTGTCTATTTAGTTTGTTGGATAGTTAAAATTCCTAAACTATCATTTGAAAAGTGAGAAATCATGTGAGAGTCCGAGTCCATCTTTAGTAGAAGGGGTTACAAGGTTCTTAATTCTAGATTTATATTATGTAGTAATTGATCCCTCCCCTCTTCATAATTCTTTTTAAGCCCTCAACTTCAAACAACTTTTTCACTGATAGTCCTTGCACAAATTGTCAATCTATTTGGGGTTAATTGATAATTAAAATACCTAAACTACTCACCCCCTAAATGAAAGAAACTCCCAATGAAACCATTTTCAACATTTTTGTTTTAACAATGCAAATGCAATTTTGTTTTATATTTTGTATATAAGTTCTAAATATCAAAATACTTACAAAATCATATAGATATTTTATCCAGGGGCTTATAAGAAAAAGAATTTTAAAGTTGGAGACTTTAAATGAAATATGAATGAGGGAGGGACTGATCATTAAATAACATAGTTTACAAGAACTTAAAAAATAAAAATCTCATTTCACATACTAATAGTATATAGACGAACGATTGACACAAAGATTAATAACGAAATAGGCGTTGAAATTAGGAACTTAAAAAGAAATATGAAGAAGAGAGTGATTGATTACTGAATAATATAATTTATAGAGACTTAAGAATTAAAATCTTAGAAAAGAAATTTTCCTTTTCTCCCCCATAAATTTGTTCACTACTGATGTGTGTGATACCATATATAAAATGATAATGTTAGTCACTATAAGATGGTACATGTGGCTAGCTTACAATATATGCCAGGAATGGGATTCAAAAGAAGAGGTGAGGACAATTCAAATTCTAATATTCACGTGTAACTGGTTTGGATGGGTAACATAAAAATCGATTGCAAATCAGCTCTGCATTTTGTGCTAATGCTGGGATACATGGTTTGTGGAGCAATTCTCCCCTCCCTCATGAATATTCCTTTCTATTGACTTTTTATTGTATATGATCTTGAATTTGGGTAATGTCAAATCGATAGAAAACTGGATAGCTTAACATTTGTATCCACTTCTAAATCATTTGGATATAGAAATAAATATTTAGATTTGAATGTTTATGATATGGAATGGATACACACAACCAGTTGGAGCCATGATTTAGTTGGGGGGGGAGCAGAGTGACTATCGCATAAGGTGGAGACACTGATTCGATCCCTTGTTCTTTGGAGTTCTAATGCCTCAAAATTTCAAAAAAAAATAAAAATAAAACAAAATCTTTGATTTTGGAGATCATCTCAAAACCCTAACTCTAATCGGAACCCTAGATTTAGTCTCTCATGCCGTATCTAGGGTTTTGATCGAGAGGTGTTGAAGCAAGGGGAAGGAAGGAGGATATGGAGATCTTGACCAAGCCGAAGAACCTCGATGCATGCCTGAAGATCAATGAGGATTTCTACCGTTGGACTCTCTTCAAGTTGTAAGCAGGGGCTCTCCTTGTCTCTCCAGTGGCTCCGCCCTTGCATACAACTATTTTTTAAATAATTTATATGTCTATATGTAGTTTAATTTGGGTAATCACGTGATATACCATACGTTAGTAATTAATTCAAATAATGTCTAAAGAGAATAATAATTAATCATATAAATTAAAATATTTATATATTTAGATTTTTTTAAGAGTAAATATCTTGATATTCATATATGCTTTAAAATCATCCCAATCATCCGATCAAAGATCAAATACATAAACTCTTTTTATTAATTGACATGCTTGAATCCGACAACGTTGATCACATAAAAAAGAAGAAGAATTGGGATTGGCATTGACAAACTCATCTCCAAATCGTAATTCATTTGACTACCCACATAACCAAATCCAGCACCGTCACATGCAAATCAATTCCCTCTCTTAGAAATAAGAGAGAGAAAAATAATAATTAAATCTTAAAACTTTTGTTCTTATTAAAGAGGGACTAAAACCCTTTATATAATAGTACAAGATGGTGTTACACGTGTAAGCACATTAAGATAATAGCAAACTAATATAATAACAAACTAAGATAATAACAAATCTAATCTAATATCTTTAACACCATCTCCTTAAACTCTGAAAGGTTGTACCCTTAGAGTTTACACAAAGATGATAAACTAAAAATCTTATTTTCAAACACCTCCAATTTATTTTTGTGAATTCGGTAATCGTCATCTGTCTCTTGGATCCATCACTTCGCTCCCGCTCTTCTTGAGTCAGTTGAAGTCGCTCCCGCTCTTTGAATCAGTCAGAGTCGCTCCCGCTCTTCTTGAGTCAGTTAGAGTCGCTCCCTTTCTTTGAGTCAGTCAGAGTTCACTCTCGCTCTTTGAGTCAGTCGAATTGCTGGTCCACTAGATTAGATGGTGCACGTAGGGCTCACGGAGGTTCAAGGAGAAGACGGAGGGTACAGACGAACACGGACAGGCAGTGAAGACAGCACGCGGACAATGGTGGTGGTAGATTCTTTAACACCCTCTCCCAAACTCTAAAGGGTGGAACCCTTAGAGTTTGCATAAAAATGAGACGACGGTGGGGATAGTGACGAACGACGGTGAGGATAGTGACAGACGGCCAGTGGCGCTTGGTGCAGACGAGCGCGGACATGCACCAACGGAGAAGAAGAAGTAGAAGAAACGCGACGCGGATGACGACGCAAACGGTGCAGACTAGCGCAAAAAGAGGGGCGCGCTGACAGAGAAGAAGAATAAAGAAAACGACAATGCGCAAATACAACGACAGCGCACGAAAAATGAGGGTGCGCGAGGACGACATCGCACGAAAACGATGGTGCGCGGGAACAACGGCGCACGGAGACAACGGTGCGCGAAAAATAACGGCGCACGAAAATGACGGTGCGCGAATACGATAGTGCACAGTGACAGCGATGTTGCATAAAAACGACGCTACTTGGCGAACGACGACGGCGTGCGAAAAAGACGGCACACAGAGACGATGACGACAGTAGCGTGCGAAGACGACAACGCTACGAACATGATCTCAAAGAAGAAGAAGATCCAAGAAAAAGAGAACGACGATCGCACATAAAGAAGACGTGTGCGAAGGCAGGAATGTTGCGTAAAGAAATAGGTCGTGTGCATGAAGCACAAAGTAAAGCGGCACGGATGACTGTAGAAAAATCCAAGCAAAGAGGACAGAATAATAGAGATCTCCGATGAAGAAAAGACATACACAGATGTGTAGAGAATGAAAAATGATCAAAATGAGTACCTGGATGACTAGATTCGGAGTCCGAACGAGGTCGTAACAGTCCATAAAAGAAACGCATTAAAAAACAATGTCGGCGGTGGTTGGCGGCTGCCGGACGATGACCAGCGGCATCAGACAGTGGCCGGCAGATGGGCTTCTGGATCCGGATCGGATCCTGGTGGACGCAGGTCAGTGGGCTGGGCTACTGATGGGCCGGGTCGCGGAGAGTGAGATCCGCGTAAAGACAGGCGGGCGAGATTTGGTGCACGATAGCACAGATTTGCGCTATCGTGCACCGGATTTCTTTTTTTGGGTTGGGGCTGCACGGACGGGGCTGCGCGGACGGGGCTGAGACTACGGCGCTGAACAAACGACAACGTGAAGAAGACGATGGCCAAAAATCCTCCCCCGCTCCGATTGAGGACTCCCCAATCAGAGCGGGGAAGAAGATGATAAAGTTTTTGTGGATATAGGGTTTTATGTGGTGGCTCTGATACCATGTTAGAAATAAGAGAGAGAAAAATAATAATTAAACCCTAAAACTCTTGTTCTTATTAAAGAGGATTAAAACCCTTTATATAATAGTACAATATGGTGTTACATGTGTAACACATTAAGATAATAATAAATTAATATAATAACAAATTAAGATAATAATAAATCTAATCTAATATTTTTAACCTCAAAAAAAATCTTCCATAAAAAAAATCAAATCTTTATGGACCCAAATTAGCTCCAAACACTGTACAATAGTCTCCACAACAGTTCATGCAAAAACTTATGTTCTTGGTCCTTACCATAAAAAAGAGAGAACACCTGTATATATGTATCCAATCCAAAGTTCCCAAACATTGAAAAAAATAATGGATAACTGAAACGTCGCTTCAGATGAGTGAGTGGGATCGGTGGGAAGTGGCGGATCGATCGCACATGAAGCCGACAAGGCTCGTACAATGACATGGGACCCCCCTCGGATAATGTTATTCTAAATCAACCTCCAAAAACAAAACGCCACAGACAAAACAGGGGTGACTAGATGGTCAACTTTCGAAACCTGATTTCGACCTGGACATTCAAAAAGGTTGGCTTTAGATAAGCCAAGTGTTTATGACACTTTCATCGCATGAAGTGAAGTCTGAGATGTATGAATTGAAAAGTGAAAGCCCTTCATCGCATGAAGAATGTTTTTGTTTCTTTTTTAATTTGGATAATGTCAAGTACCCACTCACAGTTTATATATATATTCATATAATAATTCGTATACATGTGCAACAAGGTTTCATGGTGGGTCTCCTTGATTGAACCGACTCCATTACAGTGGAAGGTTTTGGAGGCTTTTTTTTTTCTTTTCTTTTCAAGGCATTGTGACAACTGTTATATATCGTAAGAATATATATATGGACCTGTGATCGGCTGCGATTAGGTGCGGTGAACGGCAGGTGCGACGTGGGCCGTTCGATCGCGGGTCCATCGCATCCAACGGTCGACGTGAATCGCACCCGACCGTCCGATACGATGGACCTGTGATCGATCAACGCCGCACCTAATCGGCCCTCTATATATATATATATATATATATATATATATATATATATATATATATATATATATATATATATATATATATATACAGTTCCGATTAGGTGCGGTGTGCGACGTGGGCCGTCCGATCGCGGGTCCATCGCATCCAACGGTCGACGTGAATCGCATCCGACCGTCCGATGCGATAGACCCGTGATCGACGACCCGTGATCGCGCACCGCACCGACCGCACACCGCACGTAATCGCGACTATATATATATATTCATAAATGAAGTCATTTTTATGAAAGTATGTATATGTAAGATTACACGTGGGATTGTTAATTGAATCTAAGGTCGCACTTGAAACTAAGTATTAAAAACAGTTTTTCATTTAAAAATGATTTTTGAAAATGACTTTCTAAATATAACATAAATATGTTAGATTCTGAATAACTGTGACCGATGTTGCTATTATAGTCATAGCGTACTTTTTTTCTTCTTCCAATTATTCAAAAACAAATTCAGCCATTGAATCTATTATATATCCATAGATCGAACAAATTTATGTTTGTTGTCTGAACTATGTGTTTAGTGCCTCTCTAAGGTTTGGAGGCTTTTTTCTTCATCTTTCAGTGCATTGTAACATGTTTTTATAGTTTTATGTGCAATTTATATATTTATATTCACAAATAAAGTCATTTTTTTATGAAAATATGTATATGTGTTTTGTAAGAGTAAAAAATATATATGTTTCGTTACATGAAATATATATACATTAAAAGAGTAAGGACCGCAAGCAAGATTACGCGTGAAAATGTCTTCAACTTTTTTTTTTCACAAGATCAAATGTGCATTTAAGGCTGCACCTGAAATCAAGTTGTTTAAAAACAGTTGTTTCACTCAAAATGATTTTTGAAATGACTTTCTAAAAAACATATAAATATGTTAGATGAGTCATGTTAGATGAGTCAGTGTACTAAAAAATAATTGCTATTATATAGTCATAGCATACTATTTCTTTTTTGTTTCCAATTATGCAAAATCATCAAGTTCAGCCAATTTGATCCATTATATCTATTGGTGAATCAAATTTATGTTTGTTGAACTGTGCGTTATTAATGTAAATGCATATATGTATTTTATTAGATGAATATCTAACTTTTGAAAAAAATTATAACATTTTGGGGGAAGCAAAAAAGACCGGTCCCTAGCCAACACATCAGATCAGACCACCTATAGCAGTAAAATCGACTGAGATTTTATCCATATCTGAAAGTATGGCATTGGATATATGTAGCAAGGGACACTGTCACACTGTGCATTATGTGGCAAGTGACACTATGTATTATGCGCCCATGAAAAGATAATGGAAAAGGAGGATGTACAAACGACACGCCGATCTGTGCTGGATCCATTGATTTTTTCTTGCATGAACAAAGCACTTGCCAATTCGACCTCCATTACTATCTTTCTATAAAGCCAATCAACCCCCCCTTTTAAATTTCATTATCATAAAAATCCTAATTTATATACATTTGATACTCCAACTCCTCCCTATATATAAGGCTGCATGTCTCACTTCATTGTTCCCATGTTACTTGCTCTTGCTTAATTAGCTTTGCAATTAAAACCATGTCACGCCTATCTTTGGTGGCTTGCCTTCTATTACTGCTGCTCATCGTGCCGGAGGCGGTGCCGCGCTCCGAAGCGCGTTTACGTTACGGTGAGGCGATGAATGAGGTGGCCGACGAACGGGTTGTTTCGGGTGCGGCGCCGGGAGAGATTCAGCACAGGAGGGGTTTAAGAGAGGCTGAGTTCCAGAGGGAGGTGCCAGGAGGACCAGATCCTATACATCATAGACTCCCCCCTCCATGCACTAGAGTGTACAAAAGTGTGTTCAATTTGTACTGCCAATGCATAACATATGTCGTGATCTAGTGCATGCTTTTGATTTTCTGTAAACTTTGAGCCATTAAACAGCTATTCAGACTATGATAACTATATCGCGATAGATAACGGTCTATGCAGAATAAAAAATGCTTGTTTAATTTACTATTTTTGTTATTCTTGTTAAAAAATGAATGTCTTTTTTTTATATTTATATTGTTTGATTATTCATGTTAGATTTGATTATCCTGTGAGAATCGTGTTTTAGTTAAGTTGACAAACGCTTCCTACCTCCTTGAAAGGTGTCAATAGATCAAATTCTGAGAGCATTATTCTTCAAAAAGCATTACCTAGTTATTTATATTTGAAAGTATGTGACAAATATACATGTTTCTGGGATATATATCCAGGAGAGTGTCAAGTGAAATGATATTTTTAAATGACCTGAAAAAATATTAATTTTCATCTTTTAACCTTAATAAAAAATTTAAGTCCTTTTATAAATTTAAGTATTCATTATCAAGTAAATTTATCGAGATATAATTAATCATCACGTAACAAACAGTTTGGACTTAGAGAGACTCATTAATGCTAAACAAAATGGAAAGTTTCAAACATGCATACTCAACACACATGATGCTCTCACAACAAAATAATTACATACACATGTACCAAAGACACACTCTCACTTTTATTGGAGAGGATACACATTTTTTTTTGAACTGAAGATAAGTATTTGCTACCTGATTTCATTTATGAAAATTCGAATTACAGATTCTGAATAGAGGGAGAATAGATAACTAAAAACATAGAAAATAAAAAACAACAAGATATGGTCAGTTCCCACCAACTGTGTCCCGGGTAGAAGAGTCATTTAGCCCGATCAAACCCAAACCAAGACATAACACTCACGTCATCGTGCGCAGCCTGCCATTGTGGAAGTGAACGTCATGTGCCAACGCGATACATTTCCCCCATATTCTCTTGGTAGACCCATGCGCCTCTAAAGATCTTCTCATTTCGGGTGCGCCAAATCGTCATGCTCTCGCTGGTACAATGGATCGGAGAGGATACAAAATTATAATGGGCATGCCAATAACCCTATTATACATGTAGTTAACTTTTGTAAATCCTAATAGACCTTGGCCCGGTGGAGGACACCTCCCCTGTTTGAGATTTCACCCGGAGATCAACCCTTGCTACAAGCAATGTGAAAAAAATAAAAAATGCAGCCTCGTTGGCCTGCTTCAGTGAGCCTTGCCAACAGTTTGTTAAGAAGTCAATGTTGGACTAGGGATCTTCAACAGGCCCGAGGCCCGAAAGCCCGGCCCGTTGAGGCGGGCCGGGTTTGGGCTGGTTCTGGGCCCGAGCCCGGCCCGGAGGCCCTCCCGAACCTGGCCCGTTCAGGCTGGCCCGTAGGCCCGACCCATACGCCCGTGGAGGATAATCCATTAAATGAGTAACATGTAATTTTTATTTGAATTGTAATTGAATTATACAAATTATTGACATTTATATAGGTAACAACCTAGTTAGGTACATGTAGTTATTCATTTTTTTAAGTAATTAATTCATTTAATATTTTTATTTTAAAAATTCAGTATATATAAATATATTTTTTATCATTATACTTTAAATTTATGTTATTTTAATATTATATACAAATAAACAATTTAAAATTAAAAAATCAAAAGGAATAATATGTTTATAATTTGGGCCCGTAAGCCCGCCTATAGGCTAGAACCCAGGCCCGGCTCGTGAGGCCTGTTCAGGCTTGAGCCTGCGAGCAGAGCCTGTGTCCTGTTTTTTGGCCACGGGCTAGCTCGGCCCGGGCCCGCTGGCCAAGCAGGCCCGCGGGCATGGGCCTGGGCCTAGTTTCAACGGGTCACCCCGGCCCGGCCTATTACAGACCCCTATGTTGGACCTACTCTGAACTAGTTTTTATGTTATTGGGACTGTTGTGTCATAGTATGTAATATACATAATCGAGCATTTATTAATTTGTGTGAGTAGATGATTATATATATACGCTCGCGATTAGGTGCGGCGAACAGCAGGTGCGTCGCGACGTGGACCGTCCGATCGCGGGTTCATCGCATCCAACGGTCGACGTGAATCACACCCGACCGTCCGATGCGATGGACCCGTGATCGACGGCCCGTGATCGCTGTCGCACCCGCTGTTCGCCGCACCTAATCGGTTCCCTATATATATAGACGACTACCCAAAAAATTTCAAGCTTTATTTTGAAAACTCGGTGCCCCCTTGGGTCATTATTAGGCCCGAGGCCGAAAACCGACCGTCCGATGCCTGTTTCGACGGACCGGGCCGGCCCGTTGCTGATGCCTGCCCCCTGTGCATTTTCTATGGGTCGGGCTAAAAAGCCCACGGGACCCGAATGCAAAACGTTACAATAGTCCGGACTTTAGCTTAAAAATTCATAAAAGCTCCGAATCCGAATCCGAATATTCGTAACGCACGTCACTGAATATAAAAACAAGTCTCGAAAAAAATGCGCAACGAAAGAAAGAGAGAGAAAACAAAAAAAGAGGGATCCAGTCGACTCGTCTCCCCGATATTTCTTCCCCAAATCAGTCCCTCTCCCCCTCTCCGCCCCTCTAAAACCTTCTAGGGTTTCTCAATTCCACCCCAATTAGGGTTTCCCCCCTCTCTCATCATCTCCCCCTTTCAGTGCTTCTCCTTCCAAATTAGGGTTTCCGCGTTCTTTCTTTTTACATGTATGGCTTCTGGGCCTTTGGTCGGGGGCGGCGGCGGCGGGGACGGATCTCGCGAGATGCACAGGTGGTCGGAGAGCAAGGTCTACACCAGGAAGTCCTTCAATAAGTCCCGCCTCCCCAAACCCTCCTCCCCTCCCCTCCCCCTCCCTCCTCCTCCTCCGCCGCCGACGCCGCCGCCGCTGCCCCTCCCCCTCCGCCTCCTCCTCAGTCTTCCCAGACCCTCGCCACCACCACAGAGGACGGCACCCCCTCCCAACCGCTCCGCTTCAACGCCACTGCCTCCGATGACAACTCCTCCGCCCCTCCCGCCGAAGCGGCTACTGTCGCTGCCACCAACCCTTCATTAGAGGCGCCTCCTCCGCCGCCGATGAATGGAGTGGTCCGCCCGCTCTTCCAGCGGATCGAGAACCGCGTCATGGTATGCCCCTCCTCGGGATCCAGGCAAGAAATCCGTGATTTCCGGCTGCAGCTCTCCGGGGAGCTCGACCAAGTCCGCGCCTTTCTTAGGAAAATCGAGGCCAAGGAGCGGCTCCACCTCGCCACGTCAGTAGTCGGAGCCGCAGGTGGTGGAGGCGGGTACAGCCAATCCCAGCTGTCGAGCACCTATGCTGCCCCGGTCACTGACAGCGGTTCGCGGAGGGGGAACAACCACCACCGCCGTCAGCTCAGCATATCCCTCCCGCCCGAGCCTCCTGAGCCGATTGAGAAGGAGAAGCGGACACCAAAAGCCAACCAGTACTACCGCAACTCGGAGTTCCTCCTTGGTAAGGACAAGATTCCGCCCCCGGAGACCCACAAGAAGCACAAATCAAGCAGTAAGAAGAACAAGATGGAAGGCGGGGATTATGGGTTGGTGGTGGACAAGGCCACGGCGCATGCGTTCAAGAATTGTGGGGCACTCCTTTCGAGGCTGATGAAGCACAAGCATGGGTGGGTTTTCAACAAGCCTGTAGACGTGAAGGCTCTCGGGCTTCACGACTACCACATAATCATCAAACACCCAATGGACCTAGGGACCATTAAGTCCCGCCTCAGCAAGAACTGGTATAAGTCGCCGAGGGAGTTTGCGGAGGATGTGAGACTTACATTCCACAACGCGATGACATACAACCCGAAGGGGCAGGATGTGCATGTCATGGCTGAGGTGCTCTCTAATATTTTCGAAGAGCGGTGGTTGCAGATTGAGGTGGAGTATGAGAACGAGGTGGGGCTCATGATGAGGAGGTCGGCTTTTCCCCCGCCCACACAAATGCCACCACCACAAGATTTCAGAAGAACACTGGACCGCTCAGAATCTATGACAGCCCCCCCGAGGGTTTATGCTGCGCCGCCAATGGGGCGTGCCTCGGCTCTGAAAAAGCCTAAGGCAAAGGACCCACATAAGAGGAATATGACATTAGAGGAGAAGACAAAGCTGAGCTTTAATCTTCAGGCGCTTCCTCCGGAGAAGTTGGAGGCCATCGTGCAGATCATCAAGAAGAGGAACTCATCGGTGAGCCAGCATGATGATGAGATTGAGGTGGACATTGACCAGGTTGACAATGAGACGCTTTGGGAGTTGGATCGGTTCGTCACCAATTACAAGAAGAGCCTAAGCAAGAACAAGCGCAAGTTAGAGATTGCCCAAGCACGAGCTGAAGCCGGCCATAAATCACATGAATTGGTAGGTTCTTCCTTCACTTGCATGTTCATTAACTTTTTGCCCGCCTGCTTTCTTAAATAAAAACAAAAAAGAATATTTTCCATGCCTTGCCGCTTGAAGGGGATGTAGAATATATCATGGGTAGGAGAAAAAAACATTTGGTTGGTCATTCAATGATTATTGATTTAGTATGAATTGGTGAGTAAACTATGAGACACAAACCCAAACAGGGAATGGCGTGGTCTGTGGATGTGGTTGGAGATAATGTGGTGCTATCCATAGTCCAGGGCTGACTGTTGGAAAAATGAGTCCGATGTCTGTGAACTTGTTGGATTTTAGTATTGACTGCTGGGAACGATGAAAAGAAAGTTTAGGATTTACAATTCACATATATCTTTGAGTTTGTAGCATGAGCACAAATGCTCTATGAGGGTTTAGTATGTTGAATACATCAACATTTGAAATTATATGCTCACTTGAAATTGTGTATAATTACATTTTATGGAAAAGGCATGCAAAACTGATATTGTTGTTGTAGAGAACATGGGATTTGTGAATTGCCTAAACCCTCTTATCTCTAAAGCACAGACACTCCAAAATGGATGTTTTGTCCTTATCTTACATGTCTTACATGGACATGGATACTTGTCACTAGGACACATGCTTAATACACCATATTACAAAAATCATAAAATCTTAGCTAGACATGGCCCCAACACAGCCCGGAAATGTATGGCCGTGATTAAGAACTTAAGGTGGGTGGCATTTGGAAACACATTTGGATGCTTCTACTTTTGCAGGATACTTAATCCAAACGTTTTTCAAATGCCCAAGGAAAAAAAACAGCTTTTAGTTATAAACATTAAACAGTATAAATGGGAGTATTTCTACTCACCCAAAAAAGGAGCTTGTCAGGAGTCTAACTATACCTCCTGGGAATTTTATTCAAAAGGCATCTTTAAGCGAAAAGCTCCTTTTCAAACCTGATTCCAAATGCTACCTTGAAAAGAAAAACCTTTCCTTCATGAAAACTGTTCCATGCTAAAACGCTCTTTCTCATATGGGCCCCAGGGGATTGGAAAAAGGGGTTTGAATAGGTGTTTTACTACATGTATTGATTTGTTTTCTTAAAACTTTCAAGTGTTATAGTCCTCAAATATTTATCGTTGTTGTGTTGGATTGCGATTCATTTCAAGACAAAATTGGCCCACTTGCACTGTATATCTTATTTTATGATTTTATCTATGCGGCATGGGCATATATTGCTTCTTTTGTTGATATAATGTAAGAGTCTTGATTGGACAAGCAAGTTTGACACTTTTGTTTTCTTTTGTGCAATTTTTTTACCTACATTAGTGGTGGACAATATCCGATTTATTAATAAATTGGAGAATTAATGTGATATTAAACATAAATTAATAGAAGCATCCTTGAGTACTACTTTTTTTTATTTCCTGGTTTATAATATAATCAAGGCAGTCCATATTTTTCTACAAATATTGGAGGTAGAAAACTAATATGATCCATTTTGTTCATTAATAATTTTCTATCAAGTAGTAATGATTTATTAGCTTTTTAGACATCGTTGGTCATCCTTTATCAGATAGCTTCACAACAGATTATGATTTATTTTCCTTTCTCCTTTTCCATATTGATTGATCCATAAATTGAAACTGGATTGAAATTTTGACAAATGTTGAATGGTTCTGCTCCTCTTTTCAGAATCCTGTTACTGTCACTGTAGAGGCACCCAAGGAAAGTAGAACAGGTATTTGTTATTGAAATATTTGGAAAACTGGAAATTTGTAGATTTGAATTTACCTACTTGATTCGGAATGTAGATGATATTTTTGTGATTTGTTTTAGATGAGAATAAAGTGCCTTCTTCATCACCTGTTCGAGAGGGAAATCAAGTCAATAATGCTAGTCGCTCAAGTAGTTCAAGCAGTTCTAGCAGTGATTCTGGATCATCTTCAAGTGGTATGTCTTCAGCTTTCTAGTTAAGCCATTAATAATAAGTTCTATAATTGCATAAACATATTCCAAAAAAATGCATAAACATTAGTGCTTTTGATGAATTTATTGACAATGTGGGCTATCTAGCTTAAGTCAATTTTAATTTTCCAGATTCAGATAGTGATAGCTCCTCTGGTTATGGATCAGACACGGGACAGTCACCCCGGTCTTGACTGAGCTAAATGCAGGTAAGAAATCTCTCGTTTGATGCCTTGCTTATAACTTTATTACATGATATTGATCTTGCATTACATTTTTATTTTAGACTAAACTGAACATATAACAATTAGTTTGCTTGATTTTTTTTGGCTGTGCTTAATGTTCCCAAGATTTTGTAAAATTTTATAGTCACATTATTTATAGGAGCATTGATCACCAATACACCTTGTACACAATACACACAATATTTTTTGATCATATGGTAACACATGATTATCTCCTATGTGTTCAAATGCCTTCAAACATGCATTTGCCAAGTCAGAGCTCTCTGTTGCATGTTATGTACTCATATATGTTATCACATATCTTCATGTATTTCGCAGCATAGTTTCACTTTGCATATCACACATCTTATTGTACATCAGTGACATGATATATTTCTGAAGTATGATTTATATATATGTATGTATTGAATGGGATGTTCCCTATATTATAATCCGGTACCCAAATATTGAGAGGAAGTCAAGGTCTCTTCCCAAATAAAAAACAATCAACTCATTTCATTAGCCCCCACAACACCCTAGGTGACCACCGCAAATAGTTCATCCATTCTAGTCCTTATCATGAGTGGTCAAGCTTTTAAGCTCCAGACAACGATGCCCCTTATGTTTTCTACATGGCACTGATCTTGCTCGAAGCCTCAAACACTTTTCTCATTTCTACTAATCCAAATGCTCCAGCCAAAAAATGTGGGGAATGACTTTTTGTAAAATTTATATTTTAACAATTTCCCATTCTTCTAGTTTTTCTTTTTGGAGTATTATTTTCTGAGTTTTCCATAATTTTAAAGGAAATGTTCATTGCTGAACTTTGTTCATTCCTCAGCCACAAACTATATGTCATCAAATATGCACTTAGGGCCCTGTTGCAAAAGACCCATAAACCCATATTACTTTTAATTGCATCGATAACCTTTGGTAAATAAAAGAATGTACAGTTGTCTTCATAACTTTGCATAAAAATCTTCATTTATTCATTTTTTTCCTGTTATGAGGTGGGATAGGTCTACCAACCAAATCAAGCCCTTGGCAACCATACTGCTAAATTTTTGTCCTCATCCAAACATTGTTTTTGCACTAATGGCTTGCTTTTGTGAACAGTTCTCTTCAGTTCATTAACTTGTGTTCTGTAACGCAATCTTTCAGTTTTGTTACAATTTCTCTTGTTTTTTTCCAGTGACATCACATTGCATCTTGTCATACGATGCATAATGTTGAATTAATATATTGTGGTGGTTTTATTTTCATAAAAACTAGTTGTGCTTGCCCATACCTGTGTCTGAGGTACCCTTTTCAGCAAATTTTTCTTCAACTTGAATACATACTCTTTTTCTTTTTTTTTTGCAAATACTTAATTCCTTTGATTATACAGTTCCAGAGGTTGATTTGCATGTATATTTTGACTGTTTAATGCTTATTATTCCTTTTCTCCCCCTCTGTGGCATGTTTTACATCTTTTCATACTTAGTGCTTGCCTATAAAGCACGAACACTCCATTTTGTTTGCCGTACCTGTGTCGGACACGTGATGGACACGGACATGCGCTCCACATGTGTCACCCAACTGACACATGTCCTGTGAAATGGGCCTAGTTTCAGGTCCACAGTTTTCCAGTTTGTGACCCTTTCACCCGAATAACTCAGCCCGTTTAACAGCCTTTCTTCTCTTGACACTCCAATGCTAGCCGCCATGGAAAAGACAAACGAATGCCCTCATACTGCAATATCTCTGTTTTACTTCATATGGATATATAATATATATGTAATGCTAATTTATTTGTTGTGTCCTAGTTGTATCCGTGTCCTCTATTTTCAAAAATTGTCGTGTCACCAAGTCTGTGTCCCCCCGTGTTCATGTCCGTGCTGCATAGGTGCTTGCATGTAGTCACTCTGCAACCTCTTGTGTTGATGAGAGTTGTTCCAATCTCCTGGTCCTAGATAGGCATTGAAACTCACGTTCCCGCTTAGTTTTTATTTTTTGGCAAACATGGGAGAAATGGGGATGGCTTGTATAGTTTACTTTTAAATATTTGCATAATAACTTGCAATAAATTTTAGGGTCCTTTTTAAAAGCTTTATTTGCATAAAGGTACAGATACATATGTTATAGGGGCGCACTGTAATTGGCCCCATAATTTCTAGTTTTAAGCATTTTGGGTGAAGGACTCTCCGTACATGGCTGGTGAGGGTTTACATTAAAATAGTAGATATGTATATGATGTCTCTAAATTTCTATTCAAAACACTGCATATTTTTATGTCTGCAAATTATTACGTTCCCACTTAGGACAGGGCTTGAAGGATTGTGATTCAATATTGTATGGTTCATTGACTTCATTCAATACATATAGAAGTCACACAATGCTGCTGGTTTTTATACTATCCTAGGGTGTTAATGTGTATTTTTCCACAAAAAATACCCCTTTTTAGGTTTGTAGGATCTCTGTTTGTTCATAACAACCCTTTCCATAGTGAACATTATGAAGGAAAAGTTGTGTTATTAGGATCTAGGACAGTCTGCCAATTTGAATGGTAGGAGACTAAAATCGGAGCCTTCAATACATTTTGAACTGTTTTATGATGGTGCAGACAGGAAATCACTAAGTTTTACTGTGAGAATCTTGGGACACAAAACCCTTCTGGCTTCCTTCTTCTCTGTGATCAGACTCAAATTTCACCTTTCTGAGTTCTTGTGTTTTAATTTAAAATTCTCCAGCTTTGCTTTCAAGATTTGCTGTGTCTGTCTGTAGGATAAAGTGATTTTCTTGTTTTAGATTGTTCTAGGCGACGAGGTCTGTTTATTACTATAGTTGCTCAATCCCCCCCCCCCCCCAAATAATGAACAAAGTCGCTTGAAGGAAAAGGAAAGTGGGTGGACCTGATATGCTGTTTGTGCTCTGAATAATTCCCTTTTCATTTGCTCTGAAAGAAAGTGGTTTTGAATTGGTCAATCTGTTGTTTGGATTTTACATGTTATGAATAAACATTCTGGAATTCATCTTGAGTGTATAATGTGGAGAAAATCATAAATCTTTATTAAATCATATTGGAATCAGTACACTTTTTTTCTCTTCCTCTAGTATAAATCACGATACTTGTATAATTCTCATGCTTATGCTGGACATCCAGTTTTTGAAAGTTGATCATTGTATGGACTTCTCATTGCTTGAGATGATGACATTTAATTATTTTCCATGTCAGATTTTTCACAGGTTAGATTTGTCTCACGGTCATGATTCTTTGGAGCGATTGACACCTGCTTTTGAAGAAAGAATGGTTGCATCTATTGACAGTGCAAATGCTTGTCTGTTGAAATGCCCAAGTTTCCCCTCTGTTAATTTTTATTTCACACCCCCAGGCAGGTTATTGACTTATATGACTCAATCTCTTGTGGTTGCTTAACAGTTGGGATTGGGAGACCACTGAGGAAGGACTGATGATTTGATCTTTGCTTTTGTGTTATCCCAAAGCAAAATTGTACCTATATGTAGCATCAACGTGTGTTTTGATATCTGTAGATGTTGTTCTTCTTTTCATTTTTAGTCACATGCAACCAGATGTACATTATTATTAACAACAATACAGCTACGATCGATTCAGTTCCTGCACCCGCACCCTTGATTTTGCCTCCTCGCATCTGCAAGCATTTCAATCTGGGATGGTGGGTCGTAATCCGGATGCTATGGAAGGTAATATTAGTCCTTAGATCTGTTTGTTTTGTTGCTTGACTGCCGCCGAATGTTTTCTTTTTAAAATCACTAATTCTTTGGTTAGGTAGCTTTTGGTTTATGTGCTTGGGCTATAAATTGGTAATCTGTTTTCTTAACTTGTAAGCCATTCGAGAGCTATAACCTTTGTCCAGTGATTGATTATGGTTAGATCTTTAATCCAATTTGAACCATGGTGTGGACCTGTAGTAGTGTATCAGTGTCATTTTGAGACGGCCTAATTGTACCATTTTGTTAATGCATGCCATGTTTTGTGTAGCTATGTTTGATTTGCATCAGTCTTGTAAAGTTTATCTGAAAACTGGGAGACCTCTTTCGTTGCTTGGTGTTATTTGTTATGATTTGTTCTTTGATGCACCCAGTTTTACAATCCCCGCTATAGCAATCAATGTATTTGTATAAATATACATTCATTATTCTGTGTGTTCTGCTAGGTACATGCAACGGAGGTTAAAAATGCTGGTGTTAAATGTCTTCTTTTGATTTTTACCTCTTTTTTTTTAATCTTTCAGGCATACACAACTTTGTTTCACAAATATAGGCCTAGTTTGGTCACTCTGTTTCACAAGGAAAATTCTCCTTTTTTGGGAATCTTTTTTATTTATTTTTTCATTTGGTGGAAGGAGAAATGAACACAATGGAGGATTCCAAACATAATTTTTTGGGTGTTTTAGCTGAATGAGAACGAGAATGAGCTACAAAGTGACCCATAGTTGAGTAGTTTTTTCTAACATGGGGATTTCAATGTCAGACCACCTTTACTCTGAATGAGAATTTCTCCATGTTCTGTTCTCTCAAGCGTGCTGTTAAATGAGTTCTCGATTGCTTTCCATCTGTTTCTGGCCTGTGCTGTTGAGGGAAATCCATGCAAAGCTCTTTTAACTGAAGGAGAAAAATAAACATGCAACTTGATAGCTCAACTGATCGGAAATGTATTAGTTTTACACCGGTCTACCCTGCGGGGCCCATCTACCCCCGTGGCCGGTCCTGTGGGCTGTTTTATACTCTATTGCCCTGTTTGGATGGGGAATAAGGGGGGGGGGGGATAAAGGGGAATAGGGGTAAAAAAAATGTTTGGGTGAGTGGTATAAAGAGGTATAGTTATGCAGAATTATGTGAGAATAAATTGATATTTGTATTCCAAACCCTCTCATGAACAAGTTGATCTACCTTCACACACTTTTTTACTCAAACTGCACATGGACCACCATGATTTGTTGCATACCTTTAATTTTATATATTCCTGACAATATTCTTTTTTTTGAGATAACAGTAGACTTTGTATTCATGGGAACAAGTCCAAAGAAGGACGTACAGTAGTAATACATGTAATATAACCTCAAAAACAATCTAAGAGAAATCTTAACTGTGTAGAAAAGGTTTCTACTCAGAAAAAACTTCCCCCGCCCATCATGAACAAGCCGGCTTACCCATGATATATTGGGCATTTATTTTAGTATTTCATTGTTTGAGCTTTTACTATTGAAATGGATTAGTCTTCTCTCTCTTTATATTAGGCATAATAAAGGCATCTGACATGGCTAGATATCTGTTTATTTAGATGGTAGCCATGTAAAAGTTATAATGAATCATATTCCATATTCTAATTTACCTATTTATTCACCAGTGTTCAGAAAAGAGGACTTGGCATAAAAATGCAAAACAAAATCCATGTTTTTAGTATTTCGATATACATTTGTTCTTTTGCACTTCATTTTTGTGTTTTTATTGATGGGGCACAAAATCTGGCCTGGACTTGGAGATTAAGACATATTCAGTTGTAGCTAACCTTATTGCATTCATTTTTCTTTAATGTCTCACAGAAGGTGGATGTGGGAATCTTTCAATAAAAGGGCATATTACACATGCATAGCTAACTATATTATGGTCTATTTTTCATTCTATGAGAAAAATGTGATGACAGTGTGTTGATACTAATTTAATGGTATCTATAACACTTTGACATGAAATAATCATCCCTGTTGGTCACTGTATTCAGAGCTTCATAATGGGAAGATGTTCATCTGAAGTTTAAAATGAGTGATAGAACAAAATGCATTCTTGAGTCTGCTTTGGTCTCGATATACTGAACTTTTGACTTACAGTTTGTCAATTAGACAAGAGCCAAGCAGAAGCATATAGGAACAAATGCTTGTTTGCATGCACAGATATGATAATGCACTATGTTAAGTTGCCATTTTCCTATCTATTTTTCATCTTGGATTGTATATAGACAAATTTAGCTTTAACCTGTCATACCAATAGCTTCAACGAGGTGGGAGAGAAGACAATGGGTGTATAATCACGAAACAAGTAGAAAATGTTTCTATCATTCTAAAAATGATGGACTCACCGTCGTGTCACGTCAAAATTGATAAAATATTCTCCTCTAATAGTATATATATGTGCCTCTTCTCCAAGGTTAATATCTTAATATTTGATGTTTTCGTGTGTGACATCTCTCAAATATTTTCAAAATGAAAATGAGGGTTTTGGAAAACCACCACATTTTGCGCATGTTTCGGGCATGTCAAATTGTCCAGGTACAAGTCAATATGATGGAAAGCATGACCACCCCCCCTTTCTTATTCATTCGAGTTATATATTCTTGTAAATATATGCGAGTTATCAATCCACAGGACCACAACCCAAATTAGATACTTGTTGGATTCACATTTGGATTGATTTTATGGCAAATGCTATATTATCCACGTTTTCATTAATTTTTCAGCGTACCAAAATCTTCTGAAACATACTGGATTGTGGGTAAATATAGCTACAAAACAGAGTGAGAGGAGCAGTACCAAAAAAAAAAATTATACATGGAAGAAGCTTTGGCTAACGTATTATATTTTTCTCAACACTTAATCCATTTTGCAGTCTCCCAGCTGCATACACTGTATTATTGAAGTGTTTTAATTAAGAATGTAAAACAATTCTTAACAAAATTTTGATTAGTTGATTAACACCTCCCATCTTTATAAAGAAAGTTAGGGCATCAAACCTAGGGAGCACCCATTTAAAGAAAAAAAAAAGAAAAAAGAATGTAAAGTAATTCATCGATCACTTTCAAAAATGAATTCATAAACTGATCCAGAGTTATGAAATAGTATAATGATGGTGCATATATACTCTCCTAATAAAATGTATGAAAATTATTTTTTAATTTATTAAAAAAGAAAACAGTGTTATTTAATTTAGATATTGAAGATGGTGTTTTCTCTCAATAAGTGTAGTCGGATCAGAGGTCCGTCTCTAGGTGAAGATCTAGGTTGTCGCGCCTAGGATCCTGCACCAAGAGAGTCTAGGGAACACCGGTGTAGTGCTGGCCAAAGGACTTTCGACGCTTAAGTCAGTGGAGTGAATAAAAAGATAAAGATGAAGAAGGTGACTTTATCACTTGAAGATTAGGGTATTGTTTAAGTGCTTATTTGTGAATGTCTATTCTCTCTTCTTTCCTTGCCTTGATCATCCTCGAGACGGTGTTGGATTGGTCGTCGAGTCATCTTGCTTCGACAAAAAGCACTCCGGGTGCAAAACTCCTTAGGTAGGTTTCTCTGAATGGGACCCTTTGTCAAGAGAACTCGACTATTCTCTTCGGGTAATCCATGTTCGGTCATATTCTGGGTCAATTCTGGCTGATTCGCATTGTCAGTTTATTCGATTGTTTCAAGACACGTGGTGCTCCCAAGAAGAGAGTGAGATTTTCTGTTTATAAATATATATTTTATTTTTTTACAACAATATGTAAATCAAGTGTATAATTTTTTTCTAAAAAAAAAAATCCATAAGTGAACACATTATTTCCCATTTTATTCAAGGAAAATGATACATTTGGCTCCATTACAGCCCCAATTACATTTCACTGAGATTTTTTTTTTTAAAAAAAAATCATACTCTCTCCGAACTCCAAAGTCCAAACCATTTCATCTCAGCTGTACTTGACAATCAAATCCCAAAGTAGCTTATAACTTTATCAAAAAAGTCAACTTAAATGCATCATCATTTAAAAGTTAAAAGCTATTGTCAAACATGTCAATTTAAATACATTATCATTACTAGATTTTATTCATAAACTGTGTCTCGAAATCTATGTTTTATAAAACAGCATCATCATTACATCTTCAAAATGTGTGCATTACATCACACCTTTAAAAATTGTGCATAAAAAATGTAAAAACGAAGAACTGCTTTTCAAACTGTGTTTCCAAACGCTATCTCAATCGACCTCATTTTCCTTCCAAAAAACACCCCAACTGCTTTGGAAGGCACGCCAAGTAAACAATGAATAGCCGTCCGATCTCAATCGGATGTACCAACGTCTTCTATTGATAAAAAAAGAGGCAAAAATTTAATAACATCATCCAGGGCTATTTTGGTATTTTCAAAGAAAACCACTTTAGGGCAAGGCATCTGTGACTTGTATTTCAAACCACAGAGACTACGATCCAACGAAACCCGAACTCTCCGAAAACCCAACCCAAATCGATCCCTCCCTCACTCTTGTCCGTCGAAAATGAGGTCTTCCTTCATCAGATCCGTCGAATACACCCTCCGAAGAGGCCGGTCCGTCGTTTCCCCCTCCGGCGATCACCTCCTCCGCAGATCCTTCACATCGGCTGCCCCTCTCCCGGAGCGGAAGGTCGCGATCCTCGGCGCCGCCGGCGGCATCGGCCAGCCCCTCTCCCTCCTCATGAAGCTCAATCCGCTCGTCTCCAAGCTCGCCCTCTACGATATCGCCGGCACGCCCGGCGTCGCTGCCGACGTCAGCCACATCAACACCCGGGCCGAGGTTCGCCGTCTAATCTGCTTTTTTTAGGGTTTCACTTCATTTTCCGTGTTTGATTTGTCTGGGGGGTTCCTCGTTCAGGTCGCCGGATACATGACGGAGGATCAGATCGGTGAGGCCTTGGAGGGATCTGATGTGGTGATCATCCCGGCCGGCGTGCCTCGGAAACCGGGCATGACTCGTGATGATCTCTTCAACATCAACGCTGGGATCGTCAAGAACCTTGTACTTTCATCGCCAAGTATTGCCCCAATGTGAGCTTCTGTTGTGTAACTTTTTATTTATTTATGTGGTGTTCGATTTGGTGGTGGGGTTTGAATTAATGGAGGTGATTTTTGGGTTTCTAGGCGTTGGTGAACATGATAAGCAACCCGGTGAACTCGACGGTGCCAATTGCTTCTGAGGTCTTTAAGAAGGCCGGGACCTATGACGAGAAGAAGCTGTTCGGAGTGACGACGCTGGATGTCGTTAGGGCCAGGACTTTCTATGCTGGAAAGGCTAAAGTTCCGGTTGCGGGTATCAATTCTTTCTCTCACTATGAATTAGTAACTTGGGTTATTTGTTTTTGTGAAATTAAAAAGTGATTGCGGTTGAATGATGTAACTGCAGATGTTAATGTGCCTGTTGTTGGAGGACACGCTGGCATAACAATTTTGCCCCTCTTTTCACAGGTTTTTTTTTTTTTTTTAACTTCTTTGAGTTAATGTTTCGCTTTTCTTTTGTATACATTTGTTGTGTTTGTTTGATGAAATTGGTTTTTTAAATTGTATTGTGTTTATTATAGGCAACACCAGCATCAAATGTTTCTTTGTCGGCCGATGAGATAACGGCCCTTACAAAGAGAACACAGGATGGTGGCACTGAAGTTGTCGAAGCAAAGGCTGGCAAAGGATCTGCAACCTTATCTATGGCGTAAGTATCAGTGAGCCTCTGTAGCTGTATTGTTGTTCCGTAGTTTTTGTTTGCATATCTGGTCGTTTGGTGGTTCAGATTTTAATGTGAATATGATTACCTTAAAATGCTTTATGTTAACATTGGTGATTTCATGATTAAAGAGTTAACTGCCATGATGCATTTTATCCTCAATAATTTTTACGAGGGATTTTAGAGATATACTTTATTTGTAATTTGGCTTTGTCATGGTTGCCATTGGCTAGTCTCTCTATACCTTGTACTCTACTGGTACTAGTTGGTATTGTTGAAATCAATAATAAAAGTGAAGTAATGCATGTGAGAAAGAATTGCATGATTGCAATATGATTTACTACTTTAATCATTTTCTTTATATGGGATTCCCCTCATACAACTTGCTTTTCACTTGACTATTAATTAATCTTACAATAATCTGGAGAGAAACTTTGGCTTGTGCATTTGATTTTTTCTTCATCCTTCTGTTTGCTTGATTATTGATTTATAGTGGTATTTTACTGCACATATGTTTTTGTCAAGTCAATCAGTAATCTCTTTAATGCCCTGATATTTTATACAGTGACATCATTTTGGAATGCTTACCATATCTGATTTAGCATATTCATTGTTAATCATCTCATTTTGCGACTCATATCGTATATCACAGCTATGCTGGAGCTTTATTTGCGGATGCGTGCTTAAAGGGTCTTAATGGGGTTCCTGATGTGGTGGAATGCACTTTTGTGCAATCAAGCGTCACAGAGCTTCCTTTCTTTGCCTCCAAGGTGAATCAATTGCATTTATGCAAATTACAACAGCTATGATGTTTGCATGCTTTAATTTTTAGCCTATTATCCATCATCGCAGGGCCATCTTTACTGTATGGCACTGTCTGAAAATTTCAGAGTTAAGAAACCATTTTGTAAAGGCTATCCTGATTTTACTACTTTATAGACCAGCATGAACTTTTTTGGTCTCGGTGCAGTATGATGGTGGTAGAGCCACTGATGCTGTTTTTACTGTTATTCTATATTATTAATGAAAAGAAAAACACTTGGTATTTACTAATCAGATTAGTGTATTCTGAATTAGTGTGGATCCTTAAAATTATCATGGAGGTGGATGGAACCATATTGCACATGCTTTTTTTTTTTTTTTTTTTTGGAGAGGTTGTGTCCACCCAATTTTATTAATGAGATTGTTTAACCACAGAGGTTATAAATGGAGGAGAAAAAACTGTGAGGAGCAAAACAGTAAGAAGAAAAAAGTGATATATACTAGAGAGGACAACAGGATTGTTCTCAATTCAGCAAAATACACTATTATAAATCCCCTTCTAGTGCGACTAAGAGCATCCCTTCGTTATGATATCCCTGTAAGCCTTCAAAATATGGCAGGACCTATCCTTTAAAAAACAAGTAATCCTTTAAAAAACAAGTAATGGATGACTATGTATTTTCCACATAGCATGCTTTGTGGCTAAACCATTTTCATTCCTGGTAAGCCATATAGAACTATAAGCAGCTCGAGAATTCATCGATATGAATGATCTTGTCTGGGCCTCCTTTCTTCCTCTGTTTATTGAAGTTCATTGGCAGTTGCTGAACAGGGTTGAGATTGATACGATAACCCCAGGCCTGCTCCACCTTATCTTAGATATACTGTCCGTCTTATCCTAGATATAAGCACAATAATTTTTAAAGAATGGGTGTGCCCAACCCCACAGCTCACACAAGCTAATCACTTGCTGTCTACTCTGCCCGTTCACCTTGGTTAAAATATTTTTTCAGGCACAGCACACTAAAATCATGAAAGATTGCACTTTTAGTCGTGACCACTTTCCAGGTCTCACTAATGATTCTATTATTGCATTAAAATTAAAAACTAAAGCATGCAAAATTTGTTGGGATGAACTGGATACCAATTGACATGAATAATGTGCTGGTTTTATGGAAAATTAATACCTGTCAGTTGGTATATATTGGGCTAGGCTAATTCTTCAACTATGCAATGGATGTTAGACATGATGAGCTATTATGCCCTTGGATATATTGATAATCTCCAGCGCCAGCATCATGTTTGTTTAATTTCTCATGCATTATTAGGATTGTTCTTTTCTGATACAATAAGTGGAGGCAGTACAAAAAATAGTGCTGTACATGGTTACTGTTGTACTTGCATACAAACGACTATATTATGTTTGGTTTTTCTTTTTGTGGACATAAAAGTAATCCTATAGACTATTTATCGATAGTGATGGATGTAATACTGTCTATCTAACCTCACCTAATCTGTGGATAAGTCTTTGCTGCTCTCTAACACAGTGATCTCTTATCCCCAAATCTGTTGCAGGTGAGGCTGGGCAAGAACGGCGTTGAAGAAGTCCTCGGGTTGGGTTCCCTGTCCGATTTCGAGAAACAAGGCCTAGAAAGTCTCAAGCCGGAGCTGAAATCCTCGATCGAGAAAGGGATCAAGTTCGCTAAAGAGAACTAATTTGACTATTGGGGTCAATGTGAACCCCCACCCCAAACCAGAAAAAAAAAAACCTGCCCAACAATTTTGCATTTTGTTGTAGAGTCGATTTACTCAACATTTTAATGTTCTTTTATTTCCATGCCGGAGTTGCGCATGGATCCCCCTCAGTCAGATGACTATGCTTTCAGAGCTTGATGAATAAGGCTACCTGCATGTAATTGGGAGAGGCACTATAATAATTTATCTTGGTTTGGACCTATATTTTTCTTTGCCACCTAGGTGGAGATGCATCTCTGAATTGATTCCAATTAGAGTAGTGTCATTTTAACTTGGGAAATTTGATTACACGTCCCTCAGCGTATCTCTATATTAATTTTAAGTTCTTGCAAAATTTTTAACTTAACAATAGGTCCCTGAGTACCAATCACTATTATGTTTTGATCTCTATCACTAACAGGAGGGGTAATCGCAGCTGACTTTTTCCATGTTACCCCCATTCACTGTTACCATACAATGTTAATTAACTACAGATATAACTATCCTATGTAAACTGATATATGTGTTTCTGTACACTGTTAATAATTTGTGCGCTAATATGAGCCATCGGAGAGCGAAAACAGAGGGACCTGACATAAGGGCGCGGGGGAGGGGGAGAGCTACCACCTGTGAGGATTAGGGAGAAAGGAAAGAGACAAAGAAGAGAAGGGGTTGAGGGTAAAAATGAAACTAAAAATGGTTGGGGTAACAAAAAATGGATGGGAGGATCCAGACATAATATGTGTTGGCACCTAGGACCTATTGTTTAATTGAAAAATTACAGGGGCTTAAAACTAATACAAAGCTATGCTAACCTATTGTTTAATTGAAAAATTACAGGGGCTTAAAACTAATACAAAGCTATGCTAAGGAACTGTAATTAATTTTTCCTTTTAACTTTTTTGTATTTGTATGGCAATATATAGAAGTTTCGTTGCAACTTCTAACCTTGCTCCAATGCTTGAAAGTTTGGTGTGACATGATGTGCTGATCAAGTTGAAATTTGTTACATTTCTTTATCAATTGAAACGTGCTGAATGCTTCTTCTTTATTTATTTTTTCAAACTTTTAAAGGGTTGGTGAACCAACCAAGATTAAAAGCTCTGCCTCCTCAACCTCTGGAACCATTCACAGGAGAATGGCATCTGCTTTTCATCCCCTGCTTATGCTATTGTGTGTCTCACTCCCCCTGCTCTTCACAATTCATGGCTCAGGATCCCTGGCTGAGTGTGCCTCCTACACATCCATCTTCAGCTTTGGTGACTCGCTCACCGACACGGGCAACCTCTACCGCTTGCAGGGCAGCGGCTTACGGTGTGGGCACCCCCCTTACGGGGAGACGTACTTCAAGCGCCCCACTGGTCGATGCTCCAATGGCCGGCTGGTCATTGATTTCATAGGTACTTCCATACTACATGGTTCCACTTTCATGTTATATAGCCTTGTTCTTTCATTGATTGGGTTTGGGTAGTGCAGCTGAAGCGCTGGGGATGCAGACGCCTTTGCCATATGAGGCGGTGACAGGACACGATGCCGGTTCGGGGCGGTGGGGAGCTAACTATGCGGTGGCGGGAGCGACAGCGCTGGACGACACCTTCTTGGAAGAGAAGGGGATTGTCAATGAGAGGACCAACTTGTCTTTGGGAGATGAGATTAAATGGTTCCAGCATCTCCTGCCTTCCATATGCACCAACATAACAGGTGAGAGACCTCAGTCTTGTGCTTTGACTAATCATTCATTAAAAAAGACTTTTTTTTAATATGTTGAATAGTATTTTGTTTATGTAATTGCGTGGCACATCATGCACTTGAATCCTAAACTTGTCAACACCAGCAACTAGTATCTGTCCTCCATTTTGTAATCTTGTTTGCGGCGCCATGTCACAAATGCAGTATATACTCAATGTATATTCTATTTTAAAAAAACGCAAAAAAAAAAAAAAAAAAATTCAATTCATGTGTGTATACTTTGTTTTTTTTTCATAAGAGAATGTAATTCATTAGTTAAATGTATAATTTAAAAAAATGAGAATATGCGTGGGCCTTTAAATAGGGCTATAAAAGGATTGAGCATGACATTTTCCCTATCATAAAACAATGTATATATTAGTTCATAAAGGATCTATAACAAAACTTTCGCCCCATTTATACCATACATTCTTGATATCTTTTGTGTCACCACCACCCAATAAAAATAATCTTTCCCATAAAGCTCTTACACACATCACATAATATGTCGTATTTATAACATCTCAAGCGCATACAATAAGAACTTAATTAACCACTTTTCCAGAAGAGAATTTCATGTCCTAACCTTGGCCATCTTCCTAAATTGTACTCTGATGGTGCATGATCTCAACAAAAAAGACTGCAGGGACAGCCTAAGCAAATCTCTGTTTCTAATGGGAGAGATTGGCGGCAACGATTACAACCACCCCTTCATGCAAGGCAAAAGCCTAGACGAAGTTCGATCACTTGCACCCCTAGTCATTGGCACCATTCGATCTGCTGTTGAGGTAATTCTTTTCTGCTGATCACCTCTGCCTTGTTTAGGAACCGTTTGGAAACCTGTTTGAGATGGTATTTAGTTTTGCCAAATTCAAAAAATTCAGATGTGTTACGGTTCCAAAAACATATGTTTAAATAAACAGTTTATTTTAGATTTTTTAGAACAAAAAATATGCTTTTTAAAAAGCAAAGAAAGTGAGCTCTCTGTGATTTGAGTTTTATTAAACTACTTTATACAAAATCATACTTTTCAAATGAGTTTCCAAACGGCCCATTAGACTATAATGGATGAAATGACATGCCTTCAGACATTGCTCGAGTATGGGGCGACGACGGTGGTGGTCCCTGGGAACCTACCCATCGGTTGCATGCCAATCTACCTCACTTTGTTCCAGAGCAACAACGCGGAGGACTACGACCCTTCGACGGGTTGCGTAAAGCGGTTAAACAAGTTCTCAGAGTACCACAACCAGCTTCTCCAGATGGAACTCAATCGGCTACAACAGCTTCACCCAGAAGCATACATCACCTACGCCGACTACTACAACATCGTGATGCGTTTCTATCGCTCTCCAAGTAAATTTGGTATGGAAAACTGAAGAAATTATAATTTTGTAAGAATATATTTGCAAAGTTAAGGGATGAGATTCAGTCAAATTATAGACGAGTCTGGATAGGAGACTCGTCTGTAATATAAATTATCATAATTTTACATGTTAAGCATGTGATGTTTCTAATCAATCTCCTACTGAATTTCCATATTCTGGGGGGGGGGGGGGACTGATTAAACCTAGTAAGATTTAGTTCTGATTGAATTCCATTGACTAAACTTGATGGTATGCAACACTGATTAAATATCATCTCCATAATTAACAATGGTACATAAATAGATGAAATTCAATATCTCAACATGTCAATTGTATAGATCTCTTCATGTCTGGTCAATGAAGGACATATTGCTCTTCACATGTTCAATATGTAAGATTTGTGATATTTTACATTATAAGGGACTGGCAGGAAGTGACTGGGTCTCGGTGCTTCACATGCTTGAATTCTAAGGGGTTGTTTTGGTTTTGTTTTGTTACAGGGTTTGGGGACAGAATCTTCAGTGCATGCTGTGGAGGTGGTGGTCCTTACAACTACAACGCCTCCGCCATGTGCGCGTTGGAGGGTACGATGGCGTGTGAGGATCCATCGCAGTACGTGAGTTGGGACGGCATTCATCTAACTGAAACAGCTTATAGATTCATCGCAGATGCACTCCTGGAAGGGCCTTATGCTGTCTTTCCTTCTGCATTAACTGCTGATCAACTACATAAAGAGCAGTGAAGCTGCTTTGTCTACTGGGATATGTTAAATAAATGTATAAGATGAAAGTAAATATTTTAATTCAATACGAAATATACATATATTGTAGTTAGACGTTATGTTTTTGCATTATGTCTACAACATCCAATTTGATGAATAAGGTTTGCAAGGAACAGTTAACTTGAAAAATTTATATGCATATTGTCTTGTGACAAAGGCAGTGATGTCATTAAAATATACAACAGATCCTTTTGTATTATACGGAAATTTCACTCGATTTATGGATTTCATTGTGTTTATCTTGGAAGTTCAATATTAAACGTCAGTGTGGTTGCACAAGAACCTTAAGCCCCCGTTTAGATACACAATATGATTTATTATTGAGTATATATTTATCCGAGAATAAGTGAGTATAAATAAGGATAAAATGATTTTGTGTTTGGTTGTGTTTTGAATTATTCTCGTTAGTAATCGTAAAAATAAATGTTTTGTTGTTTTGGTAAAATGTAAATAAAGTATGAATAAATATTTATAAAAAGTAAAAAAGTAATGATAGTTGATTTGACATGTGATTTATAAGAGGCGATGACAGTTGATTTGACAGTGGCTCCACATATTCTTTGGGTGGAATAACCTAGGATAACTTTTATTCTAGGGGTTGATTGAAATCCATATACTACTTTATACCAGTTTATTCTGACATACTTTATCTGGGTTTATCCGGGCTTTCCAAACACAACAAAATTTTTATTTGGGGTTATCCAGAGTTCATCCGACATCCAAACATGGGATAAAAATCTCAATGAACAAGTGGCGGAAATAAAACGTGTTGCTGGAAACGGGCAGGCCCAGCCCGGCCTAGCTCACAAAAACTGGGCTCAAGCCCACCAGTTTATTCTGATATAATTTATCTGGATTTATCCGGACTTTTCAAACACAACAAAATTTTATCCGGGGTTTATCCGACATCTAAACATGGGTTAAAAATCTCAATAAACAAGTGGCGGAAATAAAGCGTGTTGCTGGAAACGGGCAGGCCCCGCCTGGCCCAGCTCACGACAACTGGGCTCAAGCCCACCAGCCTATTTGAGCAACGGGCCCAACCCGGGCCCTACTCACAGGCTTGGGCTGGAACGGGCTGTCGGGATGGGCCTGGGCTTCGAGCGACAAGCAGTCCTAAGCAGGGCCCGTCGACCGTGGGAGGCCATGCGGGGGGGGGGGGGGGGGGGGGGGGGGTTGTAAATAAGTCCCTTTTAAATGGATTTTATTGTTAAAGATCCATTTAGATTTTTTCATAAGTACGCCATCTAATAAATAAGTTTACCTAATTTTTTTAATTTTTTTAATAAACATTCTTTTAATAAGCATACCCCTATCTTGTGTATATATAGGATTTAAATATATTTTTTTAGGGTTTAGGATTTTGATGATTTGTGTGAATACGTGCAAAAACAATGTATTTTCATATTCTTTTTATATTTACATTAATTTGTTTTATTAGAATATGTTAATTAAAGTTTTGTAGGTGGAAAACGGACAGAGGTGGGGGACAAAGCCGGCATTGGACAAAGGCCACCAAGACAATTGTCTAGGGCCTCCACCCAAAAAGGACCCCTAAGATCCATGTGATCGATGGAATTTTAAAAAATGGATGATAATATGTGTTAATTTTTTAGTGAATTAGTTTATTTCATTTCTTAAATCAAGCCTAAAATTTTTCTCCTCCTTACCATAATAGTAATATCTCCCTCTCTAGCCATTTCAATTTCAATCTAATAATTTAAAAGGTTTTGATTTTAATGATTCTAAAATATTATTCATATTTTATAAGTGCAAAATTCAAGCAAACTAGTTTTTTTTAAAATATATATATATATATATATATATATATATATATATATATATATATATATATATATATATATATATATATATATGGGCCCCTATTTATAAGATTGCCTATGGCCCAACTAAATAAATCAATTTTCAGGGTCGGCCCTGGACTGAGGGAGATGTTTTGATGTGAGACGGGTTTATTTATTGTTTATATATGAGGTTAATATATGAGGAGCTTGTACATTAAATGATTAAAATGTGAGGGACTTACTTACAAGAGAGGCTTACTTACAATTTAGAGATGATCAAATAGAACCACCCAAAATAAAATTGACAACACTGTAGAGTGTTTTTTTTTTTTTTGGTTATCACAAAACATGAGTTGGGCAAAATACTTAAAAAGGCTGGTCCATTCTCACCAGCCTAATAGCTTATCCCACCATCTAACTTAATCTACCACATTGTGTTTTATTACTTCTTAACCCACCGTCATATATATTTATCACACACTAAGCCTAAACGTTCCTTTTAATTTTTTTATTGTTAAAGATCCATTTAGATTTTTTCATAAGTACAAAAAATAAAAATTCCATTTAAGTTATTTAAGTTCTTCTGGAAATCATTCATCTATTTTGTCATTTAAATACAAGGTGTAAAAATGAAAAAACAAACAATCATATAAATGAAATAAACATTAAACATTCCATATACATAAGTGAAGTATCAAGAAACATTCCATATACTTTCGACATTAGACTCCACTTGTTTAGAAAAAACAATAATATTTATTTTCTATATGAAATGTTTAATGTTTATTTGGTTCAAATAACTCTTTGTTTGATATTTTGTTTCTTATACTTAAATAAA
Organism: Acorus calamus; assembly: GCA_030737845.1. Lineage (NCBI taxonomy): Eukaryota > Viridiplantae > Streptophyta > Magnoliopsida > Acorales > Acoraceae > Acorus > Acorus calamus. Next base: position 1,285,603 of record CM060860.1, read on the forward strand.
TGAGTTTTTTTATTTTTAAGTCCCCATAAACCATAAGATTTAGTGATCAATCCCTTATTTTTCTGTATTTTGGTTTTAATTCCCAGATTTAAAGAATATGTTTCTTTTTAGTCCCTCGGAGGGACTTATTTCTAAATTATTTGATTTTCTTTTTAGTCACTGGGAGAGATTAAAAATGAACATATCCTTTAAATCTAGGGACTAAAACCAAAATACGAAGAAATGAGGGATCGATCACTAAACCCTATGGTTTATGAGGACTTAAAATTAAAAAACCCTAAATAAATATATATGTGAATGATTTTCAAAAAGACTTAAATGACTAAAATGACATTTTTATTTTTCGTAAGGACGTAAATGATTGTGTAAGTGATTGATTATTAGAAGAGAGTTGTTGTTTTGAAGGGTTCGATACATTAATGTTGACACTTGTTCAAACATATCGACATATTTTTGTCGTCGTAGTGAAACATATTTCGACTGGACTTCCGTCGATATTTATTTAGACAGATCGACGAACCTCTGTTGTTTCAGTGAAAATGATTTAATTGGACGTGGTCGAACTGAATATCAAGAAAGAGAGAGAAAAAAATAAAATAAATATTCATATTTTAATAAATTTAAATAGTAAAAAAAATTAAATTGGATAGTAGGTATACCTTCTTTGAAAAAAAAAAAAAACAAATTGATGGCGAGGAAAAAGCTTGATTGCAACTTCTAACAAATAACACCGGTATTTAAAAAGTTTGATGTGATATGACATTGATCACGTTGAAATCTGTCTGGAGGGCATTCGTTTTCCTTTGTTTTTATCAGTGAATTGACACGCGATGAACGTACAGCCTTTATTTACATTTTCAAAAAAGTTGTGGACCAACATAAGAGCTCTGCCTCTTCATTCAACCACTGAAACCATTCACAAGAGAATGGCATCTGCTTCTCATCCCCTGCTTAAGCTGTTGTGTCTCCCACTCACCCTGCTCTTCACAATTCATGGTTCAGGATCCCTGGCTGAAGGTGCCTCCTACACATCCATCTTCAGCTTTGGCGACTCGCTCGCCGACACGGGCAACCTCTACCGCTTGCAGGGCAGCGGCTTACGGTGTGGGCACCCCCCTTACGGGGAGACGTACTTCAAGCGCCCCACTGGTCGATGCTCCAATGGCCGGCTGGTCATTGATTTCATAGGTACTTCCATACTACATGGTTCCACTTTCATGTTATATAGCCTTGTTCTTTCATTGATTGGGTTTGGGTATTGCAGCTGAAGCGCTGGGGATGCAGACGCCTTTGCCATATGAGGCGGTGACAGGACACGATGCCGGTTCGGGGCGGTGGGGAGCTAACTTTGCGGTGGCGGGAGCGACCGCGCTGGACGAAACCTTCTTGGAAGAGATGGGGATTGTCAACGAGAGGACCAACTTGTCTTTGGGAGATGAGATTAAATGGTTCCAGCAGCTCCTGCCTTCCATATGCACCAACATAACAGGTGAGAGACTTCAGTCTTGTGCTTTGACTAATCATTCATTAAAAAAAAGACTTTTTTTTTTTTTTTAAATAAGTGACGGCTCTAGAAATTTTGAGAGATGAGGTCATTAAAAGAAATAAATTTTACAAATTTTTAAAAAGATCTACTTGATCTATTCATATATTTATAAAAAATATAAATTTTTATTTTGAAAATAGAACAACTTACACTAAAAAATAAATCATCAAAAAAAGAATATCCATAATTTTCAATATATAAATTTTTATAATTGTTCTCGATAGGATTTTATATTTTGAAATCGTTATATGATAACTTCATTATCAACATCATTGAATATATGTTTTAGGGTCTGTTTGAATGCACGATTTAGGGTGATTTTGCTTTTTGAAAAGTTAAAATCCCAAAATCGTGCAGCCAAACGGGTCGGATTCTTGCAGAATCAAAAGTTGGATTCCTTTTAATTTTTCTCTCGAAATCCGTGTTTTAAAAAGCTCAGAAACTGCGATTTTCAGTCGGAATCGATTTTTTGAATTGAAAAGCAACTTTCTCTTCCAAACATTAAACTCCTTTCAAATATTGATTCCTGAATTTAAAAAAATCATCCTAAAAAAGTCAAGGTCTAAAATCATCTTAAAAAGCAGCTTTATTCCAAAAGCTATTTTTCAATCTGTGTTTTCAAACGGACCCTTAGTCTGTTTTAGGGTCCCACTTTTGTTAATTTTTCTAATGGGGAAGTGGGTAGAGGGTTTTTAATGGGTATTGGATAATACTTCAGAGTATGGGCCAGATTGTTTTTAAAATTTTTGATGGGCTGGTTTAATGGTTTATTTAATAAAAATGCAGTGGGACAAACTTTGAGTCAAACATGGTGAACTATTTTTTTTATAAAATTTTTTTCATGGGGTCATTTGATCCCACCGTTCAAAGCCTAGTTTGGCATTAGGATAATGGGTTAGAATAAAGAAATAACTTGGTTAAATCACATGCTATCCCATATAGCATAAGAAAAAAATGGATAAAATATGGACAATTATCCGTATTTTGAAAGAAAGTGTGGATATTTTGTTCTACATAAAAGGTGGAATAAACTTTATCCCCATTTTTAACCTCATTTTGTAAAATATAGACAACATTTATGACTGCCATTTAAAAAAAAAAAAAACAAAAAACCTCATAAAATTAAAACCAACAATATTAATGTCTCTTTCATAGAAATGATAGACTTGATATTTTTAAGATTTTTTTGAAATTACCCCATATTTTAAATTATGTGATCCAAATGCAAAGTTAAGGATAACAAAAAAAAAGGGATAACAAAATAAATTATCAAATGTAAATATAGATAAAAATAATAGTATTTTTATCCTCATAAATTAGACTAACTTATCCTAAATATTTATTCATTTATCAAACTAGGCCAAAAGGTGGTGCCGCCTCATTATGTTGAATAATATTTTGTTTATGTAACTGGGCACATCATGCACCTGAATCCTAAACTTGCCAACACCCACAATTAGTATCTGTACTCATGTCACAATTCAATTCATACGTGTATACTTTGTTTTTTTCATAAAAGAATGTAATTCATTAATTAAATGTATAATTAAAAAAAATGAGACCATGCGTGAGCCTTTAAATAGGGTTACAAAATGATTGATTGAGCATGACATTCTCCCTATCATCATAAAACAATGTAGGATAATGTTACATCCATCCCCATTTTCAATCTCAATTATAGTCTACATGTGTTTCAAATTTTTTAAAAATAGTATACCTCATCTAATGAGATACATGCTTTTATAAAAAATGAAGCATATACTTCAATGAATTGCATTGATACATTTATAGAAAATATAATTTTTTTTTTCGAAACATATATCTTGTTAGCATGAGCATATGCGTCGATAGAAATATATCGACGCATATAGAGTTAGAATTGAGGCTGAAAATGGATATGGATGTAACTGAGCTCAACAATGTATATATTAGTTCATAAAGGATCTATAACAAAACTTTCGCCCCATTTATACCATACATTCTTGATAGCTTTTGTGGCACCACCACCCAATAAAACAAATCTTTTCCATAAAGCTCTTACACACCACATAATATGTCGTATTTATGACATCTCAAGCGCATGTTAACGAACTAAAATAACTAGTTTAGAGGTACAGTTGTCATAGAAAACCTCTTTAGAATAACAAATATAAAGTAACCAAACAAAAATCACTATTCTTATCTGTCTCTGTATAACTATTCTTAACTATCCCTGTATCAGTGGTGTGAACCCTACGACGGTTCCCTGGTGTTACATGTATGTTTGGATAAAAATGAACAATAAGAACTTAATTAACCACTTTTCCAGAAGAGAATTTCATGTCCTAACCTTGGTCATCTTCCTATATTGTACTCTGATGGTGCATGATCTCAACAAAAAAGACTGCAGAGACAGCCTAAGCAAATCTCTGTTTCTAATGGGAGAGATTGGCGGCAACGATTACAACCACCCATTCATGCAAGGCAAAAGCCTAGACGAAGTTCGATCACTTGCACCCCTAGTCATTGACACCATTCGATCCGCTGTTGAGGTAATTCTTTTCTGCTGATCACCTCTCCCTCGTTTAGGAGCCGTTTGGAAAGTTGAGATGGTTTTTGGTTTTGCCAAATTCCAAAAATTCAGATGTGTTTTTCAAACGGTTCCAAAAATATATGTTTAATTAAACAATTTATTTTAGATTTTAGTACAACAATTATGCTTTTTAAAAAGTGAAAAAAGTGAGCTCTGGGATTTGAGTTATATTAAGCTACTTTATACAAAATCATACTTTTCAAATGAGTTTCCAAATGACCCATTGGCCTATAATGGATGAAATGACATGCCTTCAGACGGTGCTCGAGTACGGGGCAACGACGGTGGTGGTCCCTGGGAACCTACCCATCGGCTGCTTGCCGTTATACCTCACTTTGTTCCAGAGCAACAACGCGGAGGACTACGACCATTTGACGGGTTGCGTAAAGCGGTTAAACAAGTTCTCTGAGTACCACAACCAGCTTCTCCTGATGGAACTCAATCGGCTGCAGCAGCTTCACCCAGAAGCGTACATTGCCTACGCCGACTACTACAACATCATGATGCGTTTCTATCGCACTCCAAGTAAATTTGGTATGGAAAACTGAAGAAATTATGATTTTGTAAGAGTATATTCGCAAAGTTAAGGGATGAGATTCAGTCAAACTATAGATGATTCTTGATAGGAGATTCATCTGTAGCATAAATTATCACAATTTTACATGCTAAGCATGTGATGTTTCTAATTAGTCTCCTATTGAATTTCCATATTCTGGGGGGGGGGGGGACTGATCAGACCTAGTAAGATTTAGTTCTGATTGAATTCCATATGGAGACTGACTAAACTTGATGGTATGTAACATTGATTAAATATCATCTCCATAATTAACAATGGTACATAAATAGATGATATTCAATATCTCAGCATGTCCATTGTATAGATCTTTTCATGTCTGGTCAATGAAAGACGTGTCGCTCTTCACATGTTCAATATGTAAGATTTGTGATATTTTACATTCAGTCTCGTATAGGGGACAGACAGGAAATGATTGGGTCTTGGTTATTCACATGCTTGAATTCTAAGCGGGTTGTTTTGGTTTTGTTTTTTTACAGGGTTTGGGGACAGAGTCCTCAGTGCATGCTGTGGAGGTGGTGGTCCATACAACTACAACGCCTCCAGCATGTGCGCGTTGGAGGGTACGACAGTATGCGAGGATCCGTTGCTGTACGTGAGTTGGGATGGCATTCATCTAACTGAAGCAGCTTATAGATTCATAGCAGATGCACTCCTGGAAGGGCCTTATGCTGTCTTTCCTTCTGCATTGACTGCTGATCAGCTACATAAAGAGCAGTGAAGCTGCTATGTCTACTGAGATATGTTAAATAAATGTATAAGATGAAAGTAAATATTTTAATTCAACCCACCAATGGCCATAGTACAACGGTCAGGGTTTACTTGTGTTAAATGGTAGGTCTTGATATTGACTTTTGGTGCTGGACTTACCTCTGTATATTACACAGCCGAAGGTAGCCTACCAGTTTGACAGTAAGATTAGCTATGAGGGTCCCTTTGTTATAATTTTTTTTTAATTCAATATGAAATATACATATACTGTACTTAGGCGTTATATTTATGCATTATGCATTTGAGCGCGATTTTTGTTAAGCTGAGTTGTGTGAAAATTTTATTTTATATTGAAAAAACTATTTGAATTTTTTTTGTAAACATTAAAGTAAATATTTTTAATGTTTACATAAAAAAACATTGTGTGAATAGAACTTCATTTTTGCCCAAGGTCCTATCTCACTTGGCTAATCTCAGGGCCAGTCTGCTTTTGGGTTTCTTGGCTAATCCCAACCCAATACTCTCTCAATGGGTCAGGTCATGGGCCAGGGTCATGCCTTACAAAGTCATCCATGTTGGTACACTTCACAAATATCCAAAAAAAAAAAAAATGATACATTCAGCTTTTTGTGCAGCCCCATCCACACTCCACAATTTTTTTTTAAATATCCACTCCTCAATTGAAGTACATACTGTTATAAAAAATAAAATATATACCGATTTATAATAGTGTATTTTTCTTACTTTAAAAAATAAATTTATTTTTTTTATCATACATGCCTAATACACTATGATGATGTAATATATGTTATATTATTATATTATATGAAACTGAAGACATAGATGTAAAACACATGACTGTTCAACTTGGCACAATTTCCTTGGGACCAAGTTGACGTGTATGCATGGGCTCCACTAAACACCTTCCGTTGTCACAATCTCAAACGGGTCTCGTTTTGCTTTCCTAGAAGGGAAAGACTTTCCGCAAATCATTCTCAATCAACAAGCCCTGTGTTGCTGGAAACAATTGAATATCAATCTCAACAAAAAACCATCAATGGAGATGGCACTTACATTCCCATCCTTTACCAGGCTAATCCTCCTAGTACTTCTACTAGGCCTAGATCGATCAGAATCAACAGAGAAGCAGCGTTACAACTTACAAGGCCATCTTTTGCTTCGGTGACTTGCTCTACGATACGGGCAATGATCGCATTTTATTTGACACGGTGAATGTCCCTCCGTTGCCTTATGGGGAGACCTATTTTCATCGTTCAATCGGTTGCTTCTCCAATGGGCGTCTGATCATCGACTTCATCGGTATGTTTTTGTATCCCATATTTGATTTTACTTTGCTCCCGTTTGAATAGCGATATAAGCTATTTTGATAGATAATGAAATAAGTCATATTTTTTGTTTGGTAGTATTTTAGTTTTCTTATTGGAAACATAATAATAATGTTTTTATTATTCGATTGATCATAAATAAGTTATAGATAAAAATTAAATAAAATGTAGATAATGATTTATAAAATGTAAAAATATATATTATGATATTAATATACCCACTTTCTTTCCAAACAAACAACTTTTGAGCTTATTATCCCCAGTTCCTCTCCATTCGTAACCTATTCCGCTATCAAACGGGGGCTATGAATATAAAGCAGTGTGTGTGTACTAAGTTGAGTCCCCCATTTTGGTGGTTGAATACAGCTCAGGAGTTTGGCCTTCCATTCCTTCCTCCGTATGTTGGAGGATCGGGCAAGCATGGTTTCCGACACGGAGTGAATTTTCACGGTCGCTGGTGCCACGACGTTCAACCAGACCTTCTTCAGAGAGATAGGGTTCAACTTCACGGTTTCCCAGTCTTTGGGTGATCAGCTACGTTGGTTTAACCAGATGTTGCCATCTCTTTGTGACTCTAGTGCAAGTAAGTCAATTGGAATTACTTAATGAAGTCCATACATGATTCATACTAGCCCGTTTTCAGATCCCTGAATGAAGACGGTATGCAATCTTCGTCTCTGAGATATATATACCATAGGGAAAATGTTAATTAACTCGGACCATTTTATAGTCTAAAATGCAAACAACACATGCTTTGATGTTTTTTTTTTAAAAAAAATCATATGTATTTCATCTAATGAGGTATATACTTTTATAAAATGTGAATGATATATTTTAATAAATTGAATGATATAAAAAAAAATTTCGATGGAGTGAGTGGAGGGAGCTAACGAGATACATATGATTGAATTTGTGACGTATTACAGGATTCAATGATAGAGAAGCCTTGTTTCATGTTGTGGCATGGGTGGCCGGTACAATTTTAACTCGTCGAACGCATGTTTCAATAATCTTGGAAAAGCTGACAACGGTCTACACGTCTGTGAGGATCCAGCATCACGTTTGAGCTGGGATGGCTAGCTTGCACCTCACAGAGGCGGCTTATGGGTTCGTTGCTCATGCTTTAATGGAGGGACGCTACTCAATTCAACCATTATCATGAAAATTCTCCAGGCAGTGACGCAATTATCAAGGGCCCCCAAATAATTTTTTATTTATTTATCAAGGACCGCTCATATAGGTAATAGCCTGCGGCCACCTACTAGAACGTAGAAGATCATAACACGAGTGATTCAACATATTTTGGATTGCTCCGGGTACATATTCATTATAAGCATATATATAGATTATTGTATGTCAAATAAAATAAAAAGTGTTAGCTTCAGAATAAGTTCGTTACTATAAGAAATCCATGCAACGACAATCCTGAATTTGTGACTTCCTACACTAAAAAAATGGCCGTTCAAGATCAACCTCATGAAAAACAATGATCACATGTCAAAGTCCTCAATGTCCTCTCGAGTGAGTGTACACATAATTGTCGTGAGTGGTACCCGATCTCCACAAATACTTCAAATTCTTCATTTTGATTATTCAACTTGGGTCAATTTTCTTGGGGCCATGCTGACATATATGCATGGACTCTGAGAAACGCAACTGAAACGGGTCTCATTTTGCTTTTCTAGAAGGGAAAGACTTTCACATATCATTCTTTCTCAAACAACAAACGCTTGCATGCCCTGTAACTCTAATGCAAGTAACTAAGTCAATTGGACTTCCTAAATGAAGTCCATGATTCATTTAAAACTACTAACTGTGTCAAATTCGACAATGATATCGATATATGGGTTTGCTACAAACGTAAACAAAACAGAGAGGTTAGACATTTTGTACTACAAATTATCAAGAAAACCCGACAAGCAATCGATGTTAGAAAAATCACCAAGAAAACCTCCCCCTCACAGGCTCACACAATGATCCACTCAGACATTGATCAAATTCGGAGCGCAAACTATGGTGGTGGCAGGTTTGTCCCAATGGGCTGCACCCCCATTCCATCATATCAGAGGGACCCTTCTCAGTTCGATCCTTATCATGAAAAATTCTCACCCAGAATGTTTGGGCCCTATGAATCCAATATCATCATCCAATAATTTTTCTCCAAATTAAATCTGTATTGATCTTTAACAAACCCCCCCCCCCCCCCCACACACAGTACAATAACAAAGTTCGTGTACGGCAAATGTTCGGCTGGTGTTCTGTTCGATACGGTGTGTGGACATTCGTGAATCATACGGAATAGATACGGAAAATGTACAGGGACATATAAATATGATATAAATCATGAGTAAACAAAAATATCAAACTATATTTGCATTTAATTTTATTTCCTGTTCCAACTCTTTCACAATGCTCCCAGATCTTGCTTTGTCTCTAGACATTTTTAATCCAGATGCCCCTTGACCAGGGGTTTATTTTTTTTTTTGCCCCTGGACTTTTTTTTTATTTTTTATTTACCCCTGAAATCTGGTCCTTTTTTTTCCTCTAACCAGTGCCACGACTCTCATCCGTATATTAATATTACATTTCTGTAATTGATTGTTAAATATATGTAATTGGTTATTACATTTATGTAATTTGTAATTATCTATAAATGGTAGATTATGTCGTTGGGTATTACATTTGTAGTTTTTGTTGTAGTTGTTATATAAATGTTAGTTTCTATAATTGTTTGGCACATGGATCAAGAAGTAATTCTACTAAAATATTAAAATTGTTCATAAATTTATTTAGGTGTTTGACTATTTGTTGTATTTTTTATGTTGCTTGGAAAGCCTGTTTTTCGTTATGAAATACATTGAATTTTTAGTTCAATGATATTTCAGTGGGTTTCATTTCATTCAAAAGGAAATGAAGAGGATTAAGGAGGAGATTACAACTGATCATTAAGATATGAAGAAAACATCATAATTCAAATAATTGATGTATCTATTTTAATGAAACTTTAGGATTGTATCTATAACAATTTTGCGTACATTGAATGTACTTAAAGATGATATTATAATGACATTGAAAATATATATATGACCATTTTGTGTTTAATTATATTTGCGTATTTTAATATTTTTTATAGACAACTATTAAATATCTGTAATTATTTGTATAATTTCTGTATATATCACATTATATTTCTGTATTTATGTAACTGTCTGTAAGGGGTAGTTCGAGTATTACATATAAATTACAGAAATATAATAACCAATTGCATATATTTAATAATCAATTATAGAAATGTAATATTTCTGTAACTGGTCAGGGGCAAAAAAAAAAAATAGGATCAGATTTCAAGGGTAAATAAAAAATAAAAAAAAGTCTAGGGACAAAAAAAAAAAAAAAATTAAACCCCTGCTCAAGAGGCATCTGGACAATTCCTCTTTTTAATTCTATAAAATATAAAAGATAATAATGAAAATAAAAAATCTAATACTCAGAATAAGTAAACTATAATATAATTATTTTTTTAAAACAAAAATGAAATCCACTCAAAGGAAGACACATAAGTGTGGAAGACACATAAGTGTTGTTAAAAAAATATATTGTATTATAACCCATGTTTATAGACACATAAGTGTTGTTAAAAAAATATATTGTATTATAACCCATTGATTAAACATGAAAAAAACCTTTCAATTTTTAATAAATAAAAAAAAGTACATATTGATGAGAGTGTCAACATGTGTACCGACCCTTTGAAAAGATTTTTAAAAACAAATATTAAAATACTTTGTCAAGTCATATCATATTCAATAAAAATAAATAAATAACAAGTTAATAATACCACTAGTGAGTTGTGACTTGTCTCGACATAGCAAAATAAATGGTCTCTCATCGAACTCAGAAACTGATCGACCTTAGAAACTCAAACAGAGTAAAAACCAGAACCAGAATCCAGTAAACATGGTAAATAAATGAACCATGAAAAGATTTGTGATTTGTGAAGAGTGAAGACTGAAGACAGCGTCGCCTGTGTCGGACTGCGACGATTTGGGGGCAGGGCTGAGGAGGAGGCCGGACTCCGGAGACGAATCAGTCGTCATAGGTCGGTGAAGGCCTTGAATTTTTGTGAATGTCTTTTTTTTAAAAAAAAAAAATTGAGAAGAAGATAAACAGTGATCCAAAAAATCCGTTCTATACAGATTTGGTACGGATTTTTCAAATATTCGAAAGATCCGGTGATTTAATGTATATTCGGCCGTTCTATTCGGGGCACCCCAAATCGACGAATTTCATCGAATATTCGGTGAAATTCGCCGAGCTTTGTTACTATGTCACACACAATGTAATGTAAATGTTTTTAATTTTTTGGACATTTTGTATAAAAACTTTACATGATATCCATAGCTAAATCGTTGCAAATAGAATCTACGACCTTGTCTAGGATTCAAATCCTACATTTTACTTAAAAAAAAAAAAACACTGTGTTTCACAGCCTTTTTTACGGATATACCTCGTTAATTTATTTACACTTCCTAAATCTAGGAGTTCATTCAATTCAAAATACAATTATATACACTTTTAAATAAACCATATGTTTTATTAGCTCGACAAGGTATATTATTTTTTTAAAATAGAACATGTGTAAACTGTTCGTGAACTGTATTTAAGGCATAGCCGACCTTGAGAATTGAAAACTTGGATGGAGCCTTAGATGATCTTTTAAAATTGAGCCCTATCACAAAAAAATAAATAAATCATTTTGTTTAAATATGACCCAATAAATTATTATTTTTTATTAATTAACTAGATAATGGATATCTTATATTTCCATTATTACGCTTAAAAATATATTAAAAATAGGTTACATCTCAAGGTCCATATGTTTATTTTTTCGTCCCCTTTTTTATAAAAGAACATGAGCGGGTGATTTTTAATTATGGATTTTTAATTTGTTATCTCAAAAAATGATATTTTCATGTGTAATTTTTTAGATTTATCTTTAATTAGCAAGAATATGTGAATCTAATTATAAAAAAACATATATCCAAGAAATAAAAAATTTAAACAAAACTAAGATTCAAAAGGGGGCTATGTACTTTATAATGGAGATCAATTTGTTGTAAAATCTTTAAATTTTGATTATTTGACTTTGGAATGGTTGAAACTTAAAAGAGTTAGAGAAAGAGAGGGAGAAAGATGTAGATTATGAGAGAGCAATTAAGAAAGCCTAAAAGGGAAGAAAGAAAGAAAAAGTTAGGTTTAAGGGGGTGACAATTCACCTTCCATAATGAGATTTTAAAATTTTAATTATGTATAAATATTTATAACCATTGGATTGGTAAGATTGATGGAATTTTTTCTTTCCATTCGGGTCTTGGATGGGTTAGAAAAAAAAAACTAGATTTCATGGTGGGCTAGGGCAGATTGAGGTCCACAAAACAGAATGCAATACTTGTGGCATTTGGGGGCCTTGACAATTAGATGCTGCATGTGTATCTTACCTAACCCTATGTCGCCTCCAAACCCATTTTATCTTGGGTTAAAGTCCAAATAACTCCAACGAAAGATATATTTATTTACAAATTAAAGTGGAAGTAAATCAAAAGAAATATTTCAAATCCACCTAAGTTCCATGTCGTTTATTTTGATCGAAGTAGAGTTTTCATAGTTGGTGGTTGAGGAAGTGGCTTTTTCTAACACGTTTGTTTACCTTCCCCACATAATGATTCATTTTACCTTTCCCACATAATGAATGATTCATGGTCCCTTGAACAAAAAGAAAAGATAAGCTTTTATAAAGGCAGGTTCCATTTCTCTTTTGTTTATTAGAAAAAGAGACAGTTCATACAGCTATTGATGGAAGTATTCATTAAGCTATTGATGGAAGTATTCACTAACCTTTTCTTTTTCTTTTGAATAGTTTGTCGATTAATACCTTCCATATCTTTGGTAGCGATTGAAATTTTGTTTGAGCGTGATTTTACTTTGTTTTTTTTTTAAAACAAATGAAAAACACAACTTTTTTTTTCAAACGGCTCCTCAAAAACATCCTTAATTAATTAAAAAATTTATTGCAACTTTTAATGCAAAAGATATGTTTTTTAGAAAACAAAGAAACTGAGCTTTCTAGCTAGAAATTGAATTTTATTAAACTATTTTATTCATAATCACATTTTTCAAACATGTTTCGTTTGTTGAACAATGCTTTTAATATTTTTAGTATTCTTGTATGCTTAAACTATGTTTGGATATGATGTGTAAATGAAAGTTTGGGATTCTTAAAATCTTGCATTTCAAACTTAGTTTTAAATTTAAAAATCATTGTTTTCTTAATTTTTCAATTGCTGAATTTTTGGTTCGGAAATGCATGATGGTGATGTATAAAGCTAAATGCTTATGGACATGTTTATTGCAGCTTAAATTTAAAGATTATAGATTATAACTTATACATTATAGATTATAATTTTTCTAATAAGTTATAGACATGTTTGTTGTAACTGTTTAAAAATAGTAAATAAGCAGCAGTTGATGTCTATTTAATAAGTTGTAAAATAATTTTTTACTTTACAATTGATAAAAATAACCCTACACTATAGAAGTAAAAAATTATTTATGTTTAAGTTGATTATTACATATAAAATTAATTTTATAAATATTTAAAAAAAATGAAATTAGCATGAATAATATTTTAAAATCATTATAATATTTTTCAAATATTATATTATATAATTTTAATAAATTGAGTGACAAATAGAATTATAAAAAAAATTTGGTAATATATTTTTTGTAATAATAAAAAAAATTGAGAAGATGAAAAGTGGTTTAGTGATTTTTGTTTTAATAAAAAAAAGATACACATATTATTAGTAAAAAAGATTAAGGGCATGGGTGTCCAAAATAAAAAAAAATTTAATATTTTTTATAAGCTATATTATGAAAAGCATCACTTCCCTAATTATCCTGGCAACAGAGACTCCCATTGTCACTGATGTCCAAACCGGCGACCTTTTTGGAGGTTACATAGTGCAAAATAGTTGGAAGTTCACATGATACTTGCACGGATGAGCCTGAAGAGTTTCCTTTTTCCATGAGAAGTCAATAAATCCTAGAAGGCAAGGAAAAATCATCTATTAGATATTATAATTTTTTAAAGCTATTTTTAACTTAAATAAATTTCAATAAGTTTAAACAAGCATGCAACAACTGTTTATTTTAAGTTAAAAACTATAATCTGCAGCTTATAAGTTTTAACAAACATGTATATTAGATATGTTTTGACTCCATGTCTGTGAATGTTTCGCTTTTCAAATGTGGAATCTGCTCAAAGATAGATTCAAATGGATCTTAGAATTTAGGAAAATATTAGACCTAACTATTTTTACCGTCCAAAACTCTAACCACACATGTTTCATTTCTTAATGAATAGTAAATATCATCTAATGATGCATATGCTTTGAAAAAAATGCATTATCACTCAATTTCAAATTGAATGAACCTATTTTAATAAGTGTCATAATTTTTTTAATGAGGTGTATATATATTAAAAAATGAACTTGCGAAAGCCATCAACAAACACGAGATCGAACACAAAACGGAACATCATCACACGACGAATACAGGATATATGTATGTGGTTCGACCTAGGCCTACATTTACGGGGTGAAAACAGAGAATCAATTGTAATAATTGAGATATATTAATATTAAACGACTCACAACCTTTCTCATGGAGTTACTGTCTCTTTGAACCCTCTCAACTTCTCAATGGATCTCTGCATAACATGTTTGTCAAATTTTCCCATGAAACCCTAGATGATATTTATGGAGATAAATAACTCTCTCACCAAATAATCTCCTAATAAACAAACAAATTTTTTTTCTTGATTTTAGGAGATTCACTTTATATATTAATTAATGTATTAATTAAGTGTCCACCCTAATATGGTTTCATCATGGTCATATGATGTGATACACTGGATCGAGACATAATCATAATAATATATACATTATCTAACGAGGTATATGTTTTACTGAATTTTTATCGAGGTATATATAACTGCATTTTGGATAAAAAAAACTTGAGTGTAATAACACTCTAATTTTATGATTAACACATTCTTAATAATTTAAAAAATTAGTCCTCTTCACTACTTTGGCACCTGAAATAATTTTTTTTCCATGTATTCTTATACTATACTAATAATGAAAATTCATTTGTAACATGGACTAATTATCTTTGTACATGTAGTTCTACCGTTGTCCGGTTGTTAGTAATGGAGGCACCAAACATATGCATGCCAAAAATATGCACAGCTGGACCAGTAATTGGAATCCCCACAACACCCCCCCCCCCCCCCCCCACACACACACACACATCACAACCACCACCATTGATAGAGAGCCTCCATCAAAGCTAACTGTGGAAAAAAAACGAAGTCTTGCGCATGTGTCACGATAGCTTTCTCTTCTCAACGGTTGAGATTTCCCTTTCTCATATTTGGGAAGAACAAATTGAACAATGAAAACATCAACCGGGGTGGAAGCCTCCATTTTTTGTGGAAACTACATATAAACATGAACTCTCAATACATTTACATTCAAACGACTCCACCCCAACTCGTAGAGATGGCGTCGTCTTCACCTTCTTTTCGACCCCTTATTAAGCTAGTCCTCCTAACATTCCTACTAGGCCTAGCGAGATCGAAAACGATAAATGGGCGATACAAGACCATCTACTGCATCGGTGACTCGCTCGCCGATACGGGAAACTTAGCCTCTTATAATGTCACCAATACCCCTCCATTCCCTTATGGGGAGACATATTTTCATCGTTCCACCGGTCGATACTCTAATGGGCGTCTAATCATCGACTTCATTGGTAGGCTACTTGTTTCTGGATTGAAAAATTATACGCATCTGTGGCTCGATCAGTTTGTGCTAAGTTTTGGCTCTTCTTCTAATACTATACAGCCCAAGAAATTGGCCTTCCATTTATTCCTCCATATCTTGGCGGGCCGGGCAGGCATGGTTTTAAATGGGGAGCGAATTTTGCAGTCTCAGGCGCCACCGCACTGCCCGTGAGCTTCCTACAAGCTATGGGGATTACTCCCATGGCCCCCATGTCATTGGATGTTCAGCTAGGCTGGTTTAAGAAATTCTTGCCTTCAATATGCGAATCGACTGCAAGTAAGTGGAGTCTAATTATGAGATTCTGTTTTTGAAAGAAGTGAAAAACAACTTTTAGTTATTAATTTTTTTTTTTTTTTTTGTAAATCTGATAAAAGTATGCTGCCTATGTGGTATTTTCAGAAGCTTAAGTGAAAAACTGTTTTATCAGACTCATCTTGAAAGGCTACCTAAAAAAACTACTTGTATTTAATGATAGTTCCGATGATAGGTTGCAGTGACCACTTCAGAGAGTCCCTCTTCTTCATCAGCGAGTTCGGCATCAATGATTACGACATAATGCTACTTCAAGGGATAAAGAGAACGCAGATTCGAATGTTCGTACCACCGGTCATCAAGAAAATCCGAAGAGCAATCGATGTGAGTACATGTCCAACACTTTCGACAACCATTACATTAGAGCAACCTTTCTCACACTAAGACACGTAATCATGCAATCTTTTTTTTTATTTTATAAATGGGTGCTCCTCTGGATTTAATACCCTGACCTCCTTCATAGAAGGGAGATGGTAGCTAACAAACTAATCAAAACTTGGTTCCCAAATAATCGCGTAGACGTTGATCGACCATGGCGCTCGAACCATGGTTGTGGGGGGATCCATCCCACTAGGCTGCACTCCGATCTACCTGACCTTATTCGGTACTCAAAATCGGGATGATTACGAGCCCGGGACAGGATGCTTGAAGTGGGCGAATGAACTGAGCGAATACCATGATCACCTACTTCAGAAGGAGATACAACGCGCGCGGAGGAAGCACTCGCACGCGACAATTGCGTTCGCTGATTATTATAGCATATTGAAGCTTGTTTTCAGGTCCCCGAACGAATACGGTACGCATGAAAATACGGTGTATATACGCACATTACAGTGTGATGTGGTTCTCTGATTGTTGATTTTTCATCTATATATAGGATTTAGCAGTGGGAGAGCTCTTATTGCGTGTTGTGGCGGCGGAGGGCCCTATAATGTGAACATGACGAACGGTTGTTTAGGTAACACTGGGAAGAGTGGTTTGAGCATCTGCCGGGATCCGTGGTCGCTTGTGAGTTGGGATGGGCTTCACCTTACGGAGGCGGCTTATAGAGTCATCGCTCGGGCTTTATCGGAAGGACCCTATTCTGTTCCACCGTTGGCATGAAAATGCAGGTCGCAGCCAGATTCGTCATGGAATATATGGATATTCATGTTGGGTTATCATAGTTTTCGTAGCCAAATGTGTTTTCAACCAATAGTATTGGTCCAATACGGACTTTTGTTAAACATGAATGTGAAATGGTGTAAAGATTGATTATGAATAATTATTATTGTCGATGTAAGTTTTCTATTGCGCATATTGCAGTAATAAACCGAATATCTAAACAAGAACGTAACAATATTACATGAGAAACACAAATTTTTGGGACCACATCCATGAGAGCTACAATGTTAGCCAGAGAATTGTAATAGAGTTCAGATGTAATATTTCGGGTTAATTTGATAACTTTGATCTAGAAGGAGAATTTCATTTCAATGAATCAAACTATCTCTAAAAAATTATATAGAAAAAAATTTATTATATATGATCTCAAAAAATGAACACAAATATTAAAGATTTTAAATGCAAATTTTCTAGTTGTCTAACAAAAGAAGAATGAAAATAAATGTCATTCTATATATATATGGGGACAGTTATTTAAACCCCTGTTTAGTAGAAAACCGCCCCAATTGGAAAGCCACCCAACCAATTTTTTTGAACCTATAAAACCACCCCAACTAAATACTATTGTGTAAAATCACCCCTACCGTCCACACTCTATTTTAAACCAAGCCCACCCCTTGTACTGTTCGACAAACGTAGTGTCGAACAATGATACATACGTCGACACTTCTAGTGTCGAACTGAAGGGTTATACAAATATTTTTTTTGTTATAATATCGACACATGTATTGTCGATGTGTGTTAAATATGTTGCCAAGCGGAGTGTCGATACTAGTAGATTATTGAAAAATAAAAAGAGTTCTGCTTTTCAAACTAACATCTTTTTTTTTTGTGTGTTATATTTTGTCATTTGAAATTCTCGTTGATTAATGATTTTGATTCATTTTCTAATTATTAATTTGATATAATTTATTTTTTTATCTATATTCAAAACAGGCTGACAATATAAACTAACAATGACTCATTTTACAAATATGTGATTGATGTTAGTTTGAAAAGCATAACTCTTTTATTTTGTGCGTATATAACTCTTAATTTCTTGTATATGATTGAGTATTTACTTAACTTTTTTACAGTGTAGTATGACTCCCAAGGAACATATTTCAACCTACAACATTCAATCAAAAAAATTATTCTAAGGACATGGCATCGAGTTCTCGAGATGATGAAGTTCAAGCATATTCATAAGAAGTAGCTTGCAATTATCTGTTGGTATCGACACTATCATTGTTGGTCATTAACATTTTTCTCGACATCTTATATGTCGACCGATACTTAATTTTTTATTTTTCAATAATCTGCTAACATCAACATTCTACTTGACGACATATTTAGCATATTGACAATACATGTATCGAAATTATAATAAAAAAATGTTTGTATAACCCTTCAGTCAGTTCGACACTAGAAGTGTCGACGTATGTAGCATCGGTCGACACTACATTTGTCGAACAGTGTAGGGGGTGAGATTGGTTCAAAATGGGGTGTGATTGATAGGGGTGATTTTTCTTTGATTTCGGGTGCATAAAAACGATTAATCACGGGGTGGTTTTCTAATTGCATATGGTGAATATATAACTCCCCTATATATATATATATCGTGCAAAATCTCACACTTCTCAACTTCTATTCATTGATAGTCTCCTCTCTCTCTCTCTCTCTCTCTCTCTATATATATATATATATATATATATATATATAGACTCATGATTGTATGCGGCGTGCGGTCGGGTGCGGATTCGACGTGCATCATCCGATCACGGGTCCATCGCATCGAACGGTCGGGTGCGATTCACATCGACCATCGGATGCGATGGACCCGCGATCGGACGACGCACGTCGAATCCGCACCCGACGCATGCCGCACGCTATCACTCGACTATATATATATATATATATATGGTCGTGATTACGTGCGGTGTGCGGTCGGTGCGGTTTACGACGTGGACCGTTCGATCGCGGGTCCATCGCATCCAACGGTCGACGTGAATCGCACCCGACCGTCCGATGCGATGGACCCGTGATCGACGGCCCGTGATCGCGCACCGCACCGACCGCACACCGCACGTAATCGGATCCCTATATATATTATATATATATATATATATATATATATATATATATATATATATATATATATATATAAACCCGTGATTGAACGACCCATATCGCGGCCGCACCTGCCGTTCGCCGCACCCAATCAGTTTTATATATATATATATTAACAATATTTTAATAAACTGTTATAATAAATTTAATTTATAAGTACAGTGTTTATATTCAATATCAACTAACCCAGTCAATGTCAAGGTGGTCCGGAACAAACGCATCTCAGGGTGTTGGGACTTCAATTTAAAAAAAAAAGGTGTCCCAACATACAGTATTTTGGATAGACATGATCCACTGTTTGTTCAATATTGGATAATTTTGATGCTTTGAAATAGTGGGAGGACAACGAAGTCCGTGGTGCCTCAAGGAACATACAATAGTGGACAAGTACATTTCACCCATTAATGATACATATATGCATTGTTTGGGTGGGTGATGATTTGGATTTTTGAACCGAAAAAGGTCCTTACTTAAGCTCATCCCAAGCAAGTTGAGCAACAGAAGCAGTACGAATGAATTGAATGGATAAAAAGAAGGATACGTTGTGGGATCAGATATCCTACAGAGTACCAAACGAATTGAAAGAAAAAGAGAAAACAACTTTAATTCAAAAGAAAAAAAAAATTCTACTAATCGAATCTTCAAAATGAATGCATAAGGCAAATATTACGCACAATCTATTTTAGAGTCTCAAATGCAACATGCATCATTTTGATTTTTTAAAAATAAATACTATATATACCTTGTTATAAAAGATGGAATATAAACACTTAAATGAATTATATTAACTCGTTTATCAAAATTGTAATAATTTTGAACGAGATATAGATCTCATTATTATCAGTTCAAGAAGTTAACGAGGTATATAAGAATAATATTGCAAACGGGGTTATAAAAATAACTTTGTATGCATAGATACTAATATAAAATCCCATATGAAATCATAATATAGGAAATCCTAACCAGACATATTTTATAAGACGTCAAGTAAATACCAAGGCAAACATAACATCCTATTTTCAAGGCACCAGTCTCTTCCAGACCAATTCACATGGTTTATATCCCTTGGGTCTTCTCCAACTGAAAAAGGTCTTACACTTCCTTCTTGTGCAAATCAAGTGGTCCATTTGGATTGAACGAAATCATAGGCTATTCCGGAACACTAGATGCTCCAAATCGATGCTAGTACGGCACATTCTCACTGCTACCCGGGCTTCTTTTGCTGGGAAGGCCTTTGAAGATGATACAACTCTTGTCACAATTAAAATGAGTTCACTCTTCAGTTTCTCAGTCCAAGACAAACAGGGGACTGAAAAAGAAGTATACTGGGTTCCGCCACAGGAAGGTTGGTTGAAGATCAACTCTGATGGGTCACGATCGGATGACCGATTTGCCTATAGTGCTCTTGTCCATGATCCGTCTGGTTCTTGTCTTCAAGCCTTATCTGCAAGAGTCCGAGCTACCTCCATTAACATCTTGGAACTTAAAGGACTAGTGGCAGGGCTTCATTTATGTAACTCACTCAACGCCTCTCGTTTATGGCTTGAATCAGGTTCCACTACAGTCATTGCATGGATTCATGATTGGGGGAACATTCCTTGGACTGCTTTACGGGACTTGCGAACCTTTGAAAACCTCTCGGCATCACTTTCAGATTGGAAAGCCATTCATGTCTATCATGAAGGCAATCGTGCAGCAGACCATCTGGCAGCTCATCTTCTTCCATGGGTCTCATGGTTCATGAACCACCTGATTTCTGGGATGAATTACATCAGATCTTACAGGAAGAAAAAGCAGGAAAAATCACTTTGCGACTCACCAAGTGATTTTTTTGATGTTCTTTCAAATGCAATTCTTCAAAATTACTCCTTTTGTAGACAATGGAACTGACTTTGTTAGTAGCCCCATTGCTCCTTTCTTTTTTTTCAAATTTCTCCTCCCTTTATATATTCACAAAGTTTCATAGTAATACAATTTTACCAAACAAAAAAAAAAACATCCTAAAATGATTTTGTTTCACACAATATAACTGAGTGTGTTCGTACATGTGGAAAAGTTATGAAAATAAGGGAAAATAATTTTTTTTCATTTGGTCATTTTAAAAAGATGGTGTTTATGTAAAAAAAAGGGAGAGAACAATATTTTTCTCATTGTTCATTATTCTTTTGGCAGAGAAGTAGAATATTTTTCTTTGGATTAATGCTTTTTATCTTTTATCACTTTCTATCACATGTACAAACAACAATTGTAATAATTTTGAATAATTTTCTATCACATGTACAAACATCGAAAAACTGATCAAATAAAAAATGATTTTATTTTCTATCGATTTTTATATATTCGAACGACTTGAATAAATACATTAGATATTTTATTAGATATTTTGTTAGTATATGCTTTATTAGATATTTTGTTGAATGAATATATAATCTCCTAAATGAGTATATGCTCTATTAGATATTTGTAATTAAATTGGATGAAAACTTTAAGATTTGGGATTTACGTACATTAAATCCAACAGTGACTGAATTTCCACTCTCGAACTGGTGGCCTTGGGGGAATATGGAATGCAGTGCCAACGTGCACTCAAGGCCGGCCCTCGGCAGAGGCCACTAAAGCAATTGCCTAGGGCCCCCTCCTAAAAAAGAACCCCAAAATCTGGGATATATTTGTTTGTATATTAAGCATTTTTATATAAATTTAATTTAAAAAAAAAATTTAAACATATCCATTCATCTACTTATTATTATTATTTTTTTAAAATCTTATCCATATTTTTTATTTCTTTTTTATAGGATTTATTTATATGTTTATAAAAAATAATTTTTTGAACAACTAATCCCTTGATTTAATGATTTTTTATTCTTTTTCTGTAGAGAAAAAAAGAGTTTTCCTCTTTAAATGCGGTTTAGATTTCCAATTTTTGCGTTTTTTTGTTGTTTTGTTTTTGTTTTTCATTTATTTTTTATTTTTTAAAACATAAGTTTTTTAAGTTTGTTTTTCTTCGTTTTTTATTAGACATTTTTATTTTAACATTTAATTTTTTTTAATATAAATGTATTGGGGCTCCAATTTATAAATTGGTCTAAGGCTCCATTTAAATTCACTAATCTTAAACCCTGCGTGCACTAAATTTGGCTTTATTATTTTCTGAATGTGTTCCTAAAACAGGCAAGATTCAACACCAAATCTCAGCTAAGGATGCAATTTCCAGGTTCCACAGTTTGCGAGAATCCGTCGCAGTATGTGAACTGGGACGGCTTCCATCCTGGCCCAGCCCTGGGTATAGGCCCAGTAGGTAGCTAGCTGCCTAGGGCCCCACTCAGGGAAGGGCCCCCAAGTCTAAATGCAAAAGTAATAGGTATGTTCTGTGGGCCTCATTCTGTCTTGGCCCCACTAGCTATTTGAACCCATTCAAGGCCCCAAATGAAAAGAAAAAAAACTGAAATTAATCCCACTTAAAAATTTTTAAAATCTTTTTTAGGAAGGTGAATAGTCACCTTCTTTAATTAGCTAACATTTACTTTTTTTTCTCCCTTAAATGATCTCTCTCTCTCTCATAATCTAAGTCAAAGAAGCAAAATAACAAGATTTTACAACAAATCAATCTTCATTTTAAGGTATGTAGTCCATTTTTTGAATCTTAATTTTATTTATTTATTTGTTTTTCTTGGATATATATTTTTTTAAAATTATATTCACATATTCTTGCTAATAGAGATGATTGAAAATCCCTAATTAGAAGAAAATAAATTACTCAATCATGTTCTTTTATAAAAAAAAGGGGATGAACAAAATAAACATGGTCCTTGAGGTGTAACCTAATTTTAAATATTTTTCTATGACTTCTAATGAAAATATTGTTCTTGGTGTAAATGTGATTTATATGTATGTGCTTGTAATTTTTCTAATATAATTGTTACAAGATAGATTTTTAAATAATCATATGTTAATTGAGTTATTAAATGAAACCGATGAGAGCATGTATTTATTTTTTACACTCTTATAGTTTATCAATGAAAAATGATAATTTATTGGGTCATTTTTGAACAAGATGATTTTTTTTATAGGGCCCCATTTTGAAAAATGATCTAGGGCCTCACTTAAAATTTTAATTTTCAGGGCCGGCCTTGTTTTTAGAACATGAATATCCAGGCAGGCAAAGTAAATCACACCATATACAGGCAGGCAAACGAGAAGCACCTCCCTTATCCGCCTTCCTTATTCAGTGTCCATGTCTTCATCACTGCTGAGGAATGAGAACTATTTCAGTTTGTGATTTGAATAACAATAACTACCAGATACACAAATCTGAATTGCATCATCTCATTTGCTATACTATGTATGGAGTCTTAGATTGTGAAGTTCAAGAAAACCTCTTCAAGCACTGAACAATGAGCCCCTTAACCTTATTCTTTTGTCATTGTTGAAAAATGTTCCGTCCCAAATTAAAGTAGAGAAAAAACAAAAGCAAAATCACAATCACACGAGACAAATATTCGCGTGGTTCGGAGAGATTGCCTGAATCCACAGAGAAACATAGAGATTGATTGGGGGGGGGGGGGGGGGGGGGGGCGCTAACATATATAAAATGTCGCACATTATGCTTTATATTATTATACTATTATATGTGGTTTTATCAACTTTTCTATGAAGCAATTTATTGTTGGGATTATGTCTCAATCTGATGTTTTACCATCGGATGACCACGATGAAATCACATTAAGGTGAGCACAGAGAGGTTGAAAGGGTTCAAGAGAGGATAACTCTATGATAGAGTTTGTAAGATTTTTTTGTATCTCAACTACTATAGTGGATTCTCTGTTTTCGCTCCGTGGATGTAGGCTTAGGCCGAACCACGTATTCTTTATGTTATTCGTGGTGATGGTGTAATTCCGTTCTTGTGTATGATCTTGTATTTTATTGACGGCTTCCGCGCATCCATTTCCCAACATTCATATCATCTATAGTAATGTATATGTGATTGGCACGTCATGATATATAATATTGTTTCTTATTCTGCCTTTTTTAATATTTACCATATATGAAAAATGTTATGCTCGATTTATTTTATAACCTCATGTAAAGCTCGCACATGTTCTGAATTTTTTTAAAAATATATCTTTAGCTAATAAAAACGTATTCTTTTATAGATAATAGATAATGAATGAATTTTAACACACATATTTTCAAGTTTTATAACATAGTAAGTATCGACATTAACCAAATTTATATACTTCTTTAGTAATTGGCGATTGCAAATGGGAATACAAAATGAAATGTGTATCAACCGCTCACCAACTAAACCTAAATGCGAATAGACTTGCTGGAATTGTTATTTCAGCCCAAACAGCAGCCAAGCTGAATTTTATTTTTTTATATCCTGAATAGTATAATATTGTGTATAGCAATTATTAGCAATTGTATAATTAGTTAATGCTGACGAATAGAAAAGCGGGGATAGCTCAATTCGATCCACGCTCACCGCAAAACAATAAATTGTTTGTTTTGCCAATCAAACTTTTTTTTTTCTTTCTAAGGGAAATTTTCATAAATTTTCACCTCAAAACAATTGTATTATATTCATTTATTTTTTTATGGTCTGAATTTAATTTATTATCTATTGTAGATTCATACAGCTGTTTAGAAGAAATGATTTTCCATTTGAGGCCTAATGTTTATTAGGACTATGTTTTACACAATTATTTTTTATATATCCTGTTAGTCACATTTAATCACATTAACGAAGTTAACTTCTGTTTGACATTGACCTCGTGGGAAGCTTCACTCCACTGCAACCTTTCCGTTACATTGATGAATTATGGGTGGCGGGGAAGCTTTTCTGTCTAGGACTGTGAACTATCATAGTTAGTGATCCCGACGGTCACTCGGTCCATTGGAAAAACGAGGATTAAAGTAATCTTTAGGCATTTCAGGGTTTCCATTGAAAATATGTGGAATATGGTTGCATGGCTCATTAAAGATTAGGGCCGTAGTATAGTGGGGGCAAGGGGTATCACGGTGCTCCGCGATTTATATTAGAGGTGTTCGAGTAGCATATTGATTTCTCAGGGGAGGGGTGCGGTGGGGATCCGTTGGTAGACAACCCTTTTACGGACTCACTCATGACACCCCTACATCCACCCGTACTTTTTATTTATTTGTTTTTTTTTCTCTTTTTACCTTTCATTCAAACTTGTAACTCAATTTTCATTTTATAAAAGTGCAATTAGTAAGATTTATCTTTTCTCAATAAAAAAAATTCATATTTGCACATGACATATTTGTCATTCACCCACTCAGAGATTCTCTACGTTGCAAAAGTATCTCCACTTAAATAACACAAAATGGTGTCACCATATTGCATCAACTTGGGGGCTTATACTTCCACCCCTTCACTTCCTCAACCTACCGCTTAAAAATTAAAATTTTTAGTTTTTTTAATAGAGAGCAACTCACACCGGTCTTTCTCCCCCAAATAGCCACATCCGACCAATCTTTCACCGAAAGTTCCTCAACACGGTGAGCTGGATGCCTCCCACCGGTGGAGGGCCGAGATCCCGGAGGTGAAGCCACCTCCATCGTCAGACGAGGTGATTGTGGGTGTTTCAACATTAACATCAACCCACACCAACTCAAACCCTTCCTCTTCCGCTGCAAGCAACCCAACCACTACTACCATCACCACCACCTCCGCAACCCAACGCGCCCCTCTCCGCCTCCGCCGATCCCAACCCCCTCTGCCTCACCTCCTCCTCCAACGGCTGCGCCTTCCACACTACCCTCCACCACATCGACATCGGCGTCCTCCTCGACCTCGAGCCCAACTTCTATGTCATCATCGCACACGGTGGCAATGGACTATAGGATCATGCGTCAGGGATGAAGTCTAAGCCACCACCACCTCTTCAAGAGCTTCAAGCAGAAGATTGGCTCGCGAGTGGGACTCGTGGAGAAGAGGGGTTCGGGGTAGATTCCTCTTTATATTTAATTTTTTTATTTTCAAAGGTGGGTTGAGTGACTCTAGGGGTGGAAATAATGCCCCCACCAACTTAATAGACAGCTGCGGTCAACTTCAATATTATATGTATTTATATATAATTTAATTTGTGTTGTTAACACTTACCGAGAAAACAAAAACTTACCGAAAATGTATTGTTCAACAACCACAACTTTGGTCAAGTTGATCACACAATCAGCAACGACCAAATTAAATATTTAAATAATAAGAAAAAAATTTCAATACAAGAGGCTAATTATTATACAAAGTCCATGTGAGGGAGAACCAACCACCTCTGCTTTTCTCATCTCTAACAATGGCTTCCCAAAATTCACCTCTGAATCTCCTGATAGTCTTCTTCATCTCAACCTCCCACTTCCTCCGATCCCACTGCGCCGACGACCCCACGCATCGCTATGACTCGATCTTCAGCTTCGGAGACTCCCTCGCCGACACCGGAAACCTCCTCCGCATCCAGTCAGGCGGTTCATCGGCGATCGCCAGCCTTCCCTACGGAGAGACCTACTTCGGCCGTCCCACCGGCCGCTTCTCCGACGGCCGCCTGGTCATCGACTTCATTGGTGAACACCCACTCGATTAAACACGTGGTTATTTTAACAGTCTCACATATAGTCTTCTATATCTTCTAAAATTAATTTCTAAAGTAATTATAGTCTTCTATATCTTCTATGTACGGTCTTGAAGTTATATCTCATTAAAAAGGTTATATAATAATAATAAAAAAAACATATACTGTTTGTATTTTAGACCATAAAATAAATAGGGTGCGTTGGTTGCGGTGCGCTGCGATGCGATACAGGAAGCTGCGTTTGCAATCGCGCAACCAAAAGTTTTGTATCGCAGTTTTAAACCCAGCGATTGCAGGCAAATATGCCCAAAACTGCGATTTCAAAAAGCTGAGAAAGTGAGCTTCCTGCGGAATCAGGTTTGCAATCGCAGATTCCTGCAGAATCAGTTTTGCAATCGCGTAACCAAACGCACCCTAAGCATAATTGGTCTGGGTCATGGTTTACTAATTTGAATCCTCTGTTTCAGCGGATGCGTTCGGACTACCGTATCTGCCACCGTATGCTTCGAGCTCTTCCAACGAAGACTTCCGAAAAGGCGCCAACTTTGCAGTCGGCGGGGTGACGGCGCTTGACGACGGGTACTTCGAACAGAGAGGTCTCGGTGGCGTGATCGTCACCAACTGTTCATTGAATGCGCAGCTTCGATGGTTCGACGAGCTTAAGCCCTCGCTTTGTAAGGGCACACAAGGTAAGCCCAAACGAAATGAATGGTTTTTGCAATCACATGAACTGCCCTGTTTTTGAATTTGTTTGATTGGGTTGTGTTAGAATGCAGAGACTACTTCGGTAGATCTCTGTTTTTGTTGGGAGAGATCGGCGGGAATGACTACAATGTGCCTCTGATGAGTGGTTTGAGCGTGGAAGAGGTCCGGGGTTACGTGCCCGACGTGGTTCGGACGATCTCGTCGGCTGCCGAGGTATCTTTGAGCCTTGTTTTAGCTGCAGTTGATAGTTATGACAATAATTTTTTTTATATAGATGTTATTTTCGGTGTTTGATTAATCTTGATGGATTGAAAATAAGAGGTGATAAAATGATTACACGTTTTTTTATCGTTAGTGTTAGGTATGCACGTGAGTAAGATGTCATAGAAATAACAAATTTTAAAAAATGTGTGAGAATTTTAAATGAGATGATATTTTAACCCCCTATGTTAGATAGCAGTGTAGAGGTGAAACAATTAGGTGGAATAAAGAAAAAAAATCCTTTGAATACTAGGAATAACCCAATGCAGGTGTGCTGAAATAAAGGGAATAAAATGATATTTGTATTTAAGGATTTTTTAAAATCGAGTTTTTTCATCTAATTTATGTCACTGATACAAAGAAATTCATGTGTTAAATCACATTTACTCAATTAGGGGATTCACACGTCAAATCATATTTTTATATTTTATAACTCATTGTAAACATCTTATTCACCTTTTTATTTACAATCTAAATTCATTATTACGTTTCACAATTATCAATAATTAAACATATGATATAAAAGAAAATTACTTTTTTATTCACTGGTATAGTTATCTGTCCTAGTATATTATCTATCTCAAATCACGAGGGGCTAAATTATGCTAACTACATAACTAATAGGTTTTATTCCTATAAAACAAGCAACCTTTTTGGACCACATTTAAATCTTAAGCAGAACTTGATCAGTTTTGATTCTATCAACCGATCCTATGGACTTCATTGACTCAAACCTCAATCAAATCACACAGAAATTAAGATTTTTTCATGGAAATTCAGATCCAATTAGTTTGTATTGATGTGTTTCAGAGACTGATGGACGTAGGAGCAGTGGAGATCGTGGTTCCCGGGATCATCCCATTGGGGTGCGCACCTGTTTATCTAACTCGGTTTAGCAGTACTGATAAGAAGGATTACGAACCTGAGACCGGCTGTTTGAAGGGATTAAATGATTTGATGAAGCACCATGATACATTGCTACAGGATGCATTAGGGAAGCTTAGGAATAAGTATCCCAATGTGAAGATCATTTTTGCTGATTATTATGGAGCATCCATTCGATTTTATCAGTCACCTCGTCAGTTTGGTGAGTTATCCTTCTCTAATTCCAAAGTTTTTTTTTAGATGTTGTTACGCAATTCTTTTATGTTTCATATGCAATCTTTTATAGTTCCAATGATAATATATATTATATCACTAAATGAAACATGTAATTTTTCTTTTTTTATTTCTTTCATAAGTGGGTCTATATTATTCATTGGATTATGCTAAATGTATGACTAGAAATGAGATTGTCTTTAACATTTTCCTTCTTTTTTCTGTTTGGTTTCAATAGGTGGGATTTAAATTGATCTTTTTGTAATCTAATAGACTGATATTTTTTTTTTCAATTATAAGCCATTTCATGAGGAATTACCGATAAAAGAATTTAGCTATGTTAGCAAAGAATTATCAATAAACTGAAGTCAAATATAATGATTCAAAGATATTTATTCAACCAATTAAAAGTGTATCACTTGAGATGGGGTATGCACCGATTCAAATCCAACAATAGAGAGATTGTCACAAAAGCGACTCAAAGTCTTTTTAAATGAAATACTCTCATAATTTCATCGGTCCATACATAAATTTTTTAGTCTCAAAATAATAACCACGTTTTATTCCTATATTTTCTAGTTAATGTTGACCTTTCTATTAAATTAACATGGATGTCACCATCTCTATGACTAAATTAAGACTACCAACCACACCTACCGACTTTGATAGTTGATCCAGCTGGATTATCTTGCTTAAATAATTATATATATATATAAACTAACCATACAACAGATAATGTTTAATTAAATCTACCTAGCCGGCCTTATTTGAGTGGTACATTATGTTAAAATAAAATATATATATCACATCAAATACGTGTAACCCATTTGAAAAATCATGCAAATAAACACAAGGGTCAACACAGACTTTGAGTGGCCCATGACAGGGCCCAGGCGATTTAGAAAAATGAGACCCCCATTCACACAAAAAAGAATACAATAAAGATTTATAGTATCTGTATAAATGTTTCGATGTTTTTAAAACCAATCTATTCCTACTTGCTAGCCCTGGTGTTGATTTGGACTGGGTGTAGGAAATACATTTTTGTGTGAGTATTGGATGTTAGATTGATGGTTTAGGTGTAAGAAATTAATTTTTTGTGGGACTTTATATTCTTTTATTTGGGGGTTCTTCATTGGTGAGAAGTCAAGTCCTATCCTATACACCGCTCCTTTATAATTATCTCATAAAACCTTCTTGCCGCATTGACAATGGCTTTAGGGTTTAACAATCCACTAAAGGCGTGTTGCGGTGGCCACGGCCCGTACAACGTCAACGGATCAGTTTTCTGCGGCTCCCTTGACTCCATCGTGTGCAGCGACCCCTCTGAGTACGTGAATTGGGATGGCATCCATCTGACCGAGGCGGCGTATCGTACCATGGCTGATGGGCTGATCAAAGGCCCTTATTCTACGCCACCCCTAATGTCTCCCCATCTCTCCCAGAGCCACAGGGGGAGCTGCCCCCACTCAATATTAATTTGCATTTTGTTAACATATTTTAATTTTCAATATTGATATTGGTGGTTCAGGTTTTCACATGTTATAGTTATATGTTGTCATATATCATGTAATATGGGTGGCTCATAGTTCACATTGTGAAGTCTTGCGGATAATGTTTAAGTATAGTTACTTGACATTGTATTTTATATATGTATAGATAATTATTTACGACTGTGGTGACTCTAGTTCAACAAAGGGCATTTTATCTACCTGGAGGGAACTCTCTTCTTGGGAGGTGCTATTGTTGGGCTTTGGGCCCAGGTTTCATGGGCCATGCTGGCCCAGTCCTAGACAGTGGGTTAGTCCCACTGTTTTGGTGCCCATGTTGACCTCTTTATTAAGTACTTGTAAGTGGATGTCTAGTATGGTTTGATCAGGACACATAGCCTTGTTATAAAATAAAATAATATAAAACCTGGAATCACTGTTCATGAATGATCACACAAATTTTTTTTTTTGGTAAATAGGCCTTGACAGGGCGAGTCCCCACATACATACATTGACTAGTCTGTAACTAGTACATGACTCAAGAGGCACAGCTTAAAACATGTGGGTTAAGCCCACAATAAACCAATCCAACAAGGCTTTTGTTTACCTTGACATCGTCAACGATTGAACCAGGGCATTCCCTTTGAAAGGGAGTGTCCCTTGCCACACGGCTGAAGTGGTTGGGGACAAATAATAAAACATTTGAAATTTCATTCAAATGGGTCTTTGGATTGTATGTAATGTAGACTGCCCAATGAAGTGTCATGTAGATGGCACACCACCACTAACATGGTGTCTGCCAGACTGCTACACACACAATGGGAACTACAAAAGCCACAAGGAGTTTTCCTTGTGCCCCGTCACAAATGATCCCATAATCTAAAAAGCAAATACTGTGAAATATACATCACGAACAGTTTGTATAAATCCACTTAAAGAATAAAACTATAAAAATAAATATTTTATCTAATGAAACATACATCTTGTTAGAGATATGAGAAAGCACGCACTACGGCGTGTATTGGCACTAAGCCTGTCAATCGGACATATACAGATCGGATAGGCATATATCCATATCCATATATGTATTAGATATCTAAAAAAATATCTGTATCCGATATCCGATGGATATTGCAGGTAAGTATTCGTATCCAAACTGAAAATCCGGATTTGGAGACAGATAATTATTCGAAATATCCAAAAATTCAAAATGAATATGGAATGATTAAAATATCCAAATATTCAATATTTAAAAATAAAAATCATATATCTAATATTTGAAATGTGTTAAAAATATAATAATTACCTAGTATAAAATATAAAATTATAAGTATATACATAAAACATTACATGCTTTAGAGTAAAAATAAAAATAAAAAACTCAAACTAATTCTAAAAATATAAATATATAATTAAATAAATAATAATATAATAATATTTTCATATACGAATATTTTTCGGATATGTATCCGATCAAAAAAAATTTGAATACGGATATTTTTTTCAGATACAGATATGGATTTTTCGAATATAGATATTTTCTGAATTTCCGGATATGGATTCAGGTCGAATACGAATATTTTTTGGATAATTGACATGCTTAATTGGTGCCTATGGACCAAAACAAAAATTTGTTGACAACAAAAGAATGGTGTTACACAACACACTATACATGCAATTGATCATGGTTCCAAATTTATTACACAATCCATTTTCAGCCCTATTTGTAGTTATATATATATTATAGCCACTTGCACTCAACATTAAAGACATATTTAAAAAAATTATATTTTCTAC
Source organism: Acorus calamus (assembly GCA_030737845.1). Classification (NCBI taxonomy): domain Eukaryota; kingdom Viridiplantae; phylum Streptophyta; class Magnoliopsida; order Acorales; family Acoraceae; genus Acorus; species Acorus calamus. The sequence continues at coordinate 1,317,783 of CM060860.1, forward strand.
GGGTCCATAAACGGTCATTCAATTCATTACAAAATATATATATATATATAGTTTTTACAAAAAATATAACACCTAATCACATGCAATGTACCAACTAATTGTAAAAGTGATTGCCTCTAACATTTTCCTTTTAAACATCGTTTGGTTGCATAATTGGACAGCTTTTGCGTTTGCAGGAAGTTGCTTCTACAAACTATGTTTTTTAAAAACTAGGGGGCTGGGGGACAGCTACCTACAGAATCAATTTTAAACCTAGCATTTGTAGAAAATCAGTTTCGTAATCCCATTACCAAACACTGCATTATTTAAACAATCCTGTCAAAGGTGAAATCCAAAGCATCATCCTCTTCATGGTTCTCCAAACACCAGTGCCCATCCAACCCCTGAACCATCCCTTTATTCCTCTCTACCCTTCACGACACAGGCACCGGGAATCCTCCCCTCAACGCATCATTCTATTTGTTCACCAGCGCCTCCGCCCTATCAATCTCTAACCCAAGCTTTCAAATATGGAGGATTGAGATTATTTTTCAAAAGATATTCATTTTTGGAGAGGATTGCACTGCAATCATCCCCTTTTATTTTTTTCTTATAATTTTTAAAATTATATAATGTTATATGAAAACCCATTGATTTGTATAAAAAATTTATACCACTAGGAAGATATCATTAAGACTCTTAAAATGAGTATAATATTAAATGATTTTGAAGTTATTTTTAAATTAGTAATTTTATAATTAAATAAAATAATATATTTTTTAATAATCAAATGTATGAGGATTTAATTTAAAATTAATTAAAAAATAATTTAATATTAGTCTCATTTTAAAGGTCTTAATGAGATCTTTACAATAATAATACTTTTATTAAAAATGGATTAGTAGATCTAAATATATATTAGGTTGAAATAATTAGGGTATAAAATAAAAAAAGAATTTCAAATGTATTTAGAGGATATTTTGGGTTTTAAAAAATAAAATAAAAAGTGTTTTGGAGGAAGTCTGAGATCAAAATCCAAATCTTCAAATTTGGAGCTCAGTTGTTGGAGGGTGAAGGGAGTAAGCCATTGGTTGGAGATGGTCAAACAAAAGCTTTATTGGTTCAAACCACATTTGGCTACGAAAACTATGATAACCCAACATGAATATTCCATGATGAATCTGTCTGCGACCTGCATTTTCATGCCAACGGTGGAACAGAATAGGGTCCTTCCGATAAAGCCCGAGCGATGACTCTATAAGCCGCCTCCGTAAGGTGAAGCCCATCCCAACTCACAAGCGACCACGGATCCCGGCAGATGCTCAAACCACTCTTCCCAGTGTTACCTAAACAACCGTTCGTCATGTTCACATTATAGGGCCCTCCGCCGCCACAACACGCAATAAGAGCTCTCCCACTGCTAAATCCTATATATAGATGAAAAATCAACAATCAGAGAACCACATCACACTGTAATGTGCGTATATACACCGTATTTTCATGCGTACCGTATTCGTTCGGGGACCTGAAAACAAGCTTCAATATGCTATAATAATTAGCGAACGCAATTGTCGCGTGCGAGTGCTTCCTCCGCGCGCGTTGTATCTCCTTCTGAAGTAGGTGATCATGGTATTCGCTCAGTTCATTCGCCCACTTCAAGCATCCTGTCCCGGGCTCGTAATCATCCCGATTTTGAGTACCGAATAAGGTCAGGTAGATCGGAGTGCAGCCTAGTGGGATGGATCCCCCCACAACCATGGTTCGAGCGCCATGGTCGATCAACGTCTACGCGATTATTTGGGAACCAAGTTTTGATTAGTTTGTTAGCTACCATCTCCCTCCTATGAAGGAGGTCAGGGTATCAAATCCAGAGGAGCACCCATTTAAAAAAAAAAAAAAAGATTATATGATTATGTGTCTTAGTGTGAGAAAGGTTGCTCTAATGTAATGGTTGTCGAAAGTGTTGGACATGTACTCACATCGATTGCTCTTCGGATTTTCTTGATGACCGGTGGTACGAACATTCGAATCTGCGTTCTCTTTATCCCTTGAAGCAGCATTATGTCGTAATCATTGATGCCGAACTCGCTGATGAAGAAGAGGGACTCTCTGAAGTGCTCACTGTAACCTATCATCGGAATTATCATTAAATACAGGTAGTCTTTTTAGGTAGCCTTTGAAGATGAGTCTGACAAAACAGTTTTTCACTTAAGCTTCTGAAAATACCACATAGGAAGCAAACTTTTATCAGATTCACAAAAAAAAAAAAAAATAATAATAACTAAAAGTTGTTTTTCACTTCTTTCAAAAACAGAATCTCATAATTAGAGTCCACTTACTTGCAGTCGATTCGCATATTGAAGGCAAGAATTTCTTAAACCAGCCTAGCTGAACATCCAATGACATGGGGGCCAAGGGAGTAATCCCCATAGCTTGTAGGAAGCTCACGGGCAGTGCGGTCGCGCCTGAGACTGCAAAATTCGCTCCCCATTTGAAACCATGCCCGCCAGGCCCGCCAAGATATGGAGGAATAAATGGAAGGCCAATTTCTCGGGCTGTATCAGAAGAAGAACCAAAATTTAGCACAAACTGATCAAGTCCTAAACGCGTATAATTTTTCAATCCAGAAACAAGAAGCCTACCAATGAAGTCGATGATTAGACGCCCGTTAGAGTATCGACCGGTCGAACGATGAAAATACGTCTCCCCATAAGGGAATGGAGGGGTATTGGTGACATTATAAGTGGCTAAGTTGCCTGTATCGGCAAGCGAGTCGCCAATGCTGTAGATGGCCTTGTATCGCCCATTTATCGTTTTCGATCTCGCTAGGCCTAATAGGAATGTTAGGAGGATTAGCTTAATAAGGGGTCGAAAAGAAGGCAAAGACAACGGCATCTCTACGAGTTGGGGTGGAGTCGTTTGAATGTATGTATTGAGAGTTCATGTTTATATATAGTTGCACCCCTGTTTTTGTTCAGTTTTGTTCTTCCCTACTTTCAGAAAGGGAAATCTCAACCGTTGAAAAAATTGAGAAAGCCATCGTGACACCATGCGCAAGACTTTCTTTTCTGGGAGGTCAAATATCAGATTTTTTTTTCCATGGTTACCTTTCATGGAGGTTCTGTTAATGGTGGTGGTTGTGATGGGGGGTGACGCAGCGCAGGGTTACCATAGGACTCTACGAAATTGATATTTCACAAAGAATAACAAACTGAAGAAAATGAAATTTTATTATAAAAAAGTTTGGATTAATTATGTGATTACAAAGTTTATTTTGTAGAGCACAGAATATAGGATTTCAACAAATTTCTTTAAATATTTGAAATCATAAATTTACAAATTTATTTAATAAAATCTTAACTACCTTCAAATTCAAATTTAAATTCAACATTCAAATTTAAATCCTGAAATAAGAAAAAAAATCTAACAAATTTAAAAATTTAGTAAAAATAACTTTGAACTGTAGATTTGCCCTCCAAAATGATCTCAAATCACATGTCATCGGACTCTTTCTTGTGGTCTATCTGATCTGTGGCATCCATGAATCTTGTAGTTATAAGTGTTGCCTCAACAACCTTTCTATGGACGCATTCATGGCACGCACCCCTACATCCGCGCGTTCTTTTAATTATTTTTTTTTCTTAAACTTGTAACCCAACTTTTATTTTATAAAAATTAATTAGTAAGAACTACCTTTTCTCAATGAAAAAAATAAAAAAAAAAAAAAAAACTTCATATTTTGTACATGACGTATTTGTCATTCACCCACGTAGAGATTCTTTACGTTCCAAAGCATCTCCACTTGAATAACACAAAATGGTCACGATACTGCACCAACTTAATAGACAGCTGTGGACCTGTGGTCAACATGAATATATGTGTATTTATATCTAATTTAATTTGTGTTGTTCAACACTTACCGAAAAAACAAAAACTTACCGAAAACTTTGTATTGCTCAACAACCACAACTTGTTTTCAAATTGATCAAACAATCATCAACGACCAAATTAAATATTTAAATAATAGGAAAAAAAATTTTAAAACAAGAGGTTAGCGAGTATACAAAGTCTCTGTGAGGGAGAAGTACCAACCACCTCTGCATCTCCAACAATGGCTTCCAAAAATTCACCTCTAAATCTCCTTGTAGTTTTCTTCATATCAACCTCGTTAAATTTTTTTACATATTATGTAAGTGACACCATTCAAATCATTGGAGTCTACTTCGCATTTCATAAAAATATATAAAATGAGTTATATAGGTCTGGGAAAAAAAAATCATATGCAGACTACATTTTAAACAGTAAAATAAATCGAGTGTAATCGGTTTGGATCATGGTTTACTAATTTGAATCCTCTGTTTCAGCAGACGCATTCGGACTGCCGCCGTATGTTTCGAGTTCTTCCGGAAAAGTCTTCCAAAAAGGCGCCAACCTTGCGGTCAGAGGGATGAAGGCGCTCGATTACTTCGAACAGAGAGGTCCCGGTGGCGTGATCGTCACCAACTGTTCTTTGAATGCGCAGCTTCGATGGTTCGATGAGCTTAAGTCCTCGCTTTGCAAGGGAACACAAGGTGCGCCCAAACGAAATGAATGGTTTTTAATTTGCAATCACATCAACTGCTCTGTTTTTTAATTTGTTTAATTGGGTTGTGATAGAATGCAGAGACTACTTCGGTAGATCTCTGTTTTATTAGGAGTGATCGGCGGCAATGACTACAATGTACCTCTGATGAGTGGTTTGAGCGTGGAAGAGGTCCGGGGTTACGTGCCCGACGTGGTTTGGACAATCTCTTCGGCTCCGTTTGGTTGCGCGTTTGGGCGGATTCCGCTTTTTGAAAAGCTGAAAATCCCCAAACGCGCAATCAAACGGATCGGATTCCGGCTGAATTAAAAGCCGGATTCCGACAGAATTAAAAGCTGGATTCCTTTTAATTTCTCTCTCGAAATCTGTGTTTTTAAAATATCAAAAAGAATGATTTTTTGTCGGAATCGATTTTTTGAATTGAAAAACAATTTTTTCTACCAAACATTAAACTCCTTCCAAATATTGATTCCTGAATTAAAAAAAAAAACATCTAAAAAAAGTTAAGGTCTAAAATCATCTTAAAAAACAGCTTTATTCCAAAATCTACTTTTCAATATGTGTTTCCAAACGAAACCGAATCGTCTGCCAAGGTATGGCTGTAGAAGAAATTTACACTTCTTTTTGCTATAGATAACTGTATCATGATAGATAACAATATTTACATAATATAATTGAATCAGGTGTAAAAAATTAATTTTTTGTAGGACTTTATATTATTTTATTTGGGGGTTCTTCAACGGTGAGGAAGACTATCCCTATCATATACATCGCTGTTTAAAATTTTCTTATAAAATCTTCTTGATTCATTGACAATGGTTTTAGGGATTAACGATCCACTAAAGGCGTGCTACGGTGGTCGTGATCTGTACAACGTCAATGGATCAGTATTCCGCGGCTCCCCCGACTTCATCGTGAGTAGCGACCCTTCCGAGTACGTGAATTAGGACGGCATCCATCTGACCGAGGCTGCGTATCGTACCATGGCTGATGGACTGATCAAAAGCCCTTTATTCTACGCCACCCCTAATGTCTCCTCATCTCTCCCGGAGCCAGGGGGGAGCTTCCCCACTCAATATTAATTTGCATTTTGTTAACATATTTTAATTTCAATATTAATATTGGTGGTTCAGTTTTTCACATGTTATATGGTATCATATGTATCATGTAATATGGGTGGCTCATAGTTCACATTGTGAAGCCTTGCGGATAATAAGTATAGTTACTTGACATTGTATTATATATATACGTATAGATAATTATTTACGACTATGGTGACTAGTTCAACAAAGGGCATTTTTTTACCTACATGGCGGGAATTCTCTCGCAGTATCAGCCTCTCTGAGTGCAAGCGGTTCGTAAAAGCCCACAGGCTGGTGCTATTGGCTTTCTGCCCAGGTCATGGCCATGCTGGCACAGTCCTGAATAGTTTCAGGCCACAGGCTGAGTTTCTAGTGAGTTCGTTTGTCCCACTGTTCTGGTTGGCCCCTGCTAACCTCTTTATCAGATATTTGTAAGTAGATGTTCACTATGGCTTGTTCTGGACACAGAATCTTATTATATATATAAAAAAAACATTTTACTTAGATCGAATTAATGCTCATGAATTATAATACAAATTATAAAACAGTTGAAATGTCATTTTAATGTGTATTTGGATTGTATGTAATATTGTAGCTTGTCCAATGGCGTGTCATGTAGATATATGGTACACCACTACTAACATGGTCTCTGCCAGCCTGCTGCACACACAATGGGACGTTCACCACTACAGAAGCCACAAGGAGTTTTCCTTGTGCCCCATCACAAATGATCCCATAATCTTAAGCAAATAGCATACACAGATAATATATATATATCAAGAACAGCCCATGCAGCCACACACGTAGTCTCATGTACTTTAATCTTTTAAAAATTCGTAAACATTTATTTCATGCAATAAAGTATATACTGTAAAAGTGAAGTTTATACTTCAATAAATTGTACAAATCTGCTTAAAAAACAAAAGAACAAAAATAAAATTTTTATCTAAAGAAACATATACTCATTAGAGTCTTATAGATGTGAGGAAACACGCAGAACTGTAAACAAATACGACATGTATTGGCACATACAAACCAAACCAAAAATTTGTTGACAACAAAAGAATTGTGTTACACAACATACTATACATGCAATTGATCATGGTTCTAAATTTTGTTAAACAATCCATTTTCATCCCCATTTGCAGTCCTACATAACCATCTACGATATATAGTCTTGTTAAAAAAAAAATTATATTTTCTATTTAATTATAAATTTATACCGTTCATTACAATATATACCGCTTTATTTTTTACAAAAAAATAATATATACTTAATCAGATGCAATTAATGTACTAACTTACTGTAAAAAAATAACTGCCTAACATTTTCCCTTCATTCAAACACTGCAACAATTATCAAAGGTGTAATCCAAACCTTCATCCTCTTCGTGGTCCTGGAAACGCCAGTGCCCATCCAACCCCTGAACCATCCCTCTATTCTTGTCCACCCTCCAGGACACAGGCACCAGAAACTCCTCCCTCAACGCATCATTGGACTTGTTCACCAGCGCCACATCCCTATCAATCACCAACCTAAACCCCTTCTCCTTCCTCCCCTGTGTCCCTGCCACCCCATGAAGATAGCACTCCAAGTTATGCCACGTGATGATACTCCCCGGGCTCTTCAGGTACCCCGACCTCGTCGTGTCGATGTCGAGTTCCTCGCCGACTTCGGCGTAGCCGATCAACGGATAGCTGGGGACGACGTCGAGGGCGTTGCGTACGCGCAGCAAGCGAAGGCCTTGGGATTGAGAGAAGAGGGTCTTGAAGTCGGAGTTGCCGACGCGAGGACTAGCGAATACGAAGGCTGTGACCGGGCAAGGGGGGTTGTTGTTGGGGCGGTTGGCGCCGTTTGCGATGATGTCGATGGCGTTTAGGGTGGCGAGGGCCGCGCCTAGGCTGTGGCCGGTGACGGTTATGCTGAGATCGTCGTCTTTGTATAGTTCGACTAGTCTCCGTAGCTCGGCCATAACCTGCGTAGGAGTTTGTGAGGAATTGAAACTTTTTTGCTATTCGAAAAAACAAATAACACATGTTTTTATTATTTTTTTTTAAAAATTATATATATATATTTTGTCTAATGATGATGCAGAACGGGTGGCGGACGCGTTTCGGGGGGCGATGAACCCGAAAGGGTCCATTTGAAGATTTCCAACTATTTACAGAAAAACCGGGGCGCCCCGAACTCGGAATTGGCTGAAATTTTTACTGGAGGTAGATGTCGATGAGATCTTCAAGAGTTGTCGCTACGCCACAACACGTCCTCATTTTTCCATTTTTCCCATTTTTCGGCCCTCAAAATGGCATTTTTGCTATTTTTAGTAACTTTTTAGATTTAGCGTATCTCCTTCATAATAATTCGGATTTGACCGAAATCAAATCCCACGATCTTCTAAGATCCCCTAGAATTAGTTATAACAAACTTTCGTTTTTAATATTTTTAGTAAGTTTTTCCCTATTATAAAAGGGAGGCTTGTAATCTAGGGTTTGCAACTTTTATCAATATATTTCTGAGTTTTAGTATTCTCTTGAGAATTGTGGTTTGTTGAAGGATCTCAACGCTTGTTGGATCTTTATTTTAGTTCTTCGCTGCGTTAAATGAGATGTATATTTTCATAAAATATGAAGTAAATATTCCAATAAAATGAATAGTGTCTTTATAAACAAATATGAAAAATTACCACTGAAGTATATGTTTCTCAAATACAATGAGTAAATGGTGCTGACGAGATATATAATATTGTAAAAAATATTGTGTTTAACATAGCTAAATTTTTTTATTAAAACAAGCTAATATGATTTAGTATTATTTTGAAAACACATTTGGAATTGATTTTTCTGACAACTAAAATCTCAAATGTTTTTCAAACAGATGTGAAAAAAGGATAAAAAAGTTGTGGTTTTAGAAAATTTAAGAAAGTGAGATCCCTGATTATTATATTTTAATTATAAAGCTATTGTTTTTTTTTATTAAATTTGCTTTTTAATGTGTGTTTTCAAACAACTCATTAGTCACTGAGTCAAATGGTCTCTCCCAAATTTTTGAAAATCCAAATAAAATAGAAAAAATATATGAGAAAAATAGGTTTAAATAAAAATTCATTATAACAATAATATAGTATTATAGATAGATAATTCATAAATCAACAAATCCATTCTCATGATCTTATTTCAAGTGTGTATGCGTCACCATACCAAGAAATTTATTAACAAATTTTATTATAAATCAATGTAAAAGGAATATATAATGAGCTTTAATTAAGTAAATCTCAAATTTCTTGATTGAGTTAAATAAACATCAAGTTTATTTTCATTAAGCTCAGTTGCCTAACAGAGTATTAGCTATTGTTAATCAGGTGAGGCATATAGTATTATTTTTTTGAATTTCCCGACTTGGATCGTGCCCGATCTCCCCTTGACCAAATTTAATTGAAGTAGTGGGTGAAAAAATTATTAATATCAGCCAAGATAATAACTGGATTCAACCAAAAAGTCGATCAATCCAATCTAGATTGACCTATCTTCTAAGTTAAGTCACAAATTTTTAAATTTTTGTAAGTAATATCGTCCCTTGCTTTTCAAAAAAACTGAAGGATGAAGTTTGTAATCCGATATTCAGTAATGAAATTAGGTTGCATGTATCTTCCTCCACTTAAAAAGAAAAAATACCTGGTTCCTCACACTAGATTTGTTGTAACGCGACCTTGGATCACTAGTGGTGTACATAGACAACCAACCCCTATGCACCATCGGATCGCCACCACCACCACCGGCCTTCGCCGCCACCGAAGAAAGCAAACTCGAAGCGGAGACCAACGAGAAATCGAGGTTGTTCACCCAATCGAGCGCAATTATCGTGCCCCGCCACACGACGACGATGTCCCTCCTCCCCAGCGCCGCCTTCCCCTCATCGGTGGCCACCGCCACGTACCCAATCCAATTGGACTCCATACTCCACGCCTCCCTCGACAGGGACTTGACGATGAAGGCGTCGGGGAGTGGAACACCGGACGTCGCGTATAAGAACTTTGTCACTTCATATTTGTAGGGGTTGGCTTTGGAGAGGCCCACCCTGTCGAAGAAATTGGTTTTGGCATAGCGGGAGCTACCGGCGTAGGGGGAGACCTTCTCGGAGTTGAAGGCATCGTAGGCGGCTTGGGAGAGGTTGCCGTAGATGAGGATGTTGCGGCGGAGGTCGATGTCGAGGGGGTCGAGGAGGTTGGACCAATGGGTCTCGCCGGAGAGGGCTTTCCATCGTTTGGCTATGTTGCCTAGCATAGTTTGTTTGGGAGGGGGTGGGGTGGAGGGAAAGGTGAGTTTGGAATTCTGTTGGTTGGTTGGCTTTGATAACAATTGACAGCCCTTTTGGAATGGTTTTGGCTTATGATTATATATATATTCTATTTGCTTATGTGTGGAATTACAATGTTGACCCTCATTGTTTTCTTCAACTTTTTTTTTATATAGTTAAATTGTCTCATCATGGGTAGAGATGGCAGTGAGAGTGTCTCAATAAGGTACCCGACCCGACCCACTCTGATTAGGACGGGTCGGGTTTGGGTTTGGGTTTGGGACGGGTTTATGATAGATAAAATGAAACCCGACGGCTTGGAATGGAAAATGGGTTTACTTAGGAAAACCCACCCCGAACCCTCCTTGATTACAATTAATATTAAGATTAAATATTTGTTATAATATTTACATAATTTATATTTTTCATTTGGTGTTCCAAAAAAATATCAGAAAAATAAGAATGAATAAATTAAAATGCTAATTGAAATTTAAAATCATATAAATATACACCGAGTTGTCTTTTGATATTAAAAAAAAAATTAAAACATTATATTTGTCATTTGTTATAGAAATTGAAAATTTATATTTCTTATTTTGTAGGGAATATATATTTATTTTTATTTTAAATTTCACTTTAAATTAAATATTACAATAAAATATGTTTTAATTTTTTTTTTCTTAAACCTGTCTTCACCCAACTCGATCCGATCCGACCCAACCCGACTTAAATGGGACGGGTTTGGAATGAAAACGCTAAATCCGTCACAGGTTTGAGACAGATTTGAGATATGATTTTGTAGGCGGATTTGAGTTTGAGATTCACAAAACCCGTCCCAACCCGCCCTGTTGTCATCCCTAATCATGGGTGAGAATTGATTCAAATCCAAGATTCCTCAGTTAGCAACATAAACTGTATATTTTAATGTTGATCATTATTATGTATAGATAAGGAAATAAATCATTTTTCATTGGGTTTTGTTTTTAGTTATTCTCATAAAAATGTAATAAAGAAGTTTTTACTGTTTGGTTGTTCATGGATAAGTTGTGAATAAAAAGTGAATAAAATGTGAATAAAAATATAAAAAGTAAAAAAAATGATATGAAATGTTGGTCATCTGATTTAGAAGAAATGTTGATAGGTAATTTGACATGTGAATTCTATATCAATGGATTAAATTTGGTGGAACGCAGTTATAGGAAAACCTAAAATATCAATATCTGTTTATTCTCATATATTCTAGCATATTTATGTCCACTTATTTCTTATAAAAACAAACATGATTTTTGGACTTATTCACTCATATTCCACCATATTCTCCGCCTATTATTTCACTGCCCAATTTGTCGTTTAATATATCTTTAAAAATGTTTACAATTATCAATATCTTTAAAAATGTTTACAATTATCAATACCCAATTTGTAGTTTAATATAATAAGAATTCAAGAATAAATTCTTTAACAACTAAGAGAAAAGCAGTTTTAGTTTTTGTTGTCATTCTAGCAAGCGATGAAGCATAGGAAAGTAAAGGCAGAGGTTTTGTTTATCATAGGAAAGTAAGGGATCGCCATTGAGCAGCATCCAATTTAGTTCTTCCCTGCTTTGTTAATCCTGGCTGTATTGCCCCCCTCTTTTTTAGTACACCTACTACTCCCTCACTAAGACCTAACTCTTTGTACCTTTTTTTTAATCTTTGTTTCTAATACAAATTTAGTGACTTACCAACAAAAATGCTATAAACAAACACATTTTTACGAGATGAAACTTGTTGATTTTCCACTATTCGTTTTCTTATATGCAAAATAAATAGGGTTAAGGGTATCCAAGACGTAAAATTAATTTGGGTCCCCACGCAAATCACCACATATTAATATTTGTTAATTGAAAAAAAATGTTAATACAGAGGTGTTTTGGGTAATTTTACTAGTGCACAACAACAAAACACAGATTTGGTCATATGGCTGCATGGCCCCCATGACCTACCAACAACTTACACGCATTCTAACAAATTAATATTCCTTCATTTTGCTTCTAAGGTACAGCAACGCGTAATAACATAAAGTATGTGAACAACAACAAAGATGTACAACAAACAACCTTCAATACTTGAAAACCTAAACTCATACCATCTTCATGGAACCGAATATTGGAAGAAACCTTATGCACACTTCAATATGATGGTTGTCTCAAAAATATTCTTACTATATGCAAAGTTTAACAAGAAGAACAGTTGCGTGCAAGTCTCCTCCAAAATTGTAATGCATACATGTTTTTTTGTTTTTTTTTCCCTCGACCAATGATCAAAATATTGGATGTTAAGTAAGCATTGGATGATTAATGAAAAGGATTGACATGAGTTCCAGATTGGATTGCCCTGCAAAACAAGCTAAGCAATGCTATGAAATTTGACTGCTCATGCAGTTCGTTGGAGGAAGCAAATCAAGGTTTCCGATCTTATTAATCCTATTCAATGTTCATCTCAATAGTACTTATGAGATGATTATTCTCATTAGTATATGTTTTGATGGATGACACATACATGTCCATCAAAACGTTAAAATTTTTTCATTGATTAAAAAATCATTTATAGAATTCTCATTAATACAATTGATAGACACGTATCGTCCATCCAAACATGTATTGATGACAATTCCATTATTATGTACTGATATAAAAAAAATTTCAGGCGACGGCATTGACCCTGATATCAATCAGGTTAAATGGGGCCTTAGATATATCAACCTTGGATATATAGTGAGGATACTATCATTTGGATATATCCCCTACAAGTTGAAGGATTTTCAGTAAAATCTTTCTACAAATATAGTTCAGGAAATAGAATTCAGTAGTAATCAGAGGTCAAGGGATTTGGATAGTCATATTAAATCTCCTTTAAAATGTTTAAATTTTGAAGTGATAATTGCACCAAAATGAATTACCCACTTAGGTCGACTTAAAAAAAATGGTGCCTTCCTTGTCCACTTCTTCGCGAAGAGGCTACATTTGCTTATCCGGATGCAAATCAGGTTGGGTATAGAGATCAATTCTACTATCTCCGTTATTGCTTCGTTGGGCATTCAAGATCATCCGATGAATGCTTTCTTGGTATCCCTTCCTTCTTATATCCTCTGCCCATCCTTGAGCCAGATTCTCTTATAGATCTGTTGTCTATACTAATAGTGTAGAGATTCGCAGGATACGATGGGCCCTGCAGGCGGCACATGTCACGCTATCACTGGTACCACAGATTGGCCATTGATTGGTCCTATCGTGGTTCCCTAGGACACATGGTCGATGGCGATTGAGTCTTGTAATGCCTTGTAATGAAGTTGGAGAGAGGGGAGCCTCTTCATTGGGTGTCGCATAGTTCAAGTAGTATAGGGCTTGGGAGTTCCTTGACAAGTGTAATAGCATTCTTCAAATGTTGAATGCGAGAAAATTTGTGACATGGTGATAGAAACTCGAAGGATAAGGCATCCCGGCCAAAACTGCATGTGGGTTCATATGGATTACTCGTATATATTACTGTCATTTTCAAAAGTGAGAAGTGTTATTTAAAGAACATGTATTTGGGGAATAATTATCAGTTTAATTAAATGATTTGGGCCTTTGGGGATTCCGTTGTGCCGATGGCATCCGTGTGGATAAATAGGTTCATAATTACTAGTGTTGTAGTTTAAGGCTCCGTTTGGAAACATAGATTGAAAAGTAGATTTTAGAATAAAACTGTTTTTTAAGATGATTTTAGACCTTTGACTTTTTTAGGATGTTTTTTTTTTAATTCAGGAATCAATATTTAGAAGAAGTTTAATGTTTGGTAGAAAAAGTTGATTTTCAATTCAAAAAATCGATTCGGACAAAAAAACGTTCTTTTTGAGATTTTAAAAACACGGATTTCGAGAGAGAAATTAAAAGGAATCCAGCTTTTGATTCCGCCGGAATCCGACCCGTTTGGTTGCGCGTTTGGGGATTTTCAGCTTTTCAAAAAGCAGAATCCGCCCAAACGCGTTACCAAACGGAGCCTAAATGTTTAATGACTGCTTGGATGTTTTGGCCTTGTTTTTTCTATTTTTTTTGTTTATATTTAATTTATGGTTGTTGTTACACCCAGATTCGTTTCCGACCCCAATCTCAGTCTTTCGATAAAAAATTAGCGAAGCATATGCTCATGTTAACAAGGTATATACTTCGAAAGAATGTAAATATATTTTCTATAAATACATCCATACAATTCATTAAAGTATGTGTTTCATTTTTTATAAAAGCGTGTACCTCATTAAATAAAATATAATATTTTTAAAAAATTCATAACACATGTAGACTGGAATGGGGGCTAGAAATGGAGTTGTACGTAACATTATCCTTAATTTATTGCATCTATAAAAACCATTTCTACATTGTATTTAAAATGAACATTTGTGTCATGATATTTTTATGAAAAATGTTAGGTACGGTCATTTTTTTGGTCACATGTTTTGAAAAATAGTATGTATCATCTAATGAACGAAATATATATGTCTTTTGAGAAAAAAATAATATATACTCTAATGAATTGAATGAATACATTTATAGAAATGTGACAATTGGTGCTAACCCTTGGGTTTGATGCAGGGGCAGAAACATGCCAAACCACCCCCCACCCCCTGGAGTGACATCCTCTGTGGTATGCAACAAGGAGATTTTCTTGTTGCATGAATGGTGGTATGCTACATAGACGGGCACACCATTCTAATAGATGATTATATCACACCCTAAGGGGGTGAATGCATTTAGTGGATGCTCGCCTACGTGGCACACCACCATGCATGCAACACGGAAATCTTCTTGTTGCTTACCACATACGATCCGAATGTCTTCCTCAAATAATGAATCTATCATAAAACTTCATTTTTTCTAGGGGGAGGATCGTATGTGGTATACAACATAGAAATTTTTCTGCTATATGAATGGTAGTGTGCTATGTAGACGAACACACCACCTTAAGGGATGATTGCATCACACTCTAAGGGTTGAATGCGTGATGTGATGCAATCACCCCTTAAAGAGTGTGCCTGTCTACGTGGCACACCATTATGCATGCAACAAGGAAATCTCCCTATTGTAGACCATAGACAATCTGACCAACCCAACCCTCCCCCCCCCCCCCCCCCCCAAACAAAAAAAGAAAGTTTTAGACTAAACTTTGTGGAAGAGAGTATCTTAACGTCAAATGAAAACTCTCTTCTTTGAAGTAAAGGAATATATTCAAATGACATGTCATGCTCAATGTCAAAATGAAAGGGAAATTTTTAGTCACCATATCTCCCAACCTTCTCTGATACTCGTGTGGACTACATGATAAGTTCTTTCATTTTAAGGTTACGTCTATTGAATTCTTTAGTTTTTTTTTTTTTTTTACAATCTTTTTAGTATTTTGGAAAAAAATTGCATCTTAACAAATTAAAATTAACCAAAAAAAAAAGAAATTAAAAATTTATCTATCATAAAAAATTAAAGTTTTTAAGTATACTAGTTGTTTATCTCATCCAAATCAAAATTCAAAATAGTTCATGCCTCTTACAATTCTCATTCCCCTCCAGAACGATCTAATCCATATGACATATGAGTATAAAACATGAATATGATTGATTTTATGGTAAAGAATAATTCTATATTAATGATACAATGTATATTTATCCTCCTCCGTTTGTGGTAGAGAATTAATGGGTAAATATTAGAGAATAACCTTTATTCATTGTTTGTTTTTTATCGGATAAACCTGATAACCATTATAAGGAAATTATAGAATTTCTTATCAGGACTTATCTATGCTAATTGATAAAAATAATCTTCTCTACCATTTTAAAAATTTATATCATTTAACAGTCCCACATACACATTCTAAAAACTATCACATCTATCAAATCAATCACACATCTTCCACACTTATTCAATGATATAGTTCTCATTTAAAAAATCATAAATTTTTATCCATCACTTATCATCATTTTATCTAAGATGAACCAAACAAATAAAAATGTCACTTTACATTTTCTATTGAGAATAACAGAAAATCCAATCAAATAAAAATTTGTTTATGTTATATGGATTGTTATCTGTCTTGGTATAGCTATAAGGGCGAATAAGTCTATGTCACACCTTGTACTCCAACCCCTTCCACACAACACCCCCCCCCCCCCCCCTTCCCAAGAAATCATAGGTCCACTAATTTGATCCCCTGACTTGAAGGGATGCTACCGATTTAATCAAAACTCTAAAACTGAGTAAAAAAGAAATGTGTAACAAAACTCTTTTTTAAAATGATCAAGAAAAGTGACATGAATTATAAGTGAAAATGATGATCAAACCGCAACCTAAATATGTTACAATAACAGTGAATTACATGAATGATTAGAGCCAGAAATTTAAAGTCACATTATAAGTGTTACCTGAATGATTAGACTCTGCATTGGAAGCAAACATACAGTGTACCCTGGTACACCATGCTTCATGGAATAAATCTACCTCACATCCAGCTACTCATTAAACTACAAACAAGACTGTGTTTGTTACACACATTCAACCAAGTTAATGAAACAAGAAAAAGCAAAAAAAGAAAAGAAAAGGAGAAGCAGGTGTGTGTATCAGTGTATGTTCCATTCATCTTGGCCACTAGTGACCACTACAAAAATCTAGACAACATTATTTTTCTATAAACCACGTGGCAATCGAGATCCCGTTTGTCTCCACCCACTGCCCTACCACACCCTATAATCACTAGCTACTAACTCATTAACCTCCTCAATGAAAGCTCCATAGCCCCCCACTTCAATTCCTTGTGCTCTACGCCCTCCCCCTCAAAACCCTTGCCCACACATCAATTACTAAAAAAAATCCTTTTTGGTGCCTCTCATCCTTTGGCTTTATTCACCCAATTATAATTTCCACCTCTACTATTCATTTCAAGATAAGGCCTAGAAGGAAAAAAAACAAACATACAATCACATGTACAATCACACATCCGAAATTTTATGTGATCTAAGAAGAGATAAAATTATAAAAAATAACTATTTTTTTCTAAATTACGGACAAGTCTTGATTACCATTCTCAAACCCTAATGATACAAAAAACATATGACTCTGATACATTATCACAATACCCCCACACTCAATTATTTAAAGGTATGATAGACATCTTATGCTACAGTTCTTCATTTTGGTATTCATAATTTCAAAGGCAAGAAAATAAACCAAACATTATTACCATCAACCATTGTCATTTGTTATTTCAGCATATAACTAGTTATAAAAAAAAAAGTTTTCTTATTCTACTAATTTAGTGAGAACAATATTGTTAAACACAATCTTTTCTTGCAATGTGACTTACAATATCCAGATATATATTTTTTTCAAGTATTTATTTTATGTAACAAAACATATAATTATTTTTAGAAAAATGTATATGCATAAATTTTTATATGCAAAAGTATCACATGTTCATTACAATATATTTTATTAAATATATCTATGATAATATACGAAGCTGCATATAAGAATGAGTGTAACATTTTTATTTCTGCAATAATCAACATCTCATTTAGCCAATGATAAAGGTTTAAAAAGTCTAGAGACCAAACAAAATGATTTATTTTTAAAAAAATAATCTTTTGTAAACATATCTTGATTTCCTTTTATAATTTGTCAGTGATGTTTTATTTTAATTTTAAAATAGAAAATGACTGTAATTTCTTAAAAAAACTAGCACATATATTCCGCTATAAAGAATTAGATCCATGTCATCGATGAATGATAGATAAGATAAAATACGATCAAACAAAAAAAACTATTTCAACAACTATATATAAAATACAATTAATACCTTTAAAAATGCCTATAAATCACTGACCATGTTGGGAAAATCTTGGATTAATCCGAATACAGGCTTGTCTTATGCGGGTTGTCACTCCTCGAAGAATTATAAATTAAAAAATATTTACTTACACAAAATCACGTGACAAGGATTCTCGAAACAAAGATTTTGCAAAAGGTGGGGGGACCACTACCAGGGGATTGCTTGCTTTCAATATTCTCCACCTCTAAAAATTGGAAATGAAGAGGACATGAAAACCATGCATTATATAAAGTCGATCTGTTTCCTCCTCAATTTTTAGAGGGAAAAAAAAAAAAGAGAAAACCTAGACCTGATTACAAGTCACGTCGTCTAGACCGTCCACTCCTTCACCAATCAGGAAACACATGATAGTAAATGCCCTGTGTTTTGGGTTTCTGACCGCCGACCCAGTTCTATTCAAAACACGTCCTATCTTATAATGTTGGGATATACAGCAGGGGATTGAATAAACGGGGATAAAATAAAGTAGGAAAAAAAATCGATGGATCTCCCTCAAAATCGATGAAAATTAGTATAAAACTGATATATCTCTTTAAATTCTTATCTTATTAAATAATATTATTTTAGTTTTTATAATTAATCAGATATGTGGTTAATGCTAACCATACATGATAAATTACTGTTATACCATTTTAAAATTTATTTTATTTGTTGAAAAAATCTATAACTCTATAAAAACTTATGAAAATCGAAAAAATCATTATAAAATAAAAAAAATTGCCTTAACTCTGAAATCTTATTAAAATCACAAAAAATCATAAAAAAATTGCTGTGATTATCTGAAAGTATATACTAATTTATTTAAATTTTATAATTTTATAATCAAGGTGTTATGATTTTTGTTGCTAGTAATTTTGAGTTGAATATTTATTATAGAATTTTGATTTAGTTTTAATTTGTTTTCTTTTACTTTGTAATAGAGTTGATGAAACTGTAATTTTTTTTTCTAGTCTCTATAATGAGATTGAGGATGTGAAAATATTAAAAATGACTTGATTTTGTAGATCAAATGATGTTCGAGGCTTTTTTTTTTTTACAGTTAATGATGACATTTCAGGAGATGGAATGTTAAAAAATGATGGAGGTATTTTTGTTTTACAAAAAGACTAAATCTGATTTTATAAAGTTTTTAGGGACTAAAATCCGATTTTACTAAGTTTCTGATGACTTATTTCAATATACTTTTGACCGGGGACTAAATTCATTAACCTATATACACTTTATGGATGGGACCTAGGACGATTTTCTGAGTTTCGACGGACTTTTTGTGATTTTAAAAAGATGAGGAGTTAAGAAATTTTTTTCAATAAAATAATGATAAAATGAGTGTTCGGAAGATTATAATAAACAAGAATCTGTATAATAAAATTAACTGATATAAAGTGGTATATAAATTCTAACCATCTCATAAAATTAAGATATTCTAACTTAAAAAATATGTATGTCAACTGTTAAATCAACTATTATCACCTCTAATAATTAACTTTTATCATTTTTCACAAATTATAAATATTTATCCACACTTATTAACATTTTATCCAAACAAAAAAAAAATATTATGTTTTCCAACAAGAATAATTCAAAACACAACCAAACACAAAATCATTTAATCCTTATTTATACTAAAATAGTCATAATATTCACGATAACCTAATTCTATGTCCAAATGGGGGGCTAATATAGATTTGGTTTTAAATGAAATAAATGACACTCATCCAATTTTTACTTTCTTTCTACTATGTTGGCCTATCACTATTAAATCACTAACATATATATATATATATATATATATATATATATATATATATATATATATATATATGTCGAAAATGCGGTCGGTGCGGTCGCGCGGTATCTGTTTGATTTTATATATTAAAAAAATTATGTATTTCTTTGGAAAGATGTAAGGAAATATTAATTGTAAATCTATTTTTAATCTAATATATTTTTAAGTTCCTCAACTTTTTTTAGCATATATATTTTGTCATTCAATCCTATATAAATATATAATAATACACAAGTTACATAATAATATAATGAGATAAATAACAACATATATAAATACATTACATTAATGTTCTAAGACAGTAAACACCTCCTACATCTGTGAAATAGATCAAATCTTGGGGAGTATCATTTTCTTTAGTGAGAAGCTTCTCCTGAAAAAAAAATAACAAAAGGAATCCAAATGGGATAAACAAACAAGAAAAAAATAAAATTGCCTAGTAAATGTAAACAATAACTAAAAGTTATTTTCACATATTAAAAAGTTCAGGGATATAAAAACGAGTCTGAAACCATGTTAAGGCAATGGAAAGGAGACATATCAGTGGCTTAAGAAAATTTTTGTATATGGAGACCTAAAAAAGTAAAATGAAATTTACCAGATATATGTATACAGATTCAAAATCTTCCAAACACTACACATGAGGATACATGTACCTAAACTTAAAATTTTGCAGAAAGAAATAAATAAAGTAAGTCCAAAGTGCAAAACTGGAGCGCCAGGAACGAGACCCTGGTGCGCCTGCTCTGTCTACTTCATCACCTGTACTACGTGCCCCCCCACGAACTCATTAAATTACGATCTCCTGCGAGTCTGTGTTTTTTTTTTATAATAATATTTTCAAAATCATAATTCATAAATGAAAAAAACTATAATAACCCCCGAGAGGACCGAAATCCATGTATCTCTTACATTTTTTTTTGAAATTCATGTGAATCTTTGAAAACACACGCATGTAAATTCAAATATTCTTTTGAATAATTTTTTTGTTAACAATTGAAGAATGTGTTAAAAATGTAAAAATTCATTGATTTTACGTATCCAAATAATGTAAAAATTTAAGTTATAGAAGATTTTTTACATTTTTAATAAATTATAGAAGAGTCGTACATAACACGAAGAGAGTTTAAAAAAATAGTACGACTCACTTCTCACGCCTAACCACCCTCGCTAGGAAATATACCACAGAGGGACGAACAAAGAACAAAGCGACAAGTTAATTATGTTCCCTAGAATGACCTGAATCAGATAAAAAAGAAGGTAGTTTATTCATAAACGGAGTATTCATAAAACATTTTTCGTCTGTCAACGAAAGTTTAACTTAATGGACTAAATTTACATAAAGTGTTTTTAGGGGATTGTATGGATTTCAAGAAAATTCATGGGGGTATATTGATTTAGGACAGTTCACAAGGGGTTATTTGAAATTTTCCCTTAATAAATGAACAATAAATAAGAGAGCATCCCAAAAACAAAGACAAAGAATCTCACCGATCAGACCATCAGCATCAAATGATCCCCCGTCCACCGGGTCCCACTCTCCAACGGATACCTGAATATCACGAGATAAAAAAAACCTCTTGTTTCTAAATATCGCGAGACGATAGGTGGAGATCTGGTGGAGATTTATTACCGTATCGGTGACCCCTTTTAATTTTGAAATCGGGATCTCTATAGACCGTTCCTCGGAAACCGTGCCCTCTCCCAAGAGAAAGCAAAAGCGAAGAAGGTCTAAAAACCCAAACCCTTTTGTTTTGTTATGTCAGTGGACTCGTCTTCTCCGTCCGATTGAGATTGAAAGGCGATGGTGGCGGGTAAGGTCAGGGGGGCGATCGGCTTCCATCGAAGCCCCTCGAAACCCAAGAAGGAGACCACAACCACCACTCCGCCGCCTCCGAAGCAGTTTAGCTCACCGAGCTCGGCGAAGCTGCCGCAGAAGTCGTCGAGCGGCGGCGGTGGCGGCGGCGGCAGCGCCTCGTTTTCGCGGTCGTTCGGGGTCTACTTCCCCCGGTTCTCCTCGCAGGTCGAGCCGAGACCGTCGGCGGATGTGGCGGAGCTGCTCCGCGTGGTGGAGGAGCTCCGAGAGCGGGAGTCGCGCCTCCGGACAGAGCTTCTGGAGCACAAGATACTGAAGGAGACGGTCGCGATCGTTCCGTTCCTTGAGAAGGAGATCGCCTTCAAAGACAAGGACCTCGCGAAGTCGTTGCTCGAAATCGACGCCTTGAAAGCGGAGAACGAGAGGCTGAGACGGGAAGTCGAGACATTGATGAGCAAAATCGACGATGGAGAAGCGAAAGACCTCAAACTGAAAGAGATGGAAACAGAGATCGAGAACCTGAAGAAGGCGGTGTCGGAGAGAGAGCAATCGGAGCAGAAGGGGTTGCTCTGTCGCGATCCGGGGGAGGTCGACGATTGCTCCTCCTCGCAGAGGTTCCAGGGCCTGATCGACGCGTCGGCGAAGTCCAGTCTCTTGAAGAACCTGAAGAGGAGTGCCAAATCGAGCGACATTGTTGTGAATCATGAGAATCGGAAGCCTGAATCGGTTGATCTGAAAGGGGAGGAAACCGAGTCGTCCGAGCGGACACAGCAGACTCGCTGCGAAGCCGAGGATCTCGCAAGTGTTGTGAGGTCCAGAGTTCCTAGGGTTCCAAAACCCCCGCCAAAACCCACTCCCTCTCCTTCCACTTCGTCTTCTTCTTCTTCTTCTTCTTCTTCTTCAACAAGTTCTTCTGATTCTTCTAGAAGTTTTGAAGTTACGCAAGCCGAATCTGCGACGGCGGAGCGGCTGAAGCTCTCTTGTCTTCCGCCAATCCCCCCGCCGCCTCCTCCGCCTCCGCCGCCGCCGTCACTTCCACGACGATCGGTGGTAGCTGTCTCGAGAGGCAGCGCAGGGGCGGCACCGCCGCCTCCGCCTCCTCCGCCGCCGAAGAAGGGATCGAGGTCGGCCGCGGCGAGGGTCCGGCGAGTGCCGGAGGTGGTGGAGTTCTACCACTCGTTGATGCGGAGGGACTCCAAAAGAGATTCCGGCGCCGGAACGGAAGCTCCGGCGCAGGCGTCGGCGGCGAACGCCCGCAACATGATTGGGGAGATCGAGAACCGCTCGGCTCACCTGCTCGCCGTAAGTCTTTCGAATTTACGGAACTGCCACTGTTTTCGCTTTTTGTTTCCGATGCTCTTCGAACCGTTGGATGTCGAGTCAACGGCACGATCTGTTTCTCGAATTTTGAACAAACACTGGCGTTTTTTTTGGCGGATCCCCTTTGTGGGGTCATTTTGGTCATTTAGCGATAAAAACTGTTCCGTGATATCTGTACTCATTTTTGTCTGTTCAAAAAAGAAACCTGTTGGGGACCATTCAACGGTAATTTTGAAGGGCGATTTCGATTATTCGGACCAGTAAATCGGAACATAAAAAAAAAAATTGCTCTGTTTTGGCAGATAAAGACGGACGTCGAAACGCAAGGCGATTTCATACGGTTCTTGATCAAGGAAGTCAACGAGGCCGCCTTCACCAACATAGAAGACGTGGTGGCGTTCGTGAAGTGGTTGGACGATGAGCTCTCCTTCCTTGTAATCCCTCGATCACTACCCCCATTTTGAAATCCCTTTCAATTTGATTGGTTTGAATTGAAAAAAAAACATTTTTGTTTTTTTTGTTTTGAAGGTTGACGAGAGGGCGGTGTTGAAGCACTTCGACTGGCCGGAACACAAGGCGGACGCCATGAGAGAGGCGGCGTTCGGTTACTGTGATCTGAAGAAGCTCGAGTTGGAGGCGTCTTCGTTCAAAGACGACGTACAACGACAGTCTTGTAGCTCTGCTCTCAAGAAGATGCAGTCTTTGCTAGAAAAGTGAAATCAAATTCCCTTCTTTCGATCATTTTAAAAATGTTGGGTATCAAATAAATTTTATCTAATGTGATGGATTGCTTGATTTTTTTTTACAGATTGGAGCACGGGGTGTACAATGTGTCACGGGTGAGAGAAGCTGCGACGAAACGTTACAGAGGGTTTCAGATCCCATCAGAGTGGATGCTCGAGTCTGGGCTCGTCAGTCAGGTACGCTCATCTTCCCAACTTTGCCATTGATTTGGTTAAATATTTACAATTTCTGCCCAATGAATGACCTTTCCTGGCGGGCATGATTTCGGCGGTTTGTCTGTTCTCGGCAAAAAATTCAATAATGATGGAAAATTTGTCTTCACACTTAAATCCAAGAATGAATTGATTAGTTATGTTGAAGATATAATAAGCTAATTAAAGAACGAGGGTTGATTTAGAGATTTGTGAACGAACAATCATCATTAACGTTTGATTAATGATTAATGAATTTATAACACAAGGTATTTTAGATCTTCATAAGTGAAGTAAATAAACAAAAGTTTTTAGATCTTTGGTGTACCGACAAAATACCAGTTGTTCGACGGTTAAAAGAGAACCAGAACAATCGATGCTGTGGTCCCGGACCACCCGTGCGTGTAGTTCACGTGATTCTAGATTTGAAGAACCTTGGCTGGCTTGCTTTGCTGTCCTGGACCCTGTTTCCGCTAATGTTTAAGGGTGTGATCCTTTGTGAAAGGGAGGGTAGAAATTAAAAAAAATGACGAGTTAATTTAAGAGTTTCACAACGTTTTAGTAGTTGAGAGATTTTTCTAACATTTATTGGATATTTTAGTTTTATTTATAGTAAAAATTTATCTTTTATCACGATGGATCTGTTTATTTAGGGAGTTATTCCTTGATTTGTTGATTACATTTTGCTTGTGCCGTCCCATCGTTCATCACGGTCCTCCCCCTTCCCAGCCTCTCCCCACGGCCGTTCCTGAGTATAGGCGGTGTAGGCACTCGCCTATGACCCCCTCCAAAAACCTTAAAAACCACTAAGTCCTAAACACACACTTATTTTCAGGGGAGTGGTTATCCCCACTAACTCTACCTCCATCTCAATTTGTTTGGGTGGTGGGGAGGGAAAAGAGAGAATGTGGGGGAGAGAGAGAGAAAAAAAAGGGGTAGGGGAGGGTGGCAATAGACTAAGGATGAGATGATGGAGGAGGGCGACGTGCAAATGTCAGAGGAGGTTGGAGAGGGGGGGAGAGAGAAAGGGGAGAGATAGGTCGGGGAGGGAATGGAGGAGGGTGGGGAAGGGGGGGTGTGTGAAAGAGAAAGGGCAGGGATCGGGTTGGTTTCCTCTGCACGCAGTCGCCGTCTTCCGCCCTTTGCCACTCCTTCGTGTTCGCCCTCCGTCACCCCCTCTTTGGCCTCTCCCTCACCCGCCCCTCCGTCTCTCCCACTCCCTCTCTTTCTTTCTCTTTCTCCACCTTTCCTTCTTCGGCCTCCTTTGACAACCGGCTTCCTTTGATAATCTCTGCATTTGGCTTGTTAGCCGTGATAACTTTTTGATGATCTTCACTGTCTACGTGACAACAAAATGTAGGGATTAATATTTCTATGCTCTAACTTTGCCATTCTAGCTTGTGTGAGGGCGTGTAGTCTCGGCGTAGTAACAAAATACTTCATACTTTTTCGAATATTCGTTAAAGTAATACGATTAGATATCTTCTGCACAAAACGTACTGAATATAATGCATATGAAATTCATTAATACATACAAATATTTAAGTTATCTAAAATATAATCTAATTATTCCCATCCTTTCCATATATATCTCATATGATTTATGAATGTACACGTACTGTATCAAATATGACACTAGTCGAATATTTGTCGTACATGAACTTTGTTACTATGAGTCTGGGTATAGGTATCGCAATGAAACCATGTTGGCTGGGTTTGGTTTAGGCTAGCTGTAGTCAAAAGTAATGCTTCCCTGCAAGGAGCAGGATCGACCAAACCTAGTACCAGAATCAATGCATAAATTAAAGCCCCCTGTTATGTTTGATGCAGATCAAGCTTGCATCAGTAAAACTGGCAATGAAGTACATGAAGAGGGTAACTGCTGAGATGGAAGCCGTGGAATCGGGTCCCGAAGAAGAAGAGCTCGTGCTACAAGGTGTAAGGTTTGCCTTCAGAGTACACCAGGTAATTCTCCAGCCAGCCATTTTCATAAATCCATTGAAAATCTGTGTTTACAAATCTAAAACGAACTTAAATTTTCATCAGTTCGCGGGAGGCTTCGATGTGGAGACAATGCGGGCGTTTGAAGAACTCAGGGACAAGTCCCGTTCCTGCAACTCGCAGGGCCAGAATCACCACCACCAGCAGCAGCATTAGTAGCAGCAGCACTAACTATTTTTGCTGGTCCCACTTCTTGCTATACCCAGGCAAAGGTGACCCACCTTTCTCTCGTCATGTAAACATCATGGATCACACTAGTTAAGGATCAATCATCATTTTAAGAAAAAACCAGCTATCTCCATTACTGAATACTGACTTCATTCATTACATTATTCTCACAAAATCAAGCAAGCAAACTCACAACTAACCCACATTTTCATTCACATAACAAAAGGAAAATCAAAGCAGATCAAATGAACCCACATTAACACCGCCACCCTATCTACTCTTTCTTCTCCGGCTCTGCCGGGGGTCCCACCACCAGTTCTTTAGCAGACTGTGCAATGCCAATAACAGCCTCCCCAACAGCTTCAAACAGTGCTCCTGCCCCTGCCCCTGCCCCTGCCCCTGCAGTACTCTCCTTCACTTGCACCTCCCCAGGTTCAAGGCCGACCTCTTCCACAACCCCAACACGTTTCTCCTTGTCCTCAACTGTGAGTCCTTTGAGTCTCTCCTGGGTCTCCTGTGTTTGATTCAGTCAGTTCAATCAGAATTACATCATATAAATGAAGATCAAGAACAAGAAACCCAACCCAAAAGAACACCAACCTCTGCCATAGACGGTTCCTCGCCTGCGTGGCTCTTCAATTCCCCAGCTTTCTCTTTGGGCGTCTCCTTCGCCCCACCTGCCTTCTCGCTCACGTACTCTCCGGTCCTCATACCGGCCCCAACCGCAGCATCTTTTGCTTCCACAGCCTTCTGTGCTACGTAGTCCTTCGTCCCTCCTGCTACCCCAGCAGCTGTCTCCTTCGCTCCGCCCACCTTCTCGCTCACATACTCTCCAGTCCTCGCACCGGTCCCAACCGCAGCATCTTTTGCTTCCACCACCTTTTGTGCCACGTAGTCCTTCGCCCTCCCCGCCACCTCTGCAGTCGTACGTCCAGCGCTCACCGCCCCCTCCTTTGCCGCCTGAAGCCCCTGCTGACCCTTCTCCGCCGCCACCTGTCCCGTGCACACCACCCCCTCCTTCGCCACCTGAAGACCCTGCTGTGCCTTCTCCGCCGCAACCTGTCCCGCACTCACCGCCCCCTCCTTTGCCATCTGAAGTCCCTGCTGTGCCTTCTCCGCGGCTATCTGTCCCGCACGAACCGCACTATCCTTCCCCGCCTGGTACCCCTGCTGACCCTTCTCCACCACCACATCCTTCGCCACCATCCCCTTCTCCGCTGCCACGTTCTTCGCGCCCCGTATCCCATGTGCGGCGGTCTCTTTCGCTTCTGTTCCCTTCACAGCGGTGTAGGCGGAGGCCGAGCCGAGGCCATGGGTGACGGCCTCCTTGGTCTCGCGGAGGGCCGCCGCACTGGACTGCTTGGCCTTGGCGTACTGCTCCTCCGCGGCGCGGATCGCCTCCACAGAGTTCTGCTGCGCGGTCTGCCTGTGCTTGGCGACCTCGTCAAGCGACATGGGTTGTTCTTTCTCCGTCGTAGTCGTCGTCGTCTTAGATTCTTTGTGAGAGGCCATTGTTTTTAGCTGCTAAGTTGGCTTGTTTTGGATTGTTGTTTGCACGATGAGAACGAGAGGGGATGGAGTTTGGGTTTTGAGGGGGGCGGTTGGGGACGGTTACGTTTTTACTAAATCCAAATAACTCCCTACAAACTTGGTGGTAAAGGCCGACACGTGTTAGAAAATAATTTAAAATTCACATAGATTGTATGCACGCGCTCCCCCACACCCCCATCACTCATATATTCCCTCTCCTCTCCCCTCTCCCTAACCATTTCTTCTTCCTCTGATTTTAATCATCCCCTCTCTCCCAGTCAATCTCTCCCTCTCTACATCTTAATCTTCATTCGGAGATGCGTGAGAGACGGTGGTGACTCGGTGGCGCTCATGCGTGAGCTTATTATCGGGTCCACATTTTAGTTGGATTAATTTTGATTTGAAACTAAACCCTTGCAGGATTGTAGATTTTTTGAATGGAGTGGGCTTTTTCCGCGTATCTAAAAATTATAATAGTGTTATTAGTTGTTTCTGAGTGCGAGTTTCGAATCCGGTCCACTAGTCTTTTAAGCGCTGTTATACTCTTGTTGTCTCGAACTAAACAACAAACACATCAACAGAGCATCATGTCTTAACATCAACATTTATATAAATTCATTCAAGTTGAATGCACTCACTAAAATGAGGATATATACTGCAATAGTTTACATCAAACATATATCACATAATACATCTTTTTTTTATAAATGAGTTGATATAGTTTATTAAAATAAAAATTTCAATTAAAATGGATGTAGATGGGAAAGATATTGAGTGTGATATTTTCATTTGGATAATGTTACATCCAACCCGGTTTCAACCTCATTTTCAATTTACACGAAAATCCTACATATCACAATCTGTTTTGAAAACCCTAAAAATCACAATCTAATATTTTAAAAATAATATACTTCATCAAATGAGTTACATCCAAGAAGAACAAAAAACGAAAGCAATTTTTTATAAAAAATAAAACATATACTCCAATCAATTGCATTGATGTATTTATAGAAAATGTAAAAAAATTCTTTTAAATTATATGATTTATTAACGTGAGTATATGAGTTGATAGAAATTTATCGATACATATACAACTGGAATTGAGACTGAAAATAGATCTTATCAGCGCCCTTTTATTTTATTTTATTTTATTTTATTTATGGATCGTTTTGGGTCTCATTTCCCTGCTCAGAGAACCATATTGATGGACCAATTTAATGAGAATGGGCCCCATTGTTGTGATAAATTCGATCATTTTGGCGGTCTTGATTCATAGTAGATATTGGATGCAATTGGTATGCATTTGATCATTTAAGATTATACTTTTTAATGAAGTTATGTACATCATTAATGTTGCATTTTGATTGGGTTGGACTTCCATGAGGGCATGCTTATCCACAGGATGTTATCTCATCCTCTCTCAAACTGTGCAGCAAATGTAATTAAAGAATTATCATAACTTCTCCATCTCACTAGGATTTGTATTTTTTTATTTTTATAGTAAGCTTTGAACATTTCCATTCCAAATAAATTCAAAATGGACAATTTTTTAATAAAACAAAAATAAGAGAAAAAAATATGAAAAGATAAAATAATAAAAAGAAAAAAAAAACCCAATGAATGACCAAGAAGAATAGAAAAGGTTTCGACCCGCTCACCCACTTTAATCATATTTAAATCTAATATTAACCATATGTTTCATATATCAAGTAATTACATAATAGAACATAATATCCACATTATTATCTCTTTTCTAATATTTAGGAATAGTAACCATCCAACCGCAAGCAGGCAGCCCCTGCGACCCTGAGCCCCACTCCAAGACACTTAAGAATTTGTATCCTGATGGGTTCCAGAGAATGAGGATAGTGATGTGATGCAGAAGAAATCAAACATACATGTGGTCGTTTGGTGTGGTGTGTTCTTCATGAGCCAAAAGATGTAATTCTAATAAATAAGAGATCCTAGAAATTTAATTGAAGCTTTAAGACAAGTGATTTTTCTATTCCGAATAGTTTAGTTTTCATATTATGTGTTCGTGATTCATGACTTTCAACAATTAAACAAGTATATACTTAAAAAAAAATTAAAACAAACGGCAATAAGTGAAATTTTCGGATATACTCTCCAAAAGTCAACGGGTTTTTTTTATTACGTTGATTCTGAAAAATTCAAAATTTATCAACCAGTACAAATTGCCTCTAGTTTCCCATGAAATGCCATCCCTCTATTAACCACCCCTGGAAAACAATAAACCCATCAAAGGACTAATTCGGCATACAAGAGCTGATTCCAAGTATCAGGAAGACCTGCAAGGCACCAGTGACTGCAGTCATTGCCAGAATGAGCTCCATTGTACCCAGATGGGTGAGCATCCACTCTGAGCTGGGAGAGCAAGGTCAAGTCCAGAAGGGTCACCGGCTTTGACATCTTACTGAGCACGCTCTTCACCACACCCTGCACTGGTGCAGGACCTCCTGGATATGTCGATCCGCTCAACGGCTTGGTCTGCCCTGCGCAGCTCGCATTCGGTTGGCTCCATAGATGTCCGCTGAAATATGATTGAGTACCAATTTGAAAAATAATTTTTCATTCGAAACGTCTTATAAAAGTTATGACTGTTTTTTTTTTTTTGGGGGGGGGGGGGGGGGGGGGGGTTAGTTTGATTGGAACCAATGTGGATTGTGTGTAGCAAATTCAGAATTATCAAGACAAGTTTGTAATCTTGCATCAATGCATTAATCAATTTTATGACATGGACTGATTTAGACAAAAATGAAAAGTGATGATATATATTTATGTCAAACGTGATAGGATGATACGCTCTTTATTATTAACCAGAATTTACTTGGCTCAAAAGATAAAAATCAAATTTGTATCATTAAAGATCAAAATGTATGAATTTTTCAACTACATATATTAAATTCAAAACCGTACGTTGGCAGTTGCAAATCAAAAGGGTGAAAAATCTAACAACCGCCAAAGAAGGAAATATAAAATAATTAAATATACAATAATTAATTTCATATTATATTTGATATCGATAATTAGGAGAATCATTCACTTTCATTCTCCATATTTATATGTATATATAATAATAAATGACTCTTTATTACTTGAAAAATATATATTTGAATACAATGTGTGCTATTTTAGAAATGTTTTGATAGTATTTTAGTGGCCCTAATAATTCGATACGAATTTTGATATATTTTTTCTAGATCTTTGTTTTCCTTATTCTCCGATTTTCAACACCTATAAACTTTCTGAAATGTTGTGTACAAATCAATCAATTCAATCAACAAAATTAAAGAGAAATAATTAGTGTCACAAAAGTGTGTGCTTGTGTTTCTTTATAGTATTCTTTCTTTGATGACAGTTGTGTGGTATATTAGAAACACCAAGTGGTATTAGAGTGATACCAACAAAAACTATCTAAATTAAATTTCCTTCCAGAAATCATTAATAGAACTTACTCATAGTGTATGGGTGAGATCCCCTGGAAGAAGACCTTAGTTTTGGCCGGATCAATGTTACTGTCCACCCACTTGGACCAAGTAGACATCCCTTTAGAGTACGCATCCAGCCGATCCATGTCTTTGAATTTCTGACTCCCAATCTGTATATAGTTCCATCTAAAAAAAACAATAACAAGTGAGTTCAACAGGTCTAGTTACAATTCATAAATATTTGTTTTATGTGTTCTCTCTCACGGTTGGCCTTTTCCAGTGTGTGTCCACCAGTGCCAGGAGTTGAAGATGAGCACATCCATGCCAAGCCACTCTTTGCCTCCCTGGATGGAGTCCAACACCAAAGCCACACCATCCGTGTTATTCACCAGATCAACCAGAAACCAGTTCCTGTTGAGCGCCACTGTGACGTTGTAATCCTGCGTGCATCGATCGAATGTATCACTTATCTATGTCGTCATGCTTATTGCAGTTTACAAATTATAAATTATAACTTATAAATTATATGTTTTAACTTTTTAGATAAGAAATACACATATTTAACTTGTTATAACTGTTTAAAAGAATTGAGAGGAGATGAAATGATATTTTTTATTACTATAAAAAAAGTTATGGACAAGTTTTAAAGTGTGAGAATCTCATCCCAGCTTTTAAACCATTTTTAGATTAAATAAGTTCCTATAAATTTAAATAAATATGTAATAACTGTTTATTTTAAGGTAAAACCTACAATATGCAGCTTATAAGCTTTAACAAGCATGCACATGATTAAAGGTAAAATGCATTTGGATCATTTGAGGTCCATGAAACCTGTAGAGACAACTTTTATATTTAAAAAGGATAATATTGTGTACAGTTCATTTTTTCAGCCCCAATTTCGGTCTACAATTTTAAATTTTTTTTTAAAATAGTATACTTGATTGAAAAATGAGTTATATACTTTTATAAAAAATGAAATATATACTCCAATGAATTGCATGATTATATTTGTAGAAAATATGATAAATTTATATCGAAGCATAGACTTAATTAATGTGAGTATATGCTCTTATAAGAAGAAAAAAAATTGTGTGTAACAACACTCGTTTTAAAAATGGAAAATGTTACTCTTAATAGTTTTTTTTTCCAATCACACACGTGATCCCTACATGTTTTTATTTTCTTTAAATCATATATATCTTCTATAAGGTATATATGTACATTTATAAAAACAATGAATTATATATACTTTAATGAATTGAATGATGTTATTTATTAAAAAAATGTTAAAATTTTCTAATGATGTATATATCTCATTATGATGTGTATATGGGACTAACGTTGTATATGCGATTGTATTTAAAATTATAAAAAAGACCGAATGTAATACTTCTCTTAAAAAATATGCATTTACGCTCCCTATACACATTTAACATAATGGTAACAAGAAAGTACCGTTTTATCCCTCCACTTAATACTTCATTTCTAACTAATTGGAGAAGTAAATAGTACTTTCATGTTATTTTGCTTATAACAATGAGTATATATGTAAATGAATATATGTAAATTCGTGATAGGTGGGATATGTGTGTACAGGGATAAGAAAATGAGAAACCAACCTGGAAATAAAGTGAATACGGAGAAAAAGTGGTTTTTGCATCAGGAACTGCTGCATGGAGAAGGCACATGAGAGATTGAACATTGTTCCGACTCAGTGAGTCTCCCACAAACAATATCTTCTTCCCCTTCATCCTCATCAAGAAATCTTTCCCATCAAACCTTCATTTTCCAATCAATAAATTAACAAAACATTGTACAAGATTAGTTGAACAAATCGTTAATAACTTAATTACAAAGATACATTAGTGATGAGTGGAGGCTTGCGAAGGATCTGTAAGAAAAATGTTAGACACAACCTCGCTAACACAAAATCTAATCCCTTATATTTTTTGCCATGCACCTAAGTTGATCAATTTGAAGTGTTCCTTTAATTTCATAATTAAATGATCGAACGCTTAACTATGATGTCTATAAATATTGATCAGTTTAAATAGATCGCATAAAAATAGATGATGATACATTGATACACATTCTGATTGATTGGAAACACAATTTGTTGAGATATAAAAATAGCTGATGTCTTGGGTTAGTTTCCATTTTTATTTCTTTTATTTTAGTGTCAAGGCCTTTATCAGGCTTCTATTCACTATGTATCCAAAGTGTGTATACAAATTAACATACTCTGTACAAAACATTCATAGGTTAGGTTCTTGAGAAATTGCTAATTTTGTTCAATAACAAACCATCAGTAAGCATTAAGCAATTCTGATGGATGACTTAGGGTCATTTTGGAATATGAATTAATAATAGAAAATGTTAAGTACAGATCTTTCGGTTCCAAGTCTAGTCCTCGTATATTTTGATTTAATTTTAAAACAAAATAATATATCTCATCTAATAAAGTATATACTAGCTTTTATAAAAGAAATTAAATTATATACAACAATGAATTTTATAGATCCATTAATAAAAAAATACAAAAAAATATTCTAACAATGTATATACCTCGTTAAAACATGTGTATGGCATTTATGAGTTATATATTATGAAATTACAATTATAGTAAAAAAAGAAAAGAAGGAAAGACTGTGTGTAACTCCGCTTTAATAATATACATGAAGGAAAATTAGAGAAATATATATATGGAAAAATTGATATAACTCTCTAGAAAGTTAGCTAAATTGGTTTTAATCTTTGTAAAATTGAACAATCATTACAGATCCCTAGAAAGTACATATGAGTAACGGATAGAGTCCTTGAGTTAAGTTGATCCAATAAATACATTCAAATAAGTCTCTGGAAAAAATAAAAAAATCTGATTTAGTCCTTTTGTTGACAAATATTTCCCTGCCTTTTCCTTAAAATTCTCATGTTATCCCTATAATTACCAACAGTATAAAAAATTGATATAACACCCTAGAAATTATGAAAATTAAAAATGTCGGTGTAAAAATTAGTAAATCTCCTTAAAATCAATCATAAATCTGGTTAGCTTATTACAATAATTTATTAAATAAATTTTAAAAGGGTATTACAATAATTTTTCATGTATGGTTAGAGTCAATTACAAATCTGGTCACTTTCAGTTACCGTAAGGACTAAAATAAATATTGTCTATAAGATAGAGATCTCAGAGGATTTATTGATTTTATAGGGACCTCTTCTAATTTTCACAAGTTTCAAGGGAGCTATATAATTTTTTTCAAAAAATAATAGATGAGGGCATGTATTTTGGTAACTTTTAATGTGTGGTTAAGATTAACCATATACCTGGTTAGTTGGGGTGACGGTAAGAACTGAAACAATATTTTTTTAATAACATAGGGACATGTGACGATTTTTTAATTTTACATTGAGTAAAACCAATTTAATTAACTTGTCAAAGAGATATAGATTTTTTCTTATATATATAATTCATAATAGCAGAGTGAGGGAGCTGAGAGTACCTGGGGATGTCACAGGAGGTTGGTTTCCACCTGTACTGAAGGTAGAGCTTATCAGGCCTGCCATACTTTTGACAGTCGAATTGAGGGTCTATGTAGGGACAACCAGAGGACTCATAGAGTGGGTACGTGTTATCAAGAACCCAACTCCCTTGGTAGATGTTGCAACTTGCTTTGTTGATTCCAACCCTAATTTCATTGTAGTCATTGTACTCACCTAACACACCATTCCACAGAAACAGAGAACTTGAAAACAACAAAACCATGCAACAACAGCACCACCATCGAAAACCCATGTTTGAGACAAGAAGATAAAAGTTCAGTTTTTTTTTTTTTGGTCTGCCAATAATCTGTTTATATAGATGCAGAGAAAAGGGAGACTGCATGTGTCATGTGTGGTGAATTTGATAAAAGAAATATATTTAAAGAGAGTGATCAAGAAGGTAATCTTAGGTAGACGTTAGAGTGAGTTGAGCGAAGATTTTTTTTTATAGGGTAATTTACAAAAATGACCCCATCCATTCGAAGATTTGCAGAACTAGCCTTGCCTGCTAAATATTTACAAAATAATGACACGATGATACCTGATCAATGCTGTCATGTCAACGCTGATTGGATTTTTTAATTTTTATTCATGTCTTCTTTTTAATTTAATAAATAAAAATTACATAAAATTTAAATTTTATAATGTAACTCAATATAACCACATGCGACATGACATATATATCACATCTTCTATATAAAAATAATAATAACAAAATGTAGTAGTGTTGACCATGTCCAAGACAATTTTGCAAATTCAGTAGGCCCTAGTAGTTTTGTAAATATTTAAAAGAAGGGGTCATTTTTGTAAATTGCCCATTTTTATATGTTTTGTCCATGTGATTTTGGCATGTGTTTATGAAAAAATTTCGTTGGCTACCTTTTGTGGTACTTTATTTAATTCAATGAGATATAGATATTGAAATTAGACCTGTTAATACTGTATTTCAATGTAGCATAGATTTGCTTTGTTTGTCGTGGGTATTTATGGATTACCACTAAAGATTTTATATGGTTATATAAAATATATATGTATGATGAAAAGAAACTCATTTACAATTGGATTGCAATGAATCTATTTGAATTGTTAAAAGCAAATCTAACTTTTTGACTTGACGGATCTTTATACTTATGGATTATCCATACCAAGGGAACAATAAGTGGTGGGTATAGCATAAAATCAATTTGATAAAGGGAACTAATCAAATGCCCATATTTTTACGGTAATTTTTAGGTGCCGCAAATGCTTCTCAACATTTGCGACGGCTGAAATAAACCGCTGTTAAAACATGTATTTGCAGCGGAAATATAGGCCGTCGCAAATACCAAATTTAGATCCAAACATTCATTGTTTCACATTTGATCACAACCGTCCTTCCTAAATATATATTCAAAAAAAAATAAAAATAAACCCTAACCTTTTGAAACAGTTGCCGAGTGTCCCAATAATTGCCGTTGCCGTCTCCGATCTTCGATCGCCATTGTCGCTGATCGATTCGATCAAACCGCAGTTCGATCTTCGATCAAATCGTTGTCGCCGGCCGTTTCGATCAAACCTCCATCGCAGTCCGACTTCGATCGCTGTCTCCATCCAACTTTGGTTCCCCAAATGTGATTTTCCAAAGGCTTTCAATCTCTCTCTCTTCTCCCCCTTCTCAAGGTCTTTTATTTGATTCCGATCAATTTTGGGTGTTTTGAATGCCTGCAGCCGAGGACGTGTTTTGAAGCTGAAGGAGAGGTGCTCTTTTGTTCTTTAAACATTTTTATGATCTGTGATCAGTCAGATGTTAATGTTGGGTTTTTTTCCTAGTCGTTGATAGATCCAAAAGAAATAACCATCGTATTTGATTCTGTTAACTGGATATATGGAGCGATGAATGATGTTTTAAGCTTAGTTTAGCTTGTGATTTATCTGGATGATTGAGTTTCTTTTTTGGCCATGTGTACTGTAAATTTGACATTTTCCATAATTAGTTTTCATCGTTCCTATGGCATGTTATTCAAGAGATTGATTGATGATTTTACTTGAGAATTTTGGTTTTGGAAAGGAAAAGTGATGTGGAGATTTGGGTGCAACTGTGCTTGGGTGTAATTTTTAATTGATTAAACAATATATATAATTGATGTAGTTAAAAAAAATACCCTACTAAATTATCCAACTCCATTCTCATGTTCTCCTGTTAGAGAAATTCATCAAATTCAATTGTTATCTTGCAAATACTTAAAAAACATACAACTATAATAAATTTTGCACAAACAAAATATATAGCAGGACTCAACTTTATATATAAAAAAGTCTATTATTCATTTTTTTTCAAAATACTTTTGTTCCCTTTTGTTAAACAATTTATCATATATTTTATTAAATATAGATTATCTAGGTTTTGTCCTTCATGCAAAAATAAAAATAAACTAGATAAAAAAAATATAAAAACAATTTTATACCTAATAATCAAAACTTAAACCGATTACCAGCAATTGATACCTTAGGATGAATCTTTGAAGTTTCAAAAAGATGAATTAATTTTCCATGAAAACCTTGCCCGCCCTCTCGTATGATCTTTTTTTCTTCCTCTCTCGTCAAATCAAAGCCCACATTTTCCCTTTCTATTATTTGATATTAAGGCTCTCAAGTATAATTCAATTGAAGGGACTAAATTGTAATTGTTTTATTATAGGAGGTGTATAATGCAATGTTTATTTTCTTTGACGCGGGCTCTCAATTTTTAATGCATACAGGATCTGTAATTTTCTTTTTGGAGTCTCATTTAACTATTTTTTTGACTCCGTCAGTCCTGTTTAATTAACCACGTATATTATTGGATAAACATTCCAATGGAAACAGAGAATTCAAACCTTATATACTTATAAAAAAAATTAAAATGAACAGTAAAAGCAAAATTTTCAAATCAAATGTACTCTCCTGAAGTCAACAAGATTGTTTTTATTATGCTGATTCTGATAATCCAAATTGATCAACTGGTACAAATTGCCTAGCTTCCCATGAATATATATCACTCTATTAACCACCCCTGGAAAACAATAAACCCATCAGACTAATTCGGCATACAAGAGCTGGTTTCAAGTATCAGGAAGACCTGCAAGGCACAGTGGCTGCAGTCGTTGCCAGAATGAGCTCCATCGTACACAGATGGGTGAACATCCACTCTGAGTTGGGAGAGCAAAGTCAAATCTAGAAGGGTCACCGGCTTCGACATCGTACCGAGCACGCTCTTCACTACGCCCTCTGGTGGTACTGGACCTCCTGGGTATGTCGATCCGCCCAACGGCTTCGTCTGTCCCAAGCAACTTTCCGCTTCCGGTCGACCCCATTGGTGTCCGTTGAAATATGATTGGGAAACAATTGAAAATAATTTTTCATTCAAATTCCATTTCTTCTGCGGCTGCATACTAGCCATCCCCCGGGGTTGGATAATATTGTATAAATCTACTGTTCGTGGGGAAACTGACGTCGACCCCTCCCATACCCATGCATCTTCAGCTCCAGAGTGGCAAATAGGAGGTGAAGTTCTCAAAATCTGGGTTACCATAAAGGGAGAAGAAGCTTAGATAAGACATTTTCTTGCCACCTCCCATCTTGTATCCAAGAAAACTTGAATCCAAGAAAAGTGTAAAGTGAACCTCATGAAACACAATCATCATTGAAAACAAGTTAATAACTTTGAATGGTGACATTTATATTACTTAGACCAGATGTAGACTTTTGTTAACAAAATAACCGAGTATTTTGGGGGGAAAATCATCTTCATCCTGGATTTTGTAAAACATAAATAAATAAATAAATAAAACTAAGATCTATGAATCCTAAATAAACAACTCAACAAAATATCAAATACTCCATAACAATCAAATGGACGAAACTGCCTTTCTGCGATAGATGGTCAAGGTTGGTGAGGGTCGGCGAGCCGGCGAGAGCTGAGGGTCGGCGAGTGAAGAAAGAGTGAATAGTGAAGAGTGCAATATTAGGGTTGGGTGAAAATGAATGGTTGTGATGTTATTTTGATCAATGTATGGTCCATATTTGTTTTTAAATGAGATGGGATGATATATGTAATGTGTGCAAGTCCAATTAATCATAAGTGTAATGTGTTGAAGCCCATAGTGCCCGAGTTAGTCAAACTGCCCCTGCTGTCCGGCCGTATTTTTCTCGCGTTCGGGTTCAACCCGACCAACCCGAGACCTCAATCTAAACCCGACCCGAATTGGGTTCGAGTTGCTTCAGATTTAGGTCGGGTTGAAACTGACTGGGCCCAACCCAAACCTGCCAATGAGTCAAGTTAGGTCGGGTTCAACCCACCCAAGTTGCAGTCTTATACAAAACTTGAATAAAATTTAAACGAACAATAAAATAAAATTTTCAAATTAGATATATTCTCGTGAAGTCAATAAGATTGTTTTTATTATGGATCCTAAAAAATCCAAAATTGATCAACTAGTACAAATTGCCTAGATTGCCATGAATATGATTCTATTAACCCCCTTACAAAACAATAAACCCATCAAATGACTAATTCAGCATACATGAGCTGATTCCAGGTATCAGGAAGACCTGCAAGGCACCAGTGGCTGCAGTCGTTGCCAGGATGATCTCCACTATACCCAGATGGGTGAGCATCCACTCTAAGCTGGGAGAGCAAGGTCAAATCCAAAAGGGTCACCGGCTTTGACATCTTACCGAGCACGCTCTTAACTACAGCCTCTGGTGGTACTGGACCTCCTGGGTATGTCGATCCACTCAATGGCTTGGTCTGCCCTGCGCAGCTCTTCGCATCTGGTTGACCCCACTGATGTCCACTGAAATATGATTGAAAACTAGTTTGAAAAACAACTTTACAGGATGTACGTAAATTTTTAGAAGTTGTGACCGTTGGGGCTGTTTGGGAATGAATGTTGACAAAAGTAATTATCAAGGCGAGTTTGCGATCATGCATTAATGTATTAATCAATTTTATGACATGGACTAATTCCATATTAATGTTGCAAATAAAAAAGGTGGAAAATCTCACCCTAAAATAAATATAAATTAATTAATTTCATATTATATATGATATCAACAATGAGGAGAATCATTGGCATTCATTTCTCCATGTTATATGTATATATAGTCATAATGACTCTATTACTTTGAAAAAATATATATTTGATTACAACATGTGATTTTTTAGAATGTTTTGATAGTGTTTTAATGCCCCTCATTGATAGCAATTTTGATACATCTTTCCTAAATTTTCTAGATCTTTGCTTTCCTTATTCTCCAAGTCTCAACACCTATGAACTTTTGGAAAGGTGTACAAATCAATCAATTCAATCAACAAAAAGAAAAGAATTAGTCCCACAAAAGTGTGTGCTTGTTTCTTTTTAAGTCTTTCTTTGATGAGAGTGGTGTGGTGTATTAGAAACACCAAGTCCCCGTTTGGATAGCGGAATTGAGTTATTCTGGATAGATAACTATGCTAGTATAAATAACAAATCTACATGAATAAGAGATTTTCTGTTTGGTTATGTTTTTTTTTATTCTCATTGGAAAACGTAAGAATAAATGTTGAGTTATTTGGTTGATAAAAAATAAAATATAAATAAAGTGTAAAAAAGTTGATTTGACATGTGGGTCCTTTGATGTATAAGAGGTGTTGATAAGTGATTTGATGTGATAAGATGTAAAAATTTGATTTGATATGTGGACCCATGAGAATAGATAAAGTGAGTATAGCTTATCCTACGGGTTACTTAGAATTATTATACTCTCTTATACTCGTTTAAATTGGCTTAGTAATACCAAGTTATACTCTGCAAACAAACAACAATTTTCCTTATCCATTCTTATACCACCCTTATACTACTCTTATACCCGCCTATTCGGTTTCCCAAACGGGGCACAAGTGTATACCAACAAAAAAAAACTATTTAACTTAACTTTCCTTTCCACTAATCATGGATAAAACTTACTCAGAGTGTAAGGGTGAGATCCCCTGGAAGAAGACCTTAGTTTTGGCCAGATCAATGTTACTGTCCACCCACTTAGACCAAGTAGACATCCCTTTAGAGTACGCATCCAGCCGATCCATGTCTTTCAATGTCTGATTCCCAATCTGTATATAGTTCCATCTACAATTCATGACATAAAATTCTGTTAACAAGTGGGTTCAACAGGTCTAGTTAGCATTCATAAATATTTATTTTGTGTGTTCGCTCTCACGGTTGGCCTTTTCCAGTGTGTGTCCACCAGTGCCAGGAGTTGAAGATGAGCACATCCATGCCAAGCCACTCTTTGCCTCCCTGGATGGAGTCCAGTACCAAAGCCACACCGTCCTTGTTATTCACCAGATCAACCAGAAACCAGTTCTTGATGAATGCCACAGAGACGTCGTAGTCCTGCGTGCATCGGTCGAATTTATTGATCATATAAGTCATGTTTGTTGCAGCTTTAATTTACGAATTGCAAATTAGGCCCTTTTCAGCTCTTACTCAAATATATACTTAAATTTCACTAAAAATTCAGGTAAAAACTTTATTTGATATGGTATCTCCAACTATCACTTTGTATTTTATTGATCAAATCTTTTTAAAAATATGGAATTATAAAAGAAAAATAGTCTTTGAAATTTTTTTAAGTTTCCTTTGATTTAGGTAAAAATTTAAGTTTGATTTGGTGTTGGTATTGGCATGGGCAAATGATTGGAGAGATATTTGACTGATTATTACTCAAATTTAAGTTGAAAAATGTTGGACTCAATCATTTTTACCAACTAAAATTCAAATCACACATGTTATCATTTTTTTTAAAATAGTAATTAAATATCACCTAATAAGGTATATGCTCTAACAAAAGGTGTATATCAATTCAAACGAGGTATATGTTTTACTGAATCTGTTATGAGGTATATAGGACTGTAATTTAAACAGTAAAAAAACTGAATATAACATTACTAGCTCATTTAAGTTTGGTATAAATTTGAAATAAAGAGTGGGACACGTGTGTCCAGGGAGAAGAAAATGAGAGACCAACCTTGAAATAAAGTTTATTTTGAGCAAAAGTTGTTTGTGCATCAGGAACGGCTGCATGAAGAAGGCACAATAGTGATTGCCAATTGTTCAGACTCAGTGAATCTCCCACAAACAATATCTTCTTCCCCTTCATCCTCATCAAGAAATCCTTCCCATCAAACCTTCATTTTCCAATCAATAAATTAACAAATCATTGTACAAGACTAGTTGAACAAATCATCAATAACTTAATTACAAAGATACATTTGTGATGAGTGGAGGCTTGCGAAAGACTAATTCTGTAAAAAAAAAAAAAAAAGTTAGATATAGCCCCGTTAATAGAAAATCTAACCCATTTTATTTTGTGTCATGCACCTATGTTGATCAATTTGAAATGTTTCTTCAATTTCACAAATGAGGTATATGTTGCCTATAAACATTGAACAATTTAATTAGAGCGCGTCAAAATAGATGATTATGATCTTCTGATTGATTGGAAACACTTTTTTGAGATCTAAAAATAGCTGATGTCATGGTTAGTTTCCTTCTTTTTTCTTTTTCTTTTTTTCTTTTTTTTTCTTTTGTTTGTGTGTGTGTGTGTGTGTCAAGGCCTATTTTCACCGTGTACCCAAAGTGTGTATACAAATTAAAATTTTCACAAAACATTCATGTATAGTATTCATAGGTTTGTTCAATAACAAACCATCCCACTCAGCAATACTGATGGATAAGTGGGGGTCCTTTTGGAATATGAATTAATAATAGAAAATGTTTTAAGTACAAATCTTTTGATTTTAAGTCTAGTCCTCGTATATTTTGATTTAATTTTAAAAAAATAGTATAACTCATTCAATAAATATATGTTTTCATAAATAAATAAAATATAATTGTATGTATCTATTTATAAAAAAAATATAAAAATTTCTAATGCGAGTATACATGGGGATAATGAGTTATATAATACTGCAATTTTGATTGAAAAATTGACCATGTGTAACAATCCTTTAATAATATATACATGAAGGATAACAGAGAAATACATACATAATTCCTAATAACAGAGTGAGTGAGTGAGTGACAGAGTACCTGGGGATGTCACAGGAGGTTGGTTTCCACCTGTACTGAAGGTAGAGCTTATCAGGCCTGCCATATTTTTGACAGTCGAATTCAGAGTCGATGTAG
The DNA here is from genome assembly GCA_030737845.1 of Acorus calamus. NCBI lineage: Eukaryota > Viridiplantae > Streptophyta > Magnoliopsida > Acorales > Acoraceae > Acorus > Acorus calamus. The sequence goes on from CM060860.1 coordinate 1,360,349, forward strand.
GGACACCCGGAGGACTCATAGAGTGGGTACGTGTTATCAAGAACCCAGCTCCCCTGGTAGATGTTGCAACTTGCTTTCTTGATTCCAACCCTAGTTTCATTGTAGTCATTGTACTCACCTAACACACTATTCCACAGAAACAGAGAACTTGAAAACAACAAAACCATGCAACAATAGCACCACCATCGAAAACCCATGTTTGAGAAAAGAAGATAAAAGTTCAGTTTTTTTTTGGTCTGCCAAGAATCTGTTTATATAGATGCAAAGAAAAAGGGAGACCGCATGTGTGGTGAATTTGATAAAAGAAATATATTTAAAGAGAGTAATTAAGATGGCAATCTCATACCAAAAAAAAAAAACAAAAGGCAATCTCAGGTAGACGTAAAAGAGTTGAGTGAAGATTTTTATAGGGTAATTTGCAAAAATGACCCGCTCTTTTGAATATTTCCAAAACTTCTTTTGAAGATTTGCAAAACTAGTATTACCTGTTGAATATTTACAAAAAAATTATCAATGTTGTGGGATCGAATTTTTTTTATATTTATTTTCTTTAAAGAGGCATGTCTCTTTTTTAAATTAATAAATAAAAATGAGAAAATTTAAATATTAAGATATAGCATAATGTAACAACATGAAACATATATATATCACGTTTTCTAAAAATAAAATAAAAAGTAAATATAGTAGCGTTGACCACATCTAAGATTTTTTTTTGCAAATATTCAGAAAGCGGTGCTAGCTTTTTTTTATAAATATTCAAAAGGAGGGGTCATTTTTGTAAATTGCCCATTTTTTTATGTGTTTTGGCATATGTTTATGAAAATTAATTTCATTGGCTACCTTTTATGGTACTTTAATTTTCATTCAATGAGATATAGATACAGAGAAATCAAACTTGTTAAAACTGTATTTCAATATGGTATAAATTTGCTTTTTGTCATGGGTGTTTATGGATTTCCACTGAAGAAGTTCATAATAAGTGGTTATAAGAAACTCATTAGTAAATGGAATGCAATAAATCTATGGAATTTGTTAAAAGCAAGTAGAACGTTTAGATTTGAATAATCTTTGTATTTATGGATTATCCATACCAAGGGAACAATAAGTGGTAGGTATAAAGGAACTTATTCATGTTGGTCATAAATTATGACACAATGGGAAAGTATATGATCACAACGTTATCACGTCTATAAAAAAGTATCCTTTTTGGAATATGACTAGGGGCACCTGTTGGAATTTCTGACCAAAAATACATATCAGTGTTGTTAACCGCCCCCATTTAATTGAGAACATTTTGGAGGTTCTTTCACAAACAAATGTTACAAGTGCATGCTTCAATGGAAATCAATTGCATGTATTTTGTAATGTTTAGCGCATGCATTTAGACCACACGGTTTCATATTTAATTGAATGCATGCGTTTAGATTTAATTATCTCCTCTTATAAATTATATGGTTCTCAATCTTCTCAAGATCAATCCCCATCTTATGAAATTGGAAAAGGCTTATTTTCCTATCTATCAACTGGAGCACCCATTCCATATGCTCTAAAATACTTATTATCGAGTGATCTTAATCAAACTTTATCTATTTCATTCCGGGTAGGGGTGGTAAACGAGCCGAACGAGCCGAGCTTTGACATGTTCAAGCTCGACTCGTTTATAAACGAGCCGAGTCGAGTCGAGCCGAGCCGAGCTCACGAGCCTCAACGAGCCTAGCGTTCTTCTTCATTTTATGGTTTTTAGGGATTGAAAACAAAATTTTAGCCTAAATGAGCCAAGTTCATGAGTTTAAACGAGCATAATTTTATATTTATTTAATATTCTGATTTTATAAAGGAGTTTAATCAAGCTTTAATTAAGTTTTAATAACACAAACGGGTCGAATTTGAACATAAAATGAAGTTCGATCCAGGTCGCGAGCCTAACCGAGCTTTAAAACTTGTTCAAGCTCGCTCATTTGTCTAAACGAACGAGCCTGAACGAGCTCAAACCGAGCCAAGCCCGAGCGGATTGGTTCGTTTACCAGCCATAATTCCGGGTATCGACAATACAAGGATTTAGTTTGAGGTCTCCACTTGATCGCACCACGGAGAGTCGGTGGAATCTCGCGGGTCTAATTGTATCTCGGGAACGAATGATGTCGGTGAAACTCTGTGCCTATGAAGAACCTATTTGTTGCAAAAATAGCATCTCATATGCATCTCTCGATCAGACAATTCCAACTCTTTTTTATCTCAATCTTATTATTTTTATATATAATCTTTTATTGAGATATAATATTTTTCACGATTTTTTTATAGAATTATTTCTAACAGCACATAAAATACATGTTTTGAGCGACCCACATAATTAACAGGGCACCCACATATAAATAATTATGCATGTTTTGAGTGACCAGGAAGTTTAAATAAAAAAAAAATTCACTGATGATTAGAAAGGGTGGAGGACAATCATTCTTGCTGTGCTTTTACGGGAGTGCACTAGTCCATCTGATCTGACAAGTGAAGTCCATTCTCAACCAACCTGATCTAGGGGTCGGCAACGGGCTGGCCCGGCTCTGGGCCTGTATGGCCAACGGCCCGGGCCGGGCCCGGGTGCGGGCCACTGGCGGGCCTATGTGCTCAAATTCTAAACATCTTATTTCTTTTGATTTTTTCATTTTAAGTTGTTCATTTATATATAATGTTAAATAACACAAAATTTAAAGTATAATATTTAAAAAATATTTATATCTATTGAATTTTCTTAATAAAAATATTAAAAAAATTAATTACTTCAAAACATTAATAACTACATGTATAAAGTTAGGTTGATACATATATAAATGTTAATAATTTGTATAATTCAACCATAATTCAAATAAAAATTACATGTTACTCATTTATTGGAATGCCCCCCATGGGCCTACGGGTCGGGCCCGCGAGCGGGCCTACGAGCCAACCCAAATGGGCAAAACGGGCCGGGCCGGCTTTCGGGCCTTGGACCTGTTGAAGATCCTTAGTCCAACTTGATAACTGATTTACTTTAATGAATTATTTATATTTTTAATTATTAAAATACATATATCCTATCTCATCATATATTGTAAACAAGATTTCAAATAAAAACTAATTTAACTTTTGGAAACACAGTTTGAAAAGCAGTTTTTAGCTTTTACAGCTTTATGCACATCTTTTAAGGATGTAATGATAATGATTTGATAGTGTAATGATAGTGACTACTTTATAAAACACAGATTTTAAGGCACAATTTAAAGATAAAATCTAGTAATGATGATGTATTTAAGTTGACATGTTTGATAACAGCTTTTAAATAATGATGTATTTGATTTGATATGACTCCAAAAGCTAAAAGCTGCTTTTAGGGTTTATTGTCAAACATACAATAAACCACATATAACAGCGCTTTTAAAAATTACTTATTACTATTAAAAATAGCCTAAATAATAATGAACTATTTCTGTAATATATTTTAAAACTAAATTACATTTACAAAATGTCACTGATTTTTTTTATCTGATCTTAGTGTTTCATTAAAAGTTAGTTGCATTCATCAAAATATAGATATGAAGGTAGAAAAATATGGAATCCGGAGAAGGATTAAAAATATAGTCGAACCACCTCTCATATGATAGAGAACGACGAAATAAATCCAATAATGACGACGCAATTCGTCGAAGATGAGAAGGTTGGCTTAAATGATTTTTTTAAGTTGCTGATTTTTTTAAAAATAAACGGTTAGATTTTTTTGGAATATATTTAGGGAGGAGAAACCATACACGAAAATAGAAGGGTTTAACATGTGAACGTGTGATTTAAATAAGGGTAATTTTATATTTTGATTTTTTATCATTTTATTAAGGTCAACTAAGCAGCTAATAAAAATTTGACACCTCATGAGCATATGAGTGGGGCTTATATAATGGGGCATGTGTAGCACAGCTTTAAAAAATAATATACACGATATAATGAGATATACATTTTAATAAAAAATGAAATATATATTCCAATTAATTGAGTGAATGTATTTCTAAAAATGTATTTTTTTTAATTGAAATGTATATCTGGCTATAGTGAGTACATGTTTTGATAATTTTCTATCGACGCGTATAAAACTAGAAGGGGACTAAATAAAAACTGTATAACAGCCCTCCTCTTACCGATTATATGGGCCACGCCATATCGCTCTATCCAAAGAGTTTGTGGGCCGGAGGAACTCCATCTCTCATGGAGCTGTTATTCCGACTAACTTATCCATACATCCAAACACATCGAACAACCACAATAAGAAACAATGGCCGCTCGTGCTTCAACGATGCACAGCTCTTCGATTCTCCGCTCAACGTCTGTTATAACTCCTCCAAAAAACACTGCCCAAAGCCTCTGCTTTCACATCAAGACCAAATCCGACCGTTCGATCAGACTGTCCCTGCAACCATCGCCGTCCATTTCCGAAGCGACGAAAACGATGGACTCTGAGGAACCCATGAAGCTCCTCTTCGTCGAGATGGGCGTTGGATACGACCAGCATGGGTCTGTAGTGTCATGTTTCGATTCAAAGTTTCGTTTTTTTTTTAAACCCAATTTTTTATTTGGCTTCGGATTTTGTGTGGATAGGCAAGACATCACAGTTGCGGCGATGCGGGCTTGCAAGGATGCCATTTCTTCCAATTCCATTCCCGCTTTCCGTAAAGGTTTGTCTTTTTTTGTGGGTTTGGAATTTTTTTTTATCAATGTTGCATGTTGGAGATGGGTTTTTAATTGGGTTGTTCAATTAGGGTTCTTTTGATTGGAATCTTTGCTTGGTTGGATTTCAATGTTGGGTGTTTAGGTTTGGGCTTCAATTGTAATGTATATTGGTGTTTTTCTTGTACCTGGAATTTTGTTCTTCAGGATTATTTCTGATACAATCAATGGAGATTGGGTCAGGCGTTTGGAAATTCTGTTTTTGTAGGTATCGTACTTAACCCAAACTTGTTTTCAAATGTCTCATTTGGTCCCTGCTTTTGGGGGGGGGGGGGGGGGGGGGGGAGTGATAAAGACCTTTTTCAAGAATCTAACAAAAATATGCTTCCAGGATTCTAACATTAAAAGTAGTTTTAACTGAGAAACTCATTTTCAAACGCAGCCTTTGTAAACATGTTTGGATGATTTTGTTTTTTGCAGGAATCATATTTAGCCCAAATGTGTTTCCAAATGTCCCAAGTAATTTTTTATATACAAATAATATAGGAGAATCTTATTTCAAGAAACCCCGAATGTCTCAAGTAGTTTTAGCTGTTGGAGAAAGAAAAATTACAACTTTTTAGTTATAAAGAGTGAAAAAAATGAGCTTTTTAGGAACCTAACAAAAGTTTATTTTTTGGGAATCTATTTCTAAAAGCAGCTTTAAGTGATAAGTTACTTATTAAACTCGTTTTCACACTGTCTTTGGACAAAAACTACTTTTCTTGATGATGGTTTGTTTTGGCAATTGTTTTCATTGAGTTTCTTGATTTGGTCTTGGCTTTTTTTTTAGTTTGTCACGTCCTGTTGAGGGTTTAGGAACTATCTATGTATATTGTGCAGGATCAATCCCGGGTGTTTCCACTGCGCATATGAAGTTGAAGATCAAACTAGGAATTCCTCAGTCTACCCAACAGCATCTGGATATTGATCGTGTGAAATCTGTCTTCCCATAGTAAGTAGTATATCCCTATATCATCTACTTGACTGTCCTGTTCTACTGCGAAGATGTTACGACATATCTGTAGCAGGACATAAACATTGTGCAATATGTATTAGTGGCTGATTCACATATAAAAGATACCATGCTTACGAGATTTAGTTATGGCAGGCACAACACATATGCTCAGTGTTAAACTTAGAAAATTGGTTAACAATATTGATTTATATGAGCATATGATATTATGATGTAAATACATGTAGGTATTTAAATGGAGAATAACTCAAAATCAATATTATACTTATTTGATTGGGATTTGTGGCATAACTTTAGATTCTAAAAACTTGAATTCACCTCATTTCATGAATATTACTTCAGAGTAGGAACTGGGTTAGGAGAATTAATTGTTGATTTGGAAGAGGTATGTAATTATTATAATGACATCATGCATCGCAAAGTTAAACCATTTAGTTTGTTTATTGGGTCTTGATGTACACATGAAACTTCACTTTAAGCTCAGGAATAAAGAAACAGAATGGGGCATTCTAGCATTAGGCTTGAAATGCAACCACAAAAACATCGAGCCTCCACCACTTGTGCAAGCACCCATCGCTTCCTTTGAGTTATCATTCTTGTGAACCCCACCCTTTGCAGGATATTAATCAAATTGGCTATGGAATGCATCTCAGAAAAATTGGGAAGTACCTGTCATAGGATTGAATAGATCTTAATGAACAGTGATCAGCCTATCCAAGAATCCTGTCAAATCCCTTGACCAAAGCCAGTGAACAGGTTGCTAGTTGTCTACCATGATTTGATACAAGAGGATTCTCGTCTTCTTCAAACTTTTCAGCTAGCACATGGCGAACAGTGTCTGAATGTGGTGCTGGCGGAGTCAATTAATCCTGATGTAAGAAAATGGATAAAAAAAAATAAAACAATTGATCTAATTGTCAAACAAGAATGTTGAAAACAAACATAATATATGCATACCAAAAGAAATATCTGCATTAATTAGTAAAGGAAATTTTAGTCATTCAATTTAGAATGATAAGCTTCTGGGAAATAATAATTCTATTGTGTTTCCATATCACTGTGTCCAATAATGCTAGTTGCAAAGGTCCTTTGCAATGACGGTATCGCAAAAGTATCCTTAACTGTTTTTCTAATTGGTGCAAATACTTTAACCTAATTTAGACCAATGAAAAGACCAGATCATATGCCAACCATCTACTTGATGTTTCTTTTTCATACATCTTGGTGCTTGATCATCCATTTTTTAGGTCATAGTTGTTATGTGTGAAGTACCCCAATGTATCTTGTATGGGATGTGACCTATCTAGTACACCTAGATTGATTGAAAAGAATTGGATAAATTAGTAGCTTTAAGGTATCCTTTGTTTTAGGCTGTTGGACCTCTGAATTAGCATCACTCCATTGTCTCAAACTCTCAATCATGCTGCTCTAAGTGTTTCTACAAATAAATTAAATAAGGCCATGTTTTCCTTGTTTCCGACTTTTTCTATGAGAATTTTTATCCCCAAGTAAAGGCTTTATCAGAAGTAAAGACTAAAAAGGAGCTATATGGTCAGATTTTTTGGATGTTGAACTTTATTTAGAAGATTAGTGAGTGGGAAAGAGCTACTCTTCACAGCTCAACTTGGCGTATAGGATCTAATAGCAAAATAATTATTGTACATTGGCTGTGGAAAATGGTGTTAAATGAAAGAGTTCTGATTGTACCATCATTACATGGAATCAGGAGCTGTGTCACTATTTCTGATGGAGAAAGCTGTGTTACTATGTTATATAATTAGTTTATACAAATGAACATAATGAAGTTGCAACATTGGTCCATGGCCCATAGAACAGAAATAAAGAATATTTGAAGAAGCATGATAGTGGCTTTTCCAACATATTGTCCAGCCCTAATGTTTGTACAATAGTTGTGGATCCTGCATTCCTGCTTATGTTGACTGGTAGGAGTCATAGTACATCAAATGTGTAATTTGTTGACTTTCTTTAAGTGATGGAGCATATCCCTTTTCAGTAATGTAACATGTTATATCAATTTTAAAATGTTTAACATAAGATGTAATCTTGTCAGCATTTTTTAATATGAAAGTAATTCGCACTGAATACTCTAGTGGTCCATGTGGATATCAATATTAGCTAAATCTTGCTAAGATTGCTATTTAGATAATAGTCATGTTATCCAGTGGTCAACTAGCTGGGACATAATTTTTTTAAATGTTAAATATATGTTTATGAATTTGTTGGCAGTGGAAAAATTCTGGATGTTGAGATTGTGGATGGTGGACTCATATGCTCAAGTGGTGTATGTCTGGAAGCAATGGGAGACACGAATGATGATTGTTATGTTGTCAATGCAGCTGTTTATGTTGGTTATTAAATTACCCCACTTACCTCTCCATCCATCTTCGGGTAAAACTCTCTTCTGGAACAGTGCTTTAACATTGCTCCTTCAAAGTCTGGCTTTAAATTTCTGATTAATGTTAGGCTTTAAAGATGGTTGTGATCTAATTATTTTGTCTATTTTTGTCAGTTTATTGCAGTAACTTTCTTTTGATAAATAAAAGAAAAGTATGCTAGAAGAAGGGGTGTAAATTATACTTTGTGTTGTGTTTATCATTTGGAATTTTTTTTGGATAAATTAATCTGATTTTCTGTCATTCCATATATGTTTCTCAAATAATAAAACTTTTTGAAGAAGCCCCCTGATTCTATGGATAGTATCCCAAATCTCCCATGAAATTTTACATTTAGCATTTACTCAGACTCAACAGCTTCAAATCGGTTTCAACTTGAATTCATCCAACATTAATCTGTCTAGCTTTATGCAGACCTAGATGATTCCTCTAAAAGAAGAAGAGAATGCCTGATTCCATGTGCTAGAGGTAGTGAGTAGGGATTGTCTCATTGAGGTGCAACTGAGGTCACATGAAATGGGGCAACCATGTGTAAAATGAAATGTCAGACAAGTAAGCGCAGAAGTTCTAAAATGAGAAAATCATTTAAACCGTATGTCCAACCATAGTGACAAGTTTCAAAAATTATGTTATTATTGGTAGTGAAGTAGGGAGGGTAGTCTCATTGAAGTGAAACTGTAATTGCGCATGCATTCAAGAGAAGAATGATGTTGTTTGGAAATAACCTGTTAAATTCCCAGAAACTGCCAAAATAGGCAAACCACTTTTGTTTGACATTCAGGTGGGGTTTCTCACACTTCACTTAGTTTGAGATCTGGCATTTTGTTTGTTGCTCTTTGTCTCTATGTTCAAATACAACCAAGGAATTTAATTTCGCTACATAACACTGATATGATTTACCAGGTCCTTGTACGAATCTACTAGATGCTATGTAAAGTACTTAATAGTTTATACACTTTTCTTTTAGATAGTTCTTGTAAATTGTCCTATGCACCTCGAAGTGGCTTGACTAATTTGTGATGAATTCGAGGTTTAAATAAAACTAAAGCTTGTCATGAATGGAAATGTATGTGACCTGGGAATGCTATGTGAATTTGGAGAAGCAGAACTTGTCCTTGCTTCGAGAGACGGATGCAATCAACGTCATCATCATATTATGGCATCCCAAGTAGCCTACACTTGGGGCTATAGGATGACAACAGATCAACTCCCTGACCAAAAATATTGTCATTTTTTCAAAGCTCATGATTTAATAGACACAGACACCCATAGAACATTAAGAAAGAGTTGAACATTTTGAACTTTCTAATTTTTCCCTTCAATGAATGGAGGTTTTATTCCACAAGCAGGCACCATTGCAGGCCTGGGAATGCACTTGGGTTCACCCACCCCTACCATTATTTTCTACCCAAATTAGTAAAGAATAGGATACAACAATTGCTTGCCCATGAATTTCACTATACCGGTATACCCACATTTAACCAACCACATTCATCCATGTTTTTTCCCCTCCTCTCATTGAATTTGATGTTTCACCTTGTCTCCATCAAAGAACCATTTCGGCGTATAGGAGCTGACTCCATGTATCTGGAAGCCCTGGGAGGCACCAATGGCTGCAGTCATTGCCAGCATGATCACCACTGTACTTAGATGGGTGAGCATCTTTCCTTAGTTGTGAGAGTAAGGTCACATCTAGTAGAGTGACTGACTTTGACATCTTACTGAGCACACTTTTCACCACACCGTCTTGCGGAAGTGAACCACCTGGGTATGTCGATCCACTCAATGGTTGAGTCTGCCCGTAGCAGCTCTTTGCACCCGGTTGGCCCCAGTCACGTCCACTGATATGATGATAGGAGAGAAACATGGGTTAAGATGGATGACATATGAAACTGAATTATAGCACCTTTTTTTATAAAAAAAATTATGAAATGTAGCATCTTACCATTGGTTCTTTCCCTATCAGACCACTGGTTCGTTAGAGATCATTTTAAGTTTTGCTATTTGTGTTTTGTTCTGCTGTAAAATTAATTTTTGCATCAACTAGTTTTAAATTTCAGAGCATTTTATGAACTTACATGTAATGTGTGGGTGAGATTCCTGGAAGAAGACCTTAGTTTTTGTGGGATCAATATTTCTGTCCACCCAATCAGACCATGTAGTCAACCCCCTAGAGAATGCGACCAACCGATCCATGTCATTGTATTTCTGATTCCCAACTTGTATATAGTTCCATCTGCAATTAAAATGAAAAACTAACAGGTTAGTCTGCAAGTCTAGTTTGAAATCTTTGTTTTAGCATGTTTTTGTGTCGTCTCTTACGGTTTGCTTCTCCCACTGTGTGTCCACCAGTGCCAGGTGTTGAAGATGAGCATGTCCATGCCTAGCCAGGCATTGCCGGCCTGGATGGAGTCCAGCACCAATGCCACCCCATCACTCTTCTTGACGAGGTCTACCAGATACGTGCTCCGGTAGTACATCACTGAAACCTTATAATCCTGCATGCATGCATCCCTATTGGTCAGACAGCAGTTGAATACTTTATCTGTTTAGCTGTACCTTGATAACTGAGCTTGGGATAAATCCTAATTACTATTCTGGGGAAAGGGTTGGAATTGTTATTGAAGTATGCCTCTGTTAATTGATTAAAATATGTTCCATGAAGTTAGGTGTTGGAATTCTATGATATGTCCCAACTCATAAACTATGTAATGAATAATAGCAAGGGTAACAGAAATACAATAAGATGCTCATGTGCTATTGATTGGAGGTGACGTTACACATCACATGGAAAAAAATAGTATTTGTGTTTCAGATCAAATGAAAAAGAAAAAAAAACTGTTAAAAAGTGAATAGCCAAACTCAAACATGTGAACGTCCAAGTTGGGGGGGGGGAGGGTTTGTTTTCCATCATTAATAATAAGTCGTCCAAAACTGGGGGACATGCAATGCTGTCTTCCACGTTTTCCACCACCACATAAAAACAAATACCAACCACCATACTTTACATTTCATTTTTCTTTTCTTTTCTCAATGCATCGAAGGTTGTAAAGCTAATATTAACAATGATTAGTGTAGTTGATGGAATGTCTGTATTATCCAATATTATAGAATATAGAATATGAGAGAGAGAGAGAGAGAGAGAGAGAGAGACCTGGAAAAAAAGTGTGGAGAGGTCTTGTTTACGAGTAAAAGTGGTTCTTGAAGCAGGAACTGCTGCATGGAGAAGGCACATGAGAGATTGCCAATTGTTCAGACTCAATGAATCCCCCACAAACATTATCTTCTTCCCCCTCATCCTCCACAGGAAATCCTTCCCATCAAACCTTCATTTTTCAGTCACAAAATTAACAAATTAATCACTATATAATCCTAGTTGAACAATTTTCAAGGATTAAATCAAGGTGTACCAGTTTCTTGGAGTTAATGAATCAGTTTATTTTTCAAATGTATCAAATAAAAAATAAAAAAACAGAATTTAGGATTTGTGGACATGACAAATAACTGACTAGATTTCTTGTTTTCAATTTTCCTGGAACGTGGATTTGGATCTGGTGCTGTGTCCTTTTTTTTCCATCATGGGATCCACTGTGTTTAGCAATTAGAAAATGTCACTTGGATGTGAAACTATTTTTATGTTGTCGATGCATTATTAAAATCTCAGATAAAGCACGAAAATTTCACTGAAATTGATTTTTAGCTTAAATAGCAACAAAAAAGAGAGAGATCAATTTCATTGAAGGTGTACAACTTATCAATTAAATTTTTTGGGCTAGATTTATAAGGGGATAAGTAGTTGAATAATTAGATAAATATGGGGATAAGTAGGAGGAAACAACTGGTTTTGATCCATTTGTTATAAAAAATAATTAGAATAAAGTATGAACAAATGTCTTTATTTTAAAATTAAAAATGTGAATTTTTTGTTTCATCTAAATGGTAGAACAACATTACAACATTTATGCCATTTTATTGTATATATTTTGACAAATGTGAAGAAATATTATTTGGTGGATTTTTATTTTTTAAAATTGGGATAATTTATCCTTATATCTTGTCTCATTGTCAAACTGGGATAATTCTAGATGCATGATAAAATCAGTTGAAGTTCGAAACTTTTTCATTACAACCTTTTTTTTACTTTTTTACATAACAATCAAAATGAGATTTCTCATTCACAAGAGTACAACTTACATAACGTCTTATTATTTCCCACTTTCCCTTCAACTAAATAAAAGTTATTCAACAAGTGACATCATGTGATCAGTGATGTTTCGTGTGTTTTTACACTCATGAAACACTGAACTTAAATCATTAGCCCAAAGGGCCCTCTTGGATTCCCATTGGAATCTTTTTTTAAATGAACATAAAAAGAACAAATCATAGAAGAAGAAAAAAAAAATCACATTGCACCGACACTGACGGAGAAGAAGAAAAAGAAGAAGGGATTGAAGAGAGTACCTGGGGATGTCACAAGAGGTTGGTTTCCACCTGTATCTAAGGTAGAGCTTATCAGGCTGGCCATACTTTTGGCAGTCAAATTCAGGGTCTATGTATGGGCAACCAGAGGAATCATAGAGTGGGTAAGTCCCATCATAGACCCAGCTCCCTTGGTAGATGTTGCAACTGATTTTATTGCCTCCCAGTACTCCAGTTTCATTGTAGTAGTAGTTGTACTCATGACCCAACACACCATTCCACAGAAACAATGAAGAGAACAGCAAAACCATGCAGTGACAACACCACCATTGAAAACCCATATTGGGGAGGAGGAGAAGATAATAAAGGCAGAGAGGGAATAATGGGATTCTCTTCTGGGGGGAAGAGAGGTTCACATGTGTGTCCTATGGGGTTGTTTATATATGCAATGATCACTGTGGATTGGAAAATCTAGTCTTGGAAGCATTGGTGGTGTAATATAAAAGAATTATATATATTTATAGCAAGAGAAAGATTGAGAGAGAGAGAGAGGTTAGAAAAGCTGACAGGTCTAGAGAGAGAGAAAGAGGGGTGTGAAGTGGGTGGGACCAGACTCTCACGTGCCAAGCCAATATGTGTAGATTAAGCCTGTCAACGGACCGGATACAGAGCGGATATGGTCATATCCGTATCCGTATCCGAAATTTTTTTTTATATCCGTATCCGTATCCGTATCCGACGGATATTTAAAAAGCATATCCGTATCCGATCCGTATCCGTATCCGACGGATTCGGATAATTATCCGAAATATCCGAAATAAATAAATAAATAATTAAATATAACAAATTTTTATTTAAAGTTTAAAAATTGACTTAAAATTAAAAATTTACAAGCACAAGTCCTAACTTTACAACTATTAGAAAGAATAAATAAATAATTAAACATAACAAATTTTCATTTAAAGTTAAAAAATTAACTTAAAATTAAAAATTCACAAACACAAGTCCTAATTTTACAACTATTAGAAGGAATGTGAGCCACTTGATCAAAATCCAATGGTAGATATTAAATACTAATATTAATATTTTTTTAATGCCATCGGATACGGATATTTTTCGGATCGGATAGGGGTATATCCGTATCCGATCCGAAAATTTTCGGATACGGATTATTTTTTCGGATACGGATACGGATTTTTCGGATATCGGATATTTTCTGCATTTTCGGATACGGATTCGGATCGGATGCGGATATTTTTTCGGATAATTGACAGGCTTAGTGTAGATTATATATCTGTGGATTTGGGTGCATGTATTTGGCTGAGCGTTTGTTGTCGAGTCCTATCAATAAAGAGTCTTATCCGGCTTTTCTTCTGTTTTCTTCTGTATTTCGGATTTGGGCCTTCCAAGTGCATCTCATTTTAATAAAGGGAGATTATATTGAATTGGGCGCTGTTATACAGTTTTTTTTTACAGTCTAAAATATAATCATATATACTTAGTTGAAAATCTAGTAAAATATTTAACAATGTATATGCATTGTTATTTTTTTTCGTATATTTACTAATAATGGGTTTATTCAACTCGAAATTGAACGATATATATTTTCTTATCAGAGCATATATCTCATTAGATAATGTTTATTATTTTATTGATTTGAGTTTTAGACTATAAAAATGACTATGTCTAATATTTTTTTATTGGATTTGATGCAACTTTCTACCAAGCAAAAAAATAAATATTTGTTGGTTCATCTTGATATTATATACTTGTCTTACTAATCCTGCAGGCTGTAGCCGAAGATAGTGCAATCGTATAGTGTTTAAGATCACCTCTTTGTACATAAATACAGGATGAACAAGTCAATGCAATATAAATAATAATCTTGATAAATAAATGAAATGCTCTCCACTGGTTTTGGTCTCGATTGATAGGGCATTGATGCATTTAGTCGGTCCTGCCTGCCTTCCCTTAATATATTGTATAATGTGATGATATTGTATAATGTGATGATCTAGTATATACTAGTTTAGGAAAAATTAAAACATATGTACTAAATTCATTCGATTATAAACATTTTTTTTGTAAAAAAATTTGTTTTATTAAATAAGTATATATACTTTTGAAAATTTAAAATTTTAAACAGGTTAGGGGTTGCTAGTGCATGAATGGCCATGCACAACATTTTAGTAAAATTTAAAATTGTTACATGCAGTCATTATTTGTATCACTGCGTCTCGCGATCAAGTTTTTTTCACACTTCTAATAAACCGATTCACTCTTGTGATCAGTAACTTGTTATCACCAAAATTTCACTCATGATCAAGTTTGAGTAGGACTATAAGTGGGACTCTCCCTTATGTTATTCGTAAAATAAAAATGTTTCTTTTCTGTTGCATTTCATGAGAAATAATAGCTGTAATTGTATTTCGAGAATCTATAGGAGATGAAGTTGCTTAGTATTAAGGATTGGGACAAATGGATTGACGGGGTCACGAATATCCAGATTATTGAGCAGGTCTTCCATATCACGGAGTAAGGGTAGGCGCGATCGGGTTCAAGTCAAAGTCTTTTCTACCCGACCGTTCTGGACGGGCAGTCGGGAGTACCATGTTTTTATGTTTCTTTTTAGTTCTTTATTATCTACTATTTCTCTCTTCTCCAATTCAGACACGTTCTATTCAATCTTTTAGTAATAGCATAGGACTATAGTTTTTCAAAAAAAACTGTAATTGTAGTACTTTTTGTTCTCTGTCAATGTTGTGTGTTCAATTATTAATGGATTGTCCATGAAGAAACGCAATAATTAGCACACATTGTCCCTCATAAAACTCAACAAAATGAAAAAGTAGCCGATCACAATGCATCAGAGTTGCTTATCACCATTTATTATTATGCCTTTTATTTTAATGAACCATTAATTATTGTGTTTCTTATCTGTTGCAAAATCTGCATGCACAATTGAATCAAATGGCTTTGCAACGCGACATGTGTATAAAAGAATGACAATATCACATACTTTGAATGAGTTACAAAATCTAGAACCCTCCCACACTTTGTTTTTATTTATTTATATATTTATTTACATGGATTTTCTGGTAGGACTAGTAATCTAAGGCCGTTTGGAATCAGAATATAAAATGAGCTATTTTTCAATTAGATTTATAAAAAACATACTTTTTAAAAAGGAGAATCAATTAAATGTATTTTCAAATGAGACGTTATATTTTTTTTTAGTATAATTTAAAAGATACAAGTTTTTTCTGTCACACAACAATCGACCTAGATTTATTTCAATATCATTTTGTAAGACAATTATTACAATTTAAAATTATTTTTAAAAAAATGCAATAAATGCTTTTTTGTATAATTCTTGAAGTGAGGTATAATACCTAGCTTCGAACAATGAAATTGTTGATCCCTCGTTTAACTTCACATTATTAAGCTCCTTATTTTCAATTTAAAGGATAATGGGCTTCTTTTAAAGAATACATGTCTATACAAGGAAATGAACATTGTAGAAGTCATCATCAAAAGTCTTTAATCAGTCATGCCTTTTTTCTTTTTGCTTTTTTTCACTTATTTCTTCTCACCCCCCTCTCCCTTTCTCTTTTGGACTTATAACCCACATTTCTGTGATTGTAACAACTAACATATAATAAGTGATTATAACGTAACATCATGGTCTTAGAATCCTTATCAAAACCTAATCTAGATAATATATCTGCATTGATAAGACTGTTTAAATGAGGTACCCATCTTTAACAAACCTTTACGTTGGCATGTGCCGACATCAACAATAGTGGGATCCCCTGAAGCAGAACAATTTTGTTATATTATATATATACACTCACACGCTTACACATTTTAAGCCACATCCAATGATTTTAGCTTTGTTTTGAAGATGTCATCGATGGCTTATCCATAGGGCATAATGATCATTTTTGTAGATGCGACTCATTTAATTATAAATTAGGATAGATAAGATATTTTGTACCTGACTATTACTATTTTATTGTGGGTATGTCATTAATGACAGAGAAATATATGCTTACAAAATAGTTACACAGAAGTTTTAAAGTAGTATAGGACCAGATAATAAAATCTGATTGGGAGGGAGGCTAGAGACTAGTCTTTTGGAAACGATATTCAGCAGAATAGCTCCTCAATTAACTACAAATAATTTAGTCATTTTTTCCTGCATTACCACCCCCTCTAATTAATTCAAGAGTGAATGGACGAAATACATCAAAACGTAAATAAAAGGAATTAATGGATCTTCTCAAGCAATAAAGCAAGTTCTATTACATGAAGAATGGTTGATGTGGTGAAACTTGGCTTTCTGTGTAATAAGCTTGCTTGGACCTGCCAATTCTCCCTCGGCTTCAATGTCATATTTGGAAACACTTCACTCTGAGGATCATCGAATTCATGTCTGTTCTCAAGACTTGCAAACAATATTGTGTCATTATCACATATGGGTTCAGGCCATATGAAATCTACCATTTTCTTATTTAAAGTTTTAAACCATCAATTATTCCCAAATCAATAGTATACATATTAACCTAATTTGTTTATTTAATCCTTCAACATCCATATGTCCATATCTGGATAATCAATATGCTTGACAACAAGAAACAAATGTCCTCCCAACAGCTTAATGGGCCTGGATAATATTGGGCTTGGGTAGTGGGCATGGGTTGTCCATAGGACCAGGCCAGGGTGGACTGGACCTGATCTGGTTTGATAGTGCCATATCGAGTATTTTAGACATTTTATTTGGTCAGGTCCAGATCGACCCGTGACCCGTTGACAGACCTAATTCAGACTAGATCAAAAGTGTTCAAAAGTCAGATTGAGTTGAGTTCAACCCACCACACCCTGAGTCACTTCAAAATGGCTCCTTTGGAGAATGAGAGTAGAGGAGATCGGAATGGAATGGGGTCTACGCCACAGAGGGGAGAAATGGAGAATTGGAAGTTAGGGTTTTGTTTGTGACGGCTTCAAAGTTCACTCAAAAATGAAATATTAACAGTGTACTAAAATAATTGGAACGGGAGGGGGGCATTTTTGGTATTTTGAATCTAATCTGAATTTTAATTTTCACTACTTTAGGGATCTAAAAAAGATTTGAAAAATTTCAGAGACCTAAATAATAGACTGATAACCACATAAAACCCTAATTTGCTAAGGGGGTTGTATGGATTTTTCCCTTGTTTACTTATTTTGCAAAGAATTCGGTGAAAATGTGAAATATGACTCACATGATGCGACACACTACAGATTCCTCCACGTCATCACATATATTAAAGTAACGGTCCATTGATAGGATGATCTCATACACACATACATACTCTGTATTCACACGGGTTCGGAACCTCTGTTCGTAAATAACAGAGTTTCTCTGTTCTGTCCAATAAACGGACGACGCGTGGCAGGTGCAAGACACGTGAGAGCACGTGATTCCACTTGACGGAAAACACTTTTGTCCACTCCGTCAACGTCAGTTCCTCTCATTTCGTCTCTCATTTCGTCCACTCTTATTTGAAACTTGTGACAGGAAAAACAAAAATCAAAGATCAGTGTCTCTTGCAAACCCTCTTCACACCACGACAGAGCCTTTGAACACCGACAACGTCAAGGTCCATATATAGGTGTTTTTGGATTTTTTTGTGGATTTATTTTTAGCATTTTGTGGTTTCTAGATCTAATTTTTTTTAAAATTTATTTATGGATTTATTTTTTTATTTTTGTGTTTATAGATCATATCTGTTACATGTATTTCTAGATCTATTGTTTTGTGGATATATTTTTATGGATTTTTTTGTGGATTTTTTTTTATTATGTTGTGGTTTCTAGATCTAATTTTTTTAAAAAAATTTATTGATTTATTTTTGTGTTTCTAGATTTGATTTGTTATGCAATTATTTTTTTATTGAGTTATTTTTATTTTTTTGAATGATATAGATTTTTTGTGGATTTGTTGTTATATTTTGTGGTTTCTAGATCTAATCTGATATTTTTTGTGGAGTTATTTAATTTAATGCAAATATATAATCATGTTCTAAATTATGTCTTTTTTAACATAATATAATCTTTGATATTTATTGAAGGTTTACTCATGAGAGTGCATGACACATGTTTGTTGTAATTCCTAACAGGGTGTCAAATAATTATACTTTTAGTTTGTTGGGTATTCTATTTGCAATGAACATTTTATAGAGTTATTTTTATTTTTTTGGAATGATATAGATTTTTTGTGGATTTGTTGTTATATTTTTGTGGTTTCTAGATCTAATCTGATATTTTTTGTGGAGTTATTTAATTTAATGCAAATATATAATCATGTTCTAAATTATGTCTTTTTTAACATAATATAATCTTTGATAGTTGTTGAAGGTTTACTCATGAGAGTGCATGACACATGTTTGTTGTAATTTCTAACAGGGTGTCAAGGAATTATACTTTTAGTTTGTTGGGTATTCTATTTGCAATCTGGACATTTTTTTGGGTGGTAGTTGTATTCTCTTGATTTCTCCAAGCTGCCTTTTTTTATTATCAAATTTGTTATTGTTTGCCTTTATTTCTCATTTTCCACTGAAATCTTTAGTGGGTATGTAATTTTTGATAGTTTGGTTCATTGAATTTTTTATGTATGCTCATTTGGATTCACTATTTGATTTCGTTCATGTATGAATCATGTACTAATTTTCATAATGACATGAGATGAATGATATGTTTAATTGTAGGTTCATGACAAAATTTAAGTATTACGCGGTTGCAATAGGTAGGACCCCGGGCGTGCATACAAATTGGCTTGAATACAAAGCACAAATACATGAGTTTCGAGAGCCAATGTACAGGGGCTTCCAAAATCTTGAGTTACCAAGCATGCCGTCCACTCCACTGCTGATCATTCCGCTCCATTGCTGACCTCTTCAAAGAGAGATAGTTCAAGCTCAGCACCTACATGCATGATTTCCCAAACCAATCCAATGCAAAGAGAAGTAGTACAAGCTCAGCACCCACATGAATGCCCACCTACATCAGTTGTTTTGCCTATCACTCATATCATACTTGCCATGTTCGGTTGTACTATTTTCTTGTTGGTCCTGATTCTCACAATTCTCATCCTCATTTTCTATCACATATAATTTTGGTTGGTTTTGATGTCTTGGAGTTGTAAATTTGATTTGGAACAATAGGTTATGGTTGTGGTCGTTTGTTTGAAGGAATGTGTGTGGTTATGAAAGTTTGTATTTGAATCAGTGGTTGAATGAATGTTTCATTTTGACGTTTCTGGAAGCATAACAGAGGAAGCTATGTGTTGGTGATGATGAGATGCATATTTCTAAAAGCATAATTCTTTTTAATAAAAATTATGATTATATCTGGAACTATATGGGAAGATGTTTTATGTGGGTTTGTCATGAAAGGATGCTATTGAGTCTTGATAAGATGCCCCTGAATCTTAAAATTCTCAAGGCTGTCACCTCAAATTCAACACATAAAACATCAGATTAGATGTTATTATGTTAAAAAAGATATAATTTAGAACATGATTATATATTTGCATTAAATTAAATAGCTCCACAAAAAATATTAGATTAGATCTAGAAACCACAAAAATATAACAACAAATCCACAAAAAATCTATATCATTTCAAAAAAATAAAAATAACTCTATAAAAAAATAATTGCATAACCAATCAAATCCAGAAACACAAAAATAAATCAATAAATTTTAAAAAAAAAATTAGATCTAGAAACTACAACATAATAAAAAAATCCATAAAAATATATCCACAAAACAATAGATATAGAAACACATGTGATAGATATGATCTATAAACACAAAAATAAAAAAATAAATCCATAAATAATTTTTTAAAAAAAATAGATCTAAAAACCACAAAATATTAAAAATAAATCCACAAAAAAATCCAAAAACACCTATATATGGACCTTTTTCAACTCGGGGACGTTGCCGGTGTTCAAAGCCTCTGTCATGGTGTGAAGAGGGTTTGGAAGAGACACAGGTCTTTGATTTTTGTTTTTACTGTCAGATTTCAAATGAGAGTTGACGAAATGAGAGACGAAATGAGAGGAACTGACGTTGACAGAGTGGACGAAAGTGTTTTCCGTCAAGTAAAATCACGTGCTATCACGTGTCTTGCACCGGCCACGTGTCGTTCGTTTATTGGGCAGAACAGAGAAACTCTGTTATTTACGAACAGAGGTTCTGAACCCTATTCACACTAGCTGAGAAGTTTTGTAAACCCTGAACACAACTTCATAACACCGCGCACACACACATATATATATATATATATATATATATATATATATATATATATAGAGGGTCGATTAGGTGCGGCGAACGGCAGGTGCGGCCTCGATTGTGGGCCGTCGATCACGGGTCCATCGCATCGGACGGTCAGGTGCGATTCACGTCGACCGTTGGATGCGATGGACCCGCGATCGAACGGCCCACGTCGCCGCCGCACCTGCCGTTCGCCGCACCTAATCGCCCCCGTTATATATATATATATATAGAGGAATGATACGGTGCGCGATGTGGGAACGTGCACGAACGACCACGGGCCGTCGATCACGGGTCCATCGCATCGGACGGTCGGGTGCGATTCACATCGACCGTTGGATGCGATGGACCCGCGATCGAACGAACGACGTCGTTCCCGCACCGTGCGGGACGCCACACGATATCACTCGACTATATATATATATATATAAAAGGAGTTATTGTGTGCGGCGAACGGTGGGTGCGGCAGCGACTACGGGCCGTCGATCACGGGTCCATCGCATCGAACGGTCGGGTACGATTTACGTCGACCGTCAGATGCGATGGACCCACGATCGAACGGCTTACGTCGCGGCCGCACCTGCCGTTCGCCGCACATAATAATTTTCAATATATATATATATATATACATACATATATATCACTTGGTGGGATAAGAGGGTTGCATGGCAATGCCACACAACCCCTCCTTGGCGTCGACGTCCCCAACTGGTTCCCCACGAGTTCTTCACCAGCCAATACTTCGTCCCATCGCTGGTCGTCCCATACCCGACGACGGTGACGCCGTGGTCCAAGTCGGTTCCGCATTCACCCGTGAAGACTCCGCTCTTATAGAACCGGAAGTCGTCCTCCCCCGCGTCAATAGCGACCGAGACGGGCTGATTGGCGGCGGCCGAAAGCAGAGCCATCTCGTTGTTGGCCGGTACGTCTTCGTAGCCGTTGATCGTGGCCGCGGTGGATCTCGCCTTCCTGGCGTTGCAGGATCCATCCGTTCCTTGGTAGGGGTAGTTGGATTCGGTGGTGATGCCTCCATTGTCGATCATGAACTCGAATGCGTTGTCCATTAGACCTCCCGAGCAGCCCTGGTCTTCACCGCTTGTGTCACAGTCAACGAGTTCTTGCTCCGAGAGGGAGATCAACTTACCTGTCTTGATCTGCGTTATTCCTTCTGTGGCCGCCACCGCTGAGAACGCCCAACAACACCCTATACATACATGCATGCATATCATGCGCGTACGTATTCATTAGTGAAACAACCAACTATATATGGA
Organism: Acorus calamus; assembly: GCA_030737845.1. Taxonomy (NCBI): domain Eukaryota; kingdom Viridiplantae; phylum Streptophyta; class Magnoliopsida; order Acorales; family Acoraceae; genus Acorus; species Acorus calamus. The sequence goes on from CM060860.1 coordinate 1,382,477, forward strand.
TAATTAGCTCAATTAGTCAATGATGCATGTATATACCGCATTGTCCCTGGTCCTTGATTGGAGTCACGGCGCCTCGCTTCCTCCAATCCATGCTCGGTGGCACCGCGGACACGTTCGCGTACTTGAATCGATCATGACTCACCTCCACCACGGTTTTCTTCGGGGAACGCCTGAACCCGTTACGCGTGGAGCGGAACTCTTCGTTGGTCATGTCGGCGAACTCGTTCACGCCGAGCTTATACGGGTGCCTCCCCTCTCTGTTAAAGGATTCGATGTACATGACATTGTCGCTGAATATCCTGAAGCGCCGCTCCTTCTCGGCGGAGTCGGCGTACACGCGCCCATAGCGAGCCATCCATTGCTCGTGCGTCACGGATGGCGGCTCCGCGGGGAGAGTCCGCGGCGTGACTAGTTGACTGCATGCGGACAGGGTGAGCAAGGCAATGAAGAGAAGGTATTGGATTTTTGAAGACATATTTGAAGCTAGGGAAGGTAACTAATTAAGAATGTTGAGAATGTGATGTGTGAGGAGTGATTGAAGTTTGTTAGGGTTTATATAGGCCACGGTCAGTTCCGGTGTTAGTGGAGATGCTTGAGGGGCTTTCAACGTGCAGTGTGGTTTGCATTGAAATTAACGTACCCATAATTAAAATAACATAATTTATTAGTTAAGTTGGATACCGTGCACGTTTTCTAGCTCATCGACGGCTTAAACCTTTACCATTACATTGGCCATGCATGGAAGGAAGATTTTTAAGGGTGTTGAAAGTCATGGACAGGGACGTACTCGAGGAATGTATGAGTATTATATATAATTTAGCTGTTTTATTTTGTTGTTGCATGTATTTTTATTTTGTCTACTAATACAAAGTTTCCACATTTTAGGGAGCAAGTATCAAAAGCTTGCTAAGGGCCAGCCTAACTACTTGGACAGGAATCATGCATGCATGGCCCCGTGAAAGAGATGTCAAGCATATATTATATCAATTAATTTTTTTTTTTTTTTTGTGTTTCCAAATCACTCTGGTAAATGCAACTTACCTCGTGTTGGGAGACTTGCTCGTTTTAGCACTTTTGTGCATGAAAAATGAAAAACAAAATGAGTGAAAGTTAAAAAAATTCTGACAAAGTGTTAGTGTGAAACAAAAAATAGAAAAAAGAATTATCACTTTTCCTTTCATATATTTTCTCGCGTCTAGACAACATGAGAATTATTTTTTCATTCCCACACAGAGAAGCATTTGAAAAAAAAATGAAAAAAAAAAATAATGTTATTTTTCTTTACATGCACCAACACCAAAAAAAAATTAATGGGCCGAGTGACACAGTTCGGTAGCTCGAGCTGGCTCTTTTGTTAGACAAATTAGGCAATTGCCTAAGGCCCCAAATGCATCAACGCCTCTAATTTTTATTTATTTATAAGCAGGTTCAGATAATAACCAATAATATCTTAACACATTATAAAAAAAATACTTTTAAAAAAATTAATAGTAATATTGATAATATTAAAAGGTAACCAATAATAAACTGAAAACAATATCTTAACCTATATTTCGTGAAAAACGTATGATTCGTAGAAAGAAATAATTTGATGAGAATGCTAATAATGAGACAACACAATCCGCTGAAGAATCTTTTAGGATTGATTATTTCTTGTATGTTGTAGATCATGCTATTTCTTCCATTCAAAATAGATTCGAACAATTTCAGATATATGAAAAAATATTTGGTTTTTTATTCAATTTTGAAAAATTAAAATCACTAGATGATGATAATTTGCAACAAAATTGTCTTAATCTTGAAAGCTTTCCCAAACATGATATTTATTCTGATATTAACGGTTTAGATTTATTTTCAGAACTAAAAGTTTTAAAAGAAGTTTTACAAATAGAATAAAATACTCCAATTAACATACTAAATTACATAAAAAGATTAGATTCTTTCCCAAATGCATGTATTGCTTATAGAATTTTATTGACAATACCGGCTACCGTAGCTTCTACAGAAAGAAGTTTTTCAAAATTAAAATTGATAAAATCATACCTAAGCTCAACAATGTCACAGAAAAGATTAAATGAATTAGTTATTTTATCGATTGAAAAGGAGATGTTAGCTAAGCTTGAATATAAAAACTTAATTAATAATTTTGCATCCCAAAATACTAGAAGAATGATTTTTAAATAAAAATTAATGATTAAAAAACTAAAATAAATATCATTTAACTAACAATTAAATATAAAAAATTATAGTTAAAATTGTCACCTTAAGCTTCATAATATATCGAGCTGGCCCCAGCGCCCACCCCCCCCCCCCCCCCCCCCCCCATTTGTAGACTTTGATGTTGGACCACTAAATTTGGAAGAAGTTTTTTTTGGTAGACTCATTCAAAGTAAACACAGGTTTGCTTGTCCTCTGGTCCATGCCGTCCGACCAGAGGGTGTTCTCTCTGTTTTTTTAACTGGGAGTTTTGTTTTGATAATTAAATTAATTCCTCTTGCTATACCAAATGAGAAATACAGGAGATTTTTTTTTCTTTACAACCAAACAAAGTGCGAAATAGATATTGATACTCAAGCCTAAAACAAGCTAGCTAGGTAGACAATTCAGATCTGAAGGCCAATCTTGCTTGGGGGGTTGGGTCTGCTTGGTATCTGAATGGAGAAAGCCCACTTTGGGCTGTATCATGTATGCCTTGTATTCCACTGTGGTTGCAAAACCGTGGAACTGATGAATATATAGTGTGTACCACATTTTTTGAACGAAAGGTAGGTAAGCTTGCTACCTCGATTTCATTAACTGATCGAAATACATGTATACAATTATTGTAAAGCGAACTTATTTTTTTTAGACATACATGTCTTTTACAAAGCAAATAATTAAATAATTACTCTCACAGCAATTAACATTATTTTAGAACAGAATTAATTAGTTTTCCATGAGATCTAATTCTTGACAGGATAAGTGGGTTGTTTGGCAATGCCACACAGTCCTTCCGGTGCGCCGATGTCCCTTTGCATCCTTATGTACCCATTCTCACCAAAATCCGCGCCCCACGAGTTCTTCACCAGCCAATACTTCGTCCCGTCATCGGCGGTCCCGTATCCAACCGCAGTGACGGCATGGTTTAACGTTGTTTCACAATCACCATTGAAAATCCCACTCTCGTATAAGTGGAAGCTGTCCCCGTTCACCCTGACCGAGACGGGCTGGTTCGCGACGGCCGCCAGCAGCGCATTCTCATCGTTGGGGGGCACGTATTCGAAGCCGTCGATGCTGGCGGCGATCGGGCCCGCGTTATCGGCATTGCAGCTGAATCCGTCCGCCTTTCTGTAGGGGTAATTGGATTCGGTGGTGATGCCTCCGTTGCTCACTATGTACTGGTACGCTTTGGCCGCCAGACCCCCCTTGCAGCCTGTGCTGCTGGTGTCGCAGTCCACGAGTTCTTGCTCTGAGAGAGAGATCAAATTCCCCGTTTTGATGTACGTGATTCCTTCTGTGGCGGCCACCGCAGCGAATGCCCAACAACACCCTGCATCATGTATATATTATATATATGTCGGGTTGATTTAAGCTTTTTAATTATCTGAAAAAAAATGTATCCAATAAAATTATATCCTATATATAATATAAAATTATATATACTTGTGTTACCGTTGTTCATAGTATTTCTTATCTGACTTGTATGATTAATCACAATAATGATATATATGTATATTACTTGAGTGTTTATAGTTAAACATGTCATTTATCCGTCGTATATGAAGATATCTGAATCAGAAAATTAATATCCATCTTTGAATGATTGATTAGGATAAGATGCGTGTATTAACGAATCCAATTATGCTGATGGTGATGTTATAGATGCTATGCATATGAAGAATTTTGCTAGGTCAGTGAAGCTTAATTAATTACCACATGGGTTCTGGTCCTTCACGGGAGTCACTGCGCCTCTGTCTCTTCAATCCATGCTCGGTTGCACCTCGTCCATGCTCACGTTCTCGTACTTGAATCGCCGCATCTGGTTCGCTGGCAACCCGGTCTCCTGATGGGAAGGCCAATACCCACCGGTATTGGATGCGCGGAACTCCTCACGAGTCATGTCCGCGAACGCATTCACGCCCAGCTTGTACGAGTGAGTCCCGTTGTTGTTGAAGGACTCGATGAACGCGACGTTGTCTTTGAATATCTTGAAACGCCGTTCCTTCTCGGCCGGGTCGGCGTACACGCGTCTGTACCGGGCCATCCACTGCTCGTGCTTCTGTTTCATGGACACCTCCGGGTAGGTGCGAGAGGTGGCTTGAAGAGTTGTAGTGAAAACACAGAAGATCAACAAAAATGTGATGCATGTGTAATAATGAATTGTTGTAGGTGAAGCCATGCTAGGTAATGTGTATTATAAACTAAAGTTGAATCAGTAGTGGATGCTGAGACACTGGAGTTGCCAGAGGTTTATATAGGCTTGACCGGCCGTGTGGTTTGGGGTATGGAAGGGGACAAATTATTACATTGTGCCCCGTAGTTTGTTTAGTTGAATGAGTTACAGGGAACGTTCGTTTTTCAAAAATTGTGTCCACACCATATTATGTATATTAAAGTGTGCACCATCAATGAGAATATCTTCTGGTCTTCTTTAATAGTTTGGAGGCAGTGATGGTTATTGGGTCCAAGATATGGTTTCAAATGGAATCTGAGAAACTGCCACTGAAGCCGCGGGTCTCCGAGACTCGCCTTTCATTACTCGTTTTGGCTGAATGGTCTAAAGGGAATTTAATAAAGGCAATAAAGGACGACTTGTCTTGACTTGATTTGTGGAGGGTTTATTTAGGAAAAGAATGAGCAAAGCTATTCCCATTGTCCAATTTAATCTTTCCCACTATCCAAAATTATCAAAATATCATTATTATTATTTTTCTCCTTTTTCACTACCGAGTTCGACAGCGCCCAGTCAAAATTTTCTTCATTGGAACAACAGAGGTCTGTCGAACTGTATAAACAAGTGTCGACAGGGATCCAGTCAAAATCTGTTTCACAGGGACGACAGAGGTCTGTCGATCTGTCTGAGTAAGTGTCGACAAGGATGTGTCGATCCCTTTAAAACATCACATATCTTCTAAAAATAAATTACTTATATAGTCATTTAACTCATTACAAAAAACAAAAATTCCATTTAAATCATTTAAGTTCTTCTGGAAATCATTCACCTATTTTGTCATTTAAATACAAGGTGTAAAAATGGAAAAACAAACAGTTATATAAATGAAATAAATATTAAATATTCCATATACGCAAGTGGAGTATCAGAAAACATTTCATATACTTTCGACATGAGACTCCACTTGTTCAGAAAAGAAAATAATGTTTCTTGTCTATATGAAATGTTTACTGTTTATTTGGTTCAAATAACTCTTTGTTTAATATTTTTGTTTCTTATACTTAAATAAATATATATGTGAATGATTTTTAAAAAGACATAAATGACTTAAATGACATTTTTGTTTTTTCTAAAAGTTTAAATGATTGTATAAATGATTGATTCTTATAAGAGAGTTGTTGTTTTAAAGGGTTTGACACATCCATGTCGACAATTTCTCAGACAGATCGACGGATCTCTGTCTTCCTAGTGAAACATACTTCAACTAAGCCTCTGTCGACATTTATTCAGTCAGATCGATAGACCTTTGTCGTCTCAGTGAAGAAGACTTCAACTGGATGCTCTCGAACTGGGTAGTGGGAAAGGGAGACAAAAAATAACATAAATAATGGTATTTTGGTAATATTGGGTAGTAGAAAAGATCAAGTCTGGTAGTGGGTCTATCCTTGTCTAAAAAGAATTGGTTACAAAACTCGGTACTGATTTCTAAATGAAAGCCACGTTGAATTCGCAGGGCACTTATGAGATCATGTCACGAGATAGAATAATTTTGTTTAATATATCCATGCTCAGTTTTTTTATAAATATCAAATAAATCAAAGATATTTTCTATTTTAATTTGATGATTTATTATTCTTTTATGTGACCATTTTTTCTTCGGTTGTCATAAGTGTTCTATGTGATTTTCACACAGAGGATCCCAACACAGCGAGCGACTCATGCAAGATCTCTATGCATGGAGGAATCACATCAATTTGTTGAGTAGGCTGTTGAAAATGGCTTAACTAGTATACTCATGATTTTTTTCATATATATTGTGCATGGGCAGAGATGTCAAACGGGCCGTGCCGTGCCGTGGGTCAGCTTGTTTGGGTGGCGACGCAGGTTGGGCCTGCCCCCGGCCCGCGTGCCATTTTTAACATGCCCCGCTAGGCCCGCGGCGCGGTTTGTGCCGTGGACCCCACCTTGGGATGGGCCAACGGCTAGTAAACAAGCCGTTGGCGGGCTAACGGGCTGTGCCAGCCCGTTGGCACGGCTTGTTCGCCCGTCCGAACTCAAAAACCATTTTGTTGACTATTTTACCCCACTCCCATTAAAAAAAACAACTATATTCAAGGGTATATGGGATAATTTTCATCCAAATTTTGTCTATAAATAACCCACTCCATCCACTCATTTCTTCATCAATTCAATCACAAATATTTCTACTCCTTCACTACTATACTCTCTTCTTCCTCTAAAATTTTCTAATTTTGTGTTGGAATTCCAAGTGCTCTAGTGTTCAAGTGCTCTCTTTCTCTACAAGTAAAAATTTCAATCAAATTGAAGTGGTGGTGAACGCTCTCTCTCTCCAATCTCCATTTCTTCAAGGCTCTTTCCAAGGGGAAGTTTACTCCAAAAGGTGGCAAGGCTCAAGGCTCAAGGCTCCAACTCTCCAAGCCTAAGGGGATTAGGGGTAGCTCTCTCTCTATCTTTAATCTCTACTAGTCTCACATCACACTCTCCATCTCTAGTCTCTACTCTCTACACATTTGAAATTTCAAGTTTTACAAAGTGTATTTCAAGTTTTAAATTCAAATTAATTACATATTTCAAAACCAAAGTTTATTTTAATTTTAACTAGTCAAGTTTTAAATTCAAATTTCAAATTCTAATTTTATATTTTCAATGGTTATAACTAGTGAAGATGTAGAATTAGTTTTAATTGAAATGTATAAAAAATATGAAAATAAATATGTAAATAGAACTAGAGCATCATCCTCCACTTCATCTTTTAGTTTATTAGGCAAATGTAAGAAAAAAGATTATTTCTTTGATTTTGTTTCACAAGGTTCACACACTTCACATGATTCTAGTAATGGTACTTCTCATCTTAATAAATTGTTTAAATATTTAGAAAATTATTGGAAGTCTCTTTTAACTGAAAAAGAGATGAAAAATTTTGATCTCTTGCAATGGTGGAAAGCACATGAAGTTATCTTTCATGTGCTTTCTATAATGTCAAGAGATTTACTAACTCCTCCAGTGTCTACAGTGGCATCTGAATCTTTTTTTAGTACAAGTATGAGAATTTTATATGAGAGGAGAACCAGGCTGGCAGCAAGTTCACTAGAAGCTCTTATTTGTCTGAAGGACTGGAGTGATGCTGATGAAAGAGAACAAAAATTTGTAGATAATCTTGAGGTGGATTTTACAAAATTCACCATAGATGATGATCAATGAAGATTTCACATTTAAATCTTCTCATTATTGTATTTTTTTAATTTTTTGGAAGGTGAGTTGCAAGTGATTCATAGTTTTAATAAGTGTCAACCTAGTTGGGATGTATTAAAAACTATAGTGATGTAATTATCACTCACATTTTATGTTATATTAATTTTTTGTATTAGTCAATGTATTTTTTAAGAATTGTATAATTTATTTTTATTCATCAATGTATTATTTGTGAATTTTTTTATTGATTTTATCATTTATTTAATTAATGTTCAATTGTTCATGTACTCAAGAAATTCAATATTCAATAAAATAAATATTTGTAATCTTAATTCCTTTTAGTTTTCAATTTTCATAAATGATTTGTGTATTTTTTTTATTTTTCAACTTAAATCAGCTAGTAAATTAAACATTGAATTAAATATTAAACTTTAAAAAAATTTTAAAAAATTGGCATTTAAACGGGTTAGCTCGTTGGCCCGTCAATGAGGCCGGCCCGTTTGGCCCGTCGGGCTAGCACGACATGGCACGGCGGCCCACCGAGCTGGCACGGAGGGCCGTGCTGGGCCGCCCCCTGTGGCCCGTGTCGTGCCGGCACGGCACGGTTACATGAAATGGGCCATGCCGTGCTGGCCCATTAGCTCGGTTGACTAGCGGGTCGGGCCGATACGACACGGCCCATTTTACACCTCTATGCATGGTAGACTGATAGTTTCACAAGAAAGCTTTTTACTTTTATTTATTATTATTTTTATTAGTTGGTGAAAAAAGTGTGTTTTATTTTGTATTTTTTATTTACAAAAACTCCCGAGGGGCTATATGTCCTGCCATACTGGCTAGCATAAACTTTGGGTAGACAAGTCCAAGAGTGCTATTTTACTTGAACCAATGAGGATGTCCTCTATCACGGTATCAAAGCCGTGCGGGACAAGTACGCCTGCGGTATCTTTTGTAGTTGACCTATAGATTATCTTCATCTCTTTATTCCAATCGTTCATATAAAATTCTTTTGAATTTCGTTAAACAAACATGATTTTTAACACAACTCTAAAACTCGAATTCAAGATTTACCTTAACATAATTTAACTCTAAACCGTTGTATTATGACGATTAAAGACGCGAGTTATTACTGATAATAATTTGGCCAACAATTTCTTTTATAACTTTAATTTATTGTGCATATAATGAACCCTTTGTGAACCCTTTGTATTTTTTGGCAAAACTAAAATTTGACCAATGTTTACTTGGTCACTCGTCCAGTTCAGTGTTTAGTTAAATAAGTATTTATCACGATTTTTTATTTAAATTAAATAGAATATAAAAATAATGATAATTTTTTAGTGTTATTACACACATTTATTTTGTCACAATTTCAATTCCATATGCAGTTCCACATGCGTTGATGTAATTTTTCATGATTATTGCATTTTTTGTTGGACCCCATAACATGCAACAACAAACTATTTACATTTATTGGTGGACCCCACAACAAATAACGACAAACAACTTTTTCAATTTTTTCTTGTTTGTCAACATGAGTAACCGTAGTGATTGTATGGAACTTTTGTGATTAGATTTCTTGAAGAGGAGCTTTGATTTATTTTTTATGTCAATTTTTTCATTATGGAAGCCGTTTCAAACTCTAGCAATTGTTATCTGCATCGCCCGAGCTCCATTTGAAGAATAAACTGATATTTGAAAGTATTATTTATCTTCTCTCCCAAATTTTAAATCTTAAGACCAAAAAAAAAGTTTATTTTGTCTGTGTGGTGATCTAGTAAACAAATTTTTATAATTTGTACTTCCTCTAATGTTAGTAGTAATTTTTATATATGAGATTTGGTACGTTATTCTTATTATATTTAGTATTTGAGATGAAATTGATCATTCTCATAATTTTTTTAAATTATTTGAGATTTTCTTAGTTTTTTTCAGGTAATGGGTTATTCATGAAAACATACAAATGACAGGATATTTGATTCCGAATAAGCTGCATATGATTTTTATAAATAATATAAAGGAGAATGAGATTTAGCATTAGAAGACAGACCTATAACAAGAATAAGCATATAAATGTAATTACTTCTAGAGTATTGTTTATTGTAATAACAGTTTTTGATGCAGTGACAAGCGAAATCATTTGACCAAGAATAGCATAACAGATACAAGAATATGTTATGATTCACAAATGGTTATTAAATTGAATAGGAGAAATGATAATTATATGATTTATAATTTTGTGGGAATGCACAATCACCCTCTTGTAATAGAAGAGTGTGCCCATATGTTGCCATCCCAGCAAAAAATATAAACATTGAAATGGAATTGGTTGAACAATTTAAAATTTCTCTTTGTTCTGCATATGAGTTGATGGGTATGCAGACTGATAGAAAGTGGTCTCTTGGCTTTACAAAACAAGATCAAAATAATTTTCTTCCATCTAAAAGACAAAAAAATAAATCAAAGCACCTCCTCAAAAACCCAATCACCAAAAATTTCATAGGACCACTTCTGTTTCTTAGGTCGGCAAACAAGAAAGAATTGAAAAGGTTGTTTGTTATTGTTTGTTGTGGGTCCAGTCTACCAATAAACGCAAATGACTCGATCCCTTAAATCATAGAGCTCTTTCTTGATGGTGTGTGTGTATATATATAAGAATCCTTAGCTAGCTAACTCATAAAAAATATACATATATAAATATACATATATATTATGAATTTATAAAACAGTCATTACACATGAAAAATATACATGCATATATATAACATCAAATATCGATTATCTAGACCCACGTTTTTCTTTACAGTGGCAAACAATATTAATTTCAAACATAGAAAACTCTGCTGTGGCGCTCTAGTATTTCTTCTTTCATGTCCAAAAAATCAAAATGTAAAACATAAATCTAATAAAAATAAAATTACGATGTAATAACCAATGTGAACATAATAAAATTAAAGTCTAAATACGCCATAATTAGTGTGTCCTGTAGTGGATGCCTAAGTTGTGACGTGTCAATCTCTGCATTGTAGACCCTGAACCTCAGGCAATGTTTTTGACCAGCTGCATCCAGCTGACTGGGAAATTTGTCAAAACTAAACGGTCTACAAAATTTACCAGGTCTGCACAACTGAAAGTTCTCTAATTGTTAGTGCCACAAGAATTTGCACTCAACAAGGATTTGTATATCTCCATGCATGGCTTTTTTTCAACAAACAAATGCTTCCGAATCATCTCTCTTTAATATATTTCTTAATGTAAGGATAAGCCATGGTGGAGAATAATTAACGTGTACGGGTATCAAATTATAACCGGTACCAAGCAAAAAAAAAAAATGAAAATTTAAATAAATTCATGTATTTATCCATTAGATGTTTTAAAATTTAAATAAATAGATATATTAGTAATTAATCAATCATTTAAAGGATAAAAAGAAAATGAAAATACTTATAATTCATGTATATCTATCATGTATTTATCAATTATATATTTTAAAATTTAAATAAACAGATATATTAGTAATTAATCAACTGTTTAAAGGATAAAAAGAAAAATAAAAATACTGGGTCAGAATCTTTTAAATAAGTACAAGTAATAGAAGTAATTAATTAATTGTTTAAAGGATAAAAATTGAAATGAAAAAGCTGTGTTAAAATCATTTTAATAAGTAAGTAATAGATATCTATTATGTATTTATCCATTATATATTTTAAAATTTTAAAAGTTAAATAAATATATATATTAGCAATTAATCAATTGTTTAAAGGATAAAAAGGGAAATGAAAATACTTATAATCCATGAATATCTATCATGTATTTATCCATCATATATTTTAAATTTTAAATAAATAGATATATTAGTAATTAATCAACGATTTAAAAGATAAAAAGAGAAATGAAAATACTTATAATCCATGTACATTTATCGTGTATTTATCCATTATATATTTTAAAATATATTAGTAATTAATCAACTGTTTAAATGATAAAAAGGGAAGTGAAAATACTGAGTCAGAATCCTTTTAATAAGTAAATAATAAATATATCTATCATGTATTTATTCATTATATATTTCAAAATTTAAATAAATAGATATATTAGTAATTAATCAACTGTTTAAAAGATAAAAAATGAAATAAAAATATTGGGTCAGAATTCTTTTAATAAGTATATAATAGATATAAAAAAAGCTAACAAAATAATATTCTTTTTTTTTAACATGGTCCAAGTGGGGTTGGGATCGTCATTGCCATGTATAAAGTAAAAACAGACGGTCATCACTTTCAAAATCTCAACTTATTCATCTTTCCATAAGGATCCCAAAACAAATAATGTTTTCAAAATACTCCCCACTCACCCACCAAAAAAGTCATCCTATCACCCCTAAAAGTTTCAAACTGCCTTATTTTTTCAAACGGACCCCAAAAAACTAATATTTCTAAAATACTCTCCCACACCAAAACAGTAGTCCGAGCCTAAATTTTATTATAATTTTTTTTTGTGTCCCTATAAATTATTTTATTCTAGTGATCAATATCTTATTTTTTTTCATATTTCTATTTAAGTGCCCAACTAGTCCCGCGTAGTCCTGGGTCAAACGTGAGTCTGAATATTCGAAAAATATTTCATGTAACGTTTGTTTGTCAAATAGAATTTTTATTTGTAAGTCCCTATAAATTATGTTAAAAATATTTCATGTAACATTAGTTTGTCAAAAGATCATGTTCCTTTACCTGGTGTCCCTTTATCTTCTCCCCCAAGCAAAACTATTGAACATCGAATAAGTAGGTTTTGTCCATTTCCTTCTTTACATTTTTATTTTTAAGTCAATTAAATGTTGAATAGGTTGTTATTGACTATTAATAAAAAAAATATTTCATTAACTTGAGCTTCATATTTGTCTACAAGTAAATAATAAGATAAAATAGGGTACAATATTAATGCCTACAATAAGTGATGGAACCCAAAATTTTACTTAGTGAGGGTAAATTTTAACTTAGCCTATATTCCCATATCTGCCATCCAGGAGGGGAGGTAACCGCCCTTTGAGGACCGGGAGCTGACTTATCTAAGACAGCGTTGTTGAAGAATAAACCTCTATTATTAAGATTATGACTTCGTATCTCTCTTATTGGAGTGTTTATCTGCCTTATAAAGAACTCATTAACTCAGTATTGATGTAGTCTTGTTTAACTCATTAACTCATTTCTTATCGATATTTGATCATTAACTCAGTGTTGTCTCTCCGAGGGTTGCCCCTTCGGGGTAGAAGTGGTCTCTGCGAGGCTATTTTCCCTGTCGGGATTAAAGTTATTACTTTCAGTATATTTTTAATTTACTTTTCTTAGTTTATTCATATAGCTCAGTTAAGTTGTCTACCCCCTCCCCCCTCAAGGGGGAATAGGCCCTGCGGAGCTATAGGCAATACTAAACAAAAAAGCAACAATAATCAAATGATACCTTTTATAAGCATAAACATTCATTTTTCAAGGTAAATTTTTAACACAAACAATCTTCACCCATTTTTAAAAAGTATGGGTGCTCCCGTGGATTTGATATCATTTCCTCTTAAATGAGAGGGAAGATATTAATCATGGGCCCGATTTGTGTAGGCTACATATCATTCTGGTTGAGTTACATGTCACAATATGGGCCTGTTTGTAAAGGGTTTGGAAGCGAAAAGATTGTGGTACGTCCGATTTGCTACCGGTAAGTACACGAGAATTAAGAATTTTCATTATTTCAAATAATAAAGCACTATTGCATGTTGTATATTTTTTTATTAAAAAAAATCCATACAATCTTCTGAAATATGATTGAAATCCATATAACCCCCTAAATTTTTCTAAAATCAATATAATCCCTTGTAAACACCTAGTAAATTCAAATAACCTCCTGAATAAACTTTTTGTTAATAAATGAGAATATTTTACACTTATTTCGTTTAGTTAATCCTGATTGAAAACATGATATACTAAAAAACCACTATAATGGATTAAAAAAGCACAATATGAAAATGATGATTTTACCCTCTCTATCCAGAAGGGTAAAATCAACATTTATAAAATATTTTCTGTATCTTTAACACATTGTAGATTTTTTTGGCTATACTGTATTTTCTAACAGGGTTAATCAAACATAATATTCACAAAATATTCATCATCTGTAAACGTAAATTTTTTGCAGGGGGTTATTTGGATTTACTATGTGTTTTTAGGGGGTTATATGGATTTTAAGAAAAGTCAGGGGGTTATATGAATTTCAATTAGTTTAAGGGGGTTACATGGATTTTTTTCTTTTTTATAATAGCATATATTTCAATGAGTCACTATATAATTTTATAAAAAACAAAAGATGAGGACTGCTACATAAAGGTTGAGTGTACCATTTTTCCCCCGATTAAGCTCAAACAATTCATCAAAAAATAAAAAGTTTTCAAACTTTTACTATGTATATTAGTTTGGGAGCATGACAATGAGGTATGAAAAATATTTGGAACCACTTTTCTTTAACTTGCATTTAATTGTTTTTTCGGTCACTTTTGAGAAACATTATGTTCAATACTTTTAGCAGTATATATCATGTTATGCACACATTCTAATATTTTTAAAAATACATAACAATGAAGTATATCTTTATAAATAAATAAAAATTCAAACATAGAAAACTCCCCTGCAGTGTTTCTTCTTTTAATATCCAAAAACCCAAAATGTAAAACATATATATCCAACAAACAGTGAAACGTTATGATGTAATAATCAATGTGAAGAAGATAGAGTTAAAATCTGATTACGCCTAATTAATGTGTCCTGCAATGGATGCCTAAGTTGTGACGTCTCTTATAAGAGATTGAGAAGCTTTGACTAGACTCTGTCTCAATTGGTATAACTTATAAGTCCGCTATGTTTTGGACCAGCTGCAGAGAGAGTTAGTAATTCCAGACCTGTTAATTTGTCAAAAGTAGACAGTCTACACATTTTAATTTGAAGTTTCCATGCAGCGAGAAGAAAACAAGAAGATTTTTTTTACCAGGTCTGCAAAACTGAAAGTTCTCTAACGTTAGTCCTTTAAGAATTTGCACTCAACACGGATTTGTACATCTCCATGCATGGCTTTTTTCAACAAACAAATGCTTTCGAATCATCTCTCTTTTATATATTTCTTAATGTAAGGCCATGATGGAGAATAATTAACGTGTACGGTAACAAATTATAAATGGTGAATTATGAAACGCAACCTCTCTTCAAAACCCTGGAAGTACATCTTCTTGTCTGACCATGTTGTGTCTATATATATATATATAGACACCCCTGCTCAACCTTGGATATTTCATGCTCATCAATGGCTTCAAGAAATCATCAGTACCTCTCCATCGTCGCCTTGATCACCTTGTGCGCTTGTGCTTTACAAACGACATTGATCAATGAATCCGACCACCCCAATACAGTTGAAGGACTTAGTGGAACTGCCATGCTAGCTTTTATATGCAATAGAAGCAATGTGTCGCATTGCCATTATAGGCTCTTAATACACTTTTTAACCTACGTTTGGTTACATTTTGGAGGATCGTTTGTTTTCTTTACTTTTCTATATTTTCTTTTTATTCTGTTCTTTCGTTCTTTGATTGAATCTTGGTACTATCTAGAGATTCTCCAAGAAATATTGTAGTTATAATTACTTCATGTCTCATGAAAGATTAATCATTTGTTTTAATTACATTTTGAATGCACATGGATCACATGAGAGGATGGAACCAAGTGGAAACCCATCTAATTTTCAATCTCATAAATCTTGTCTACGCTAATGTTAATGAGTTATATATCTCTTTAAAAAAATTTACATTTTTTTTTATAGAAAAGTTCATGTAATTTATTAGAATATATATAAATATTTCACATTTTATCACTTATGGGCCTAGATAGGATGACACATGCTCGCAATATTATTAAGAGCTCTATTACACTAAGTCTTTTATATAATCCTAAATGTAATTCTATTTAACTCTCCAACATCCTCCACTCAGTGTCATATCTCGTTAAATTTTTTCATATATGATATCATTCAATTAAAATATATATTTTATTTTTTATAAAAAAAATATATATAACGCAGCGAAAAACTAAAATAAAGATCCAACAAGCGTTGAGATCTCATAAACACCTTGAATCCACAAGGAACCCTTGAATCCACAAGGAAGAAGCCCCAAAACAGAGGGAATTTTGAAATATTATTGATAAAAAACTGAAAACCCTAAATTACAAGTCTGCTATTTATACTAATAGCATAAAATAAAAAATTACTAAAAATAGTAAAATCCGAAAACTAATTTTCCAGATTCTATGAGATCCTAAATGATCATGGGAATTGATAGAAATCAATTCCGATCTGTTATGATTGAGATATCACAAATCTAAAACTTACTAAAAATAGTAAAATCTCTAATTTAAAGCCCTAAATAAATGAATTTTCGAAAAATACGAATTGTTAGTTGTACAACAACTAATCCAGAAGATCTCCTTGATATATTTCACCATGTCAAATTTCATGCGATTCCGAGATCGTGACCATTGATTTGAATTTATTTGGTGGACCACTTTTGATAGTCTCATCTGCATAATCTGTCATACATCAATATATTTCACTAGATGAGATATATGAGTTAAAAAATAAAAAAAAATGCAATGTTTGCGTTTTACACTGTAAAATAGATTGAATATAATATTTTTATATTATTAAAAAGGAAAATTTTATATAACTTTTTAGAAAGTTAGCTACATTGGTTTTAATCTTTGTAAAATTAAAAAATCGTCATACGTCCCTATGTTACTAGAAAAACATCATTTCACTCCCTACCATCACCCACAACTAACCAGGTATATAATTAATCATAACTACACATTACAATTATCAAAATGCTATCACCCCTTATTCTTAAAAAATCGATATAGCTCCTTAGAAACTTGTGAAAATAGGAAATATTCCCTACAAAATCGGTAAATCCTTTCAGGTCTCTATCTTATTAAACAATATTTATTTTAATCCCTACCATAATCGAAACTAACTAGATTTGTGGTTGACTATAACCATACATGATAAATTCTTGTAATACTCTTTTAAAATTTACTTGATAAATTATTGTAATACATTAATCAGATTTATGGTTGACTTTAAATAGATTTACTGATTTTACATGGACATTTTCGATTTTCATAAGTTTCTAGGGAGTCATATCAATTTTTTCCTTTTTTTCACCGTCGGTGAGTATAGGGTTATATCAATAGATGCATTTTTGTCATCAAAATGACTAAATCAGAAAAGATAGATGCATTTTTATAGGGTTATATCAGGAAAAGATAGATGCATTTTTGTCATCAAAATAATTAAATCGGATTTTTCATATTTTATAAAGACTTATTTGAATGCATTTATTAGAGTAATTTAACTCAAGAACTAATCCGTCAACCATACATAATTTTTGTGAACCCGTGACAATTTTTAAATTTTAAAAAGACTTATATCGATTTTTTTCCCCTTGAGTTCAAAAGAGCATATGAGCCAAGTCCCACAAAGATCCAGCCCGATAATAGTGCTTCAATTTTTTTTATTTTTTTCCACGTGGCATCAAGCAAAATTTGATCCCCTGTTATAAGCCCCAGATGGGCGGTGTCCAACCACTCAGCCACGGCGGTTGAGACGTGGAGGATATGAACCACTGGCATTTGATATGTTCTTCACCAAGCACAAACAGTACATACTATACATGCATATCTATATATTTATGTACGTACAACACACGCTGGCCATGCAGCATAAGAAAAAGTCGATCAAATAGTGCATGGGATATATAAGATGGTTGCATGGCAATGCGTCGACGTCCCCAACTCGTACCCCACGAGTTCTAAACATCCCTACAAGCACAGCAATGCATGTTGCAGTGTTGCATGAGTGATATATGTATGAAGAACACACTCGGGTGTAAGCCTGTCAATTATCCGAAAAAATATCCGCATTCGATCCGAATCCGTATCCGAAAATGCAGAAAATATCCGATATCCGAAAAATCCGTATCCGTATCCGAAAAAATAATCCGTATCCGAAAATTTTCGGATCGGATACGGATATACCCCTATCCGATCCGAAAAATATCCGTATCCGATGGCATTAAAAAAATATTAATATTAGTATTTAATATCTACCATTGGATTTTGATCAAGTGGCTCACATTCCTTCTAATAGTTGTAAAATTAGGACTTGTGTTTGTGAATTTTTAATTTTAAGTTAATTTTTTAACTTTAAATGAAAATTTGTTATGTTTAATTATTTATTTATTCTTTCTAATAGTTGTAAAGTTAGGACTTGTGTTTGTAAATTTTTAATTTTAAGTCAATTTTTAAACTTTAAATAAAAATTTGTTATATTTAATTATTTATTTATTTATTTCGGATATTTCGGATAATTATCCGAATCCGTCGGATACGGATACGGATCGGATACGGATATGCTTTTTAAATATCCGTCGGATACGGATACGGATACGGATATAAAAAAAAATTTCGGATACGGATACGGATATGACCATATCCGCTCCGTATCCGGTCCGTTGACAGGCTTACTCGGGTGGCCATGGTTTGTATAGTGTGAGTCAGAACGTGCCGTGTAAACAATAAAAATATAAGAGGGGTTTCGTGGGATCATTGCTAAGTCACTTCCATTTCCATACGTTGCATCAGGTGACGCTATAACAGTGCTACGACATGAACATACTTAGGGAGATTCTCTTTCCATATCATGGGACTCTTTCTTTTTTAAAAAAAAAAATGTTATGAACGAGATCCATACAAGGAAGTGTTTTGGCATATTGAATTAATATGGTTGACTCCACTTGTTCTTCTTGTGATATATTATTTGATATCTCGGGTGTGTGTGTGCGCGCATAATTAATCTTGGTAAACAAAATAAAAGAAAATAATAGAATTTGGGTCAAACAGGAATTGATTGAATATATAATGTTTTACTTTTTATTAATTTTTATGATATTTATGCATTTAATGGAAAGTTATGATATTATTTTTTATCACTTTTCCTCAAATTCTCAAATTTGAGCTTTCCTAACAAGACAAAATATGAAGGAAGTGATGAAATTTTTTTTATTTTCTTCCTTTAATTTGAAAAAAAATATTGAAAATTTTAATTGCTTTAAATAATTTAGATTCCGTTCACTTTCTATCATCCACAAACACAACTTTTATAATAATTGATTTAGCTGAAAGAAGAGATTTTTTTTTAGGAAGGACAACTTCTGTATATATTTTGTGTAGTACTATAAATTTTTTGTAGTATTAAACTTAATTGACATCAAAACTAGAAAATATATTTTTGGTAGTATCAACATAAAATAAGACGAATCATTATGGAATTTTGGTAGTAGTAAATTGATACGACTAAATTTTTACATATATTTTTAGACTAATAGTTGAACTCAATTCACCTAACCCTTACAAATAGTGCGCACAGGAGTAAATGGAATTTGGATCCACAGTTCGCAATACTTGACTCATCTCTTCATAGTATAGAATATAGTATCCCTATATGTTATGAACGTTGTGATTGAGCTCGTGTCATATATATATATATATATATGGGAGGGATCTCTGTGACTAACTTCACAATTAAGCTGGGAAGACTATTTTCGCATGTTTTGCTCGGATCCCATATAAAATTCTTTCGAATAATCGTCAACAAACATGTGAGTAAGTCTACGCTAAAACTAAAATTCAAGACCTATCATTAACACTGATAAGTTCTGAACCATTGTACTATGATTACTGGGGATTAATGGGAGTGTACTCTTTTTGCAACCAATGAATCAAGTGACAGATGAATAGTTTGAAAATATCACATGTTTTCATTTAGTCATTACAATAAAACATTTCAAACTCCCCAGTGTGGCCCTACATAACCTTCTATATATATAAAAACGGTCAACAGAATGATTAATTGAAAACACAAATTATACTTCGCATCTCTTTCACGGAGCCATGCATGACTCGGATCTAGTAGTTAGGCCGGCATCTAGCTAGCAAGCTTTCGATACTTGCTCAATTGTGGAATCTCTGTATTAGTAGACAAAATAAAAATACAAAAACTATATAAAACTGCCAAATTATATCACCCTAATTAATTAATAGATTCCCTGAGTACGTCCCATCCCCATGGCTATCAACACCTTCAGAAAACCTCCCACCATGCATGGCCAATGTAATGGTAAAGGTTTAAGCCTTCAATGAGAAAGCCTACACGTTATCCAACTTAACTAATGGATTATGTTACGCAACCTTCTATTTAATTATGGGTACGTTAATTTCAATGCAAACCACACGGCACATTGAAAAGTCACTCTCGCATCTCCACTAACACGGGAACACACCGAGGCCTATATAAACCTTAGCAAACCTCAATCACTACTCACATCACAATCTCAACATTCTTAATTAGCTATACATTCCCTAGCTTCAAATATGTCTTCAACAAACCAATACCTTCTCTTCATTGCCTTGCTCACCCTGTGCGCGTGCTGTCCACTAGTCACGCCGCGGACTCTCCCCACAGAGACGTCGCCCGTGGCACACGAGCAATGGATGGCTCGCTATGGACGCATGTACGCCGACTCCGCCGAGAAGGAGCGGCGCTTGAACATATTCAGCGACAACGTCAATTTCATCGAATCGTTCAACAGAGAGGGGAAGCACCCGTACAAGCTCGGCGTGAACGAGTTCGCCGACATGACCAACGAAGAGTTCCGCGCGGCGCGTAACGGGTTCAAGCGTTCCCCGAAGAAAACCGTAGTCGAGGTGAGTCATGATCGATTCAAGTACGCGAATGTGACGGCGGTGCCACCGAGCATGGATTGGAGGAAGAGAGGCGCCGTGACTCCCATCAAGGACCAGGGACAGTGCGGTATGCATCATCACTAACTAACTGAACCTTCGTCTAAGCTTAATTACTAATGAATACGCGCACGACATGCATGCATGTATGTATAGGGTGTTGTTGGGCATTCTCAGCTGTGGCCGCCACGGAAGGGATAACGCAGATCAAGACAGGAAAGTTGATCTCCCTCTCGGAGCAAGAACTCGTTGACTGTGACACAAGGGGTATAGACCAGGGCTGCTCGGGAGGTCTGATGGACAACGCGTTCGAGTTCATGATCCACAAGGGAGGCATCACCACTGAATCCAACTACCCCTACCAAGAAACGGATGGATCCTGCAACGCCAGGAAGGCGGGAGCCATCGCGGCCACGATCAAAGGCTACGAAGACGTGCCGGCCAACAACGAGAAGGCTCTGCTGTTGGCCGCGGCCAACCAGCCCGTCTCGGTCGCTATCGATGCGGGGGAGGACGCCTTCCAGTTCTACTCGAGCGGAGTCTTCACAGGTGAATGCGGGACTGACTTGGACCACGGAGTCACCGTCGTCGGGTACGGGATGACCGCCGACGGGACAAAGTATTGGCTGGTGAAGAACTCTTGGGGCACGAGTTGGGGTGAGGAAGGGTACATAAGGATGAAGAGGGACGTCTACGCAAAGGAGGGGTTGTGTGGCATTGCCATGGAACCATCTTATCCCACCAAGTGATTTATACGTGATTGCCAAATGTTGTAAAATAGTATCCAGGGTTTACATAATTCTCTATTAATTAGTATGTATACTCTCTACAGGCAGTTCTACGTGTAGTACTATGTACGTGTGTATATCATGTCATCCTGTCAAGACTGCCTGTTTGATATGCATGGGAAGTGTAAGAATCTTTAACGAAGGATATTATGTGTTTATAAAAACAAGTTTCAGATCTTAATTATTTGGCAAAAAAAATTCTGATATATATTAATCTACCGCATTCCCAATTCGCATGCATTACCCCAGCCAGCAAATAATTTTAATTTTAAATTGTATAAATATGTTATTGTCATTTTATGACGACCAAAATAACGACTGATGACTGATGTGGACATGTACCTCACTTGAATAAGAATCTCCATTGATTCTTTGAGGATGAGAATTTTAATATTAAATTGAACTCCTTTCGTATATGTAAGATTTAAATTGAAATTTTATTTTGTGACGGCATTTGCTTTTGAAAGCATTTTGAATTAGTTTTTTTATGTCCCGTTTGGATGAGGAATTGAGTTATTCTGGATGGATAACTATGTCAGTGTAAGAGATTTTTTGTTTGATTATATTTTTATTTAATTCTCATTGAAAAACGTAAGAATAAATATTGAATTTTTTGGTTGATGAAAAATAAAAAATAAATAAGATGTAAAAAGTTGATTTGTTATATGGACCCTATTGATGTATAAGAGGTGTTGATGGGTGATTAGATTCGATGAGACGTGTGTTTTTTTTAATTTATAGGTGGACCCCACTTATCCATGAGAATAGATAAAGTGAGTACAGTTTATCCTAGGGGTTACTTAGAATTGTTATACTCTCTTATACTCGTTTAAACTGGTTTAGTAATATCAAGTTATACTCTGCAAACAAACAGTCATTTTTCCTATCTATTCTTATACCACCCTTATTTTCGTTTAACCCGATACCCAAATGGGGCTTAAGGAATAAGGGCTATTCTGAAAAAAGAAAAATAAAAAGGACTACTTTTAAAATAATTATTACGCAAATAAATTTACGTTGTTCGACAAATTATAGCATTCACTCATTAATTGAAGAGGAAAACAAAATGTTTTACTATTTTTCTATATTATTAGAGCTCTATCTGTTTATTGGGTTTTACGAATCTGACTTACCCTCTCAAAATCTTAGGACTGTTAGGATTGTCTATATAAGTGATATGAGAAATTATAAATCACAAAAGTGTTTATAACCCAGTTATATATTACAATTACAATGCCCCATGCCCCACATGTAACAAAAAAATTATAGAATAATATCACACGTGACTACACGTGCACGTGAGATACATACTTGTCTACTTATACTGGGCTGGGCATGCTGCCCATCATCCCTTGACAACCTAACCGTAAACTGTTGCTCAACCCCTGTTTTCATTCATTATGACAAACAATTAATATTAATTGAGTTATGCTACAGTGACACACTTTATAGGTCTCAACCACATGCCGTATAAGGTGTCAATAGACTATTGGTTTTCTAATTGACTTTTATAAAATGATAAAAAAATAAAATACAAAACTACAATTATTTAACTCACAAGGTTTCCATGCCAAAATTCTGTTTACCCGTTCTTACTCTCGAAACATATCCAAAAAATATTTTAACTTCCAAAACACATCCCAAAAATTTCTAACCATTTTTTTATACACATCCATCACATAAAAAAATCATTCTTGCCAACTTACTCATCTCCCACGACCGGCGTCACTACCAATGAATTCCCCTCGCTACCCTCTATCATATGAGAGGTAGTTCGGCAACATTTTCAGTCTTTCTCCGAACTCAACCTTCACATCCACCTTTTAATAAATGTAAATGATTTTTTATGAAAATCGTTAAAATCAAATAAAAAATCAGTTACATTTGTAAATGTAACTTAGTTTTAAAATATATTGTACAAAAAATTCAATTACATTTCTGAATGTAATTGATTGTTATTATATAAGTCATATAAACATCAGTTACATTTGTGAATGTAACCGACGTTTATTATAAATTCATATAAATAAATTACTTATATTGTATAAATGTAACCAAATTTTACAAATAAAAGTCGTAAATGTTCATATTAATTACGAATGTAACTTACTTTTGAAAAAAATGCATATAACTCCAAAAAATGTATGATTACAAAACCATGTGGCATGATAAAAAAAACTTTGACATCAAATACCATATTCAAAAGGCCAGATCAGATACTTTCATATTTTAATTCAAAAACCATATTTAAAAGGCCATATCAAGACTTAAAAATAAGCAAAATCACAATAAAAATATTACCCTAATAATTTTTTTTAAAACCAAATAAGCAAAAATCACAACAAGAAATCTTACCCAAACAATTTTTTTTCTTCTTTCGTGGCTTCTTTTCCAAAAGAAGAGAGAGGCTTCCCGCTTCTCCAAAAATCAAAACTGTAATTGAAAAACATCTAAAACAAACTTTGGAAGTCCTTTGATATGTTTTTAAAAACAATGATAATTGAAGAGTTGATTCAATTATCAATAAATAATTCAATTGTGATAGGTAAAAATAAAAATCAATTGCATGTAAATCCTAACCATCCTATAGTTATGGTGAGAAATTACCAAAAATGATTTAAAGGGTAAATTTGGTATTACAACACATGCCACCTCATGGGGCTTACATGGGGTTAAGATGGGGCTTGTGAATCATTTTCCATATTAATTTTGATCATGGAAAAACTCTCAAACTGCAGTTCTTTTTTCAAATCCAGAAACCCAAACATAAGAGATGAACCCCAAAGCAGGCCCTCCAGCTTAGCTGAAAAATTTTGTTATTAGAAAATGTCCCGCTTCTCTGCTTCTGTTAAGTAGGCTTCCAGTCCACACGTCTGGTCAATACATGTGCCACCCACTTGTGTTTCAAACAATCTGATGAGTTTTGACTTCCAATGTGTGAGTTGTTGCATAGAAACATGATCTAGAGGTCAATGAAGCAATTAAAATGTTGGTAGCATAACATAATTAGACTCTTTAAATTGAATGGAAATGATGGTTTTAGGTTATGTTTGAAAACGAATTTGGACAACTTTTAGATTTACAGAAAGCTATTTTTTTCGAAACTAGTTTCTAAACAGAAAAACTGGAGTCAAAAGTTGCTATAAAAAAATACTCAAAACTTAAGTTTTGCATAAGCTGTGAAGAGACAGCTTTATGTAAAAATAATTTTAACGTCAGCTTTTATCTAAAATCAGTTTTGCAATCGAGCAATCAAATGCAACCTTAATAGTCTTTCCAGTAAGCTATAGAAGAAGAGGGAAGGTGCAGTACTGAGTGAGAGCTCGACTGATAATTAGCCAAGGTAGACCACCTACACACATGAAGTGAATAAATTTGTTAACCAGTACAAGACGAATGCATGACATATTTTTTAATGCAATTATTTGGGTAGGAGTCAAGCACAAATCATTAAAATATTGTAACATCATATTAAAAAGGGAGGTAGGAGTCAAGCACAAATCATTAGTCCCCATGTCCATAGCACAACGGTTCAGGGTTTAGCGGTGTTACCGATAGGTCCTGGGTTCGAGTCTTGGCGCTGACTTACCCACCTATTTGTTGGCGATTATTCGAAAGAATTTTCTGTGGGACCGGGGCAAATAGGCGGAGGTTGGCCTTCCCAGCTCGACCGTAAGGTCAGCCACGGGGGGTCCCTTCGATAGCAAAAAAAAAAAAAAAAAAAAAAAAAAAAAAAAAAAAAAAAAAAAAAAAAAAAGGAGGTAGGTTACGTGGAATGACATAAGTTAGTTAGAGTTTCTTACAAAAAAGTTTTGTTGGAGACTCAGTTTTGTTAAACGAATGTATTTTTAAAAAATCTTATACAATATATATAATATATGTAATAACATTTTTGAGAGTTCGATCCTGATTGACACACTCATATAGAGTAGTTGCCCTCTCGTGCGTTGTAATTTTGGGCCTTTGAGCCCTATTCAATGTACCTGCCCCTTGTGGACCTGTTTACAAGCAGAAATTGAACCAGTGTTTCCCATAAGGGAGAAATTAAATGTGGATTTTGTTTTCAAAATGAAGCTCCATTGGAGCTAGACCCACAAATTCAATCTTCAAATCTTCATTTTGAAGCCCCATTGAATAGCTCTAAAAGGATGCAGAAATGACCGTGTGTATCAGCAACAGCACAAAATCCTTCCCTTAACCAGGTTTGATGGATTCAGCCCCCAAGTAGAGTTTTTCTTATAGTCTCTTTAATTTGAACGTATCCCACTTGGACCATTTAGACTCACATGATATATATCAATCTTCTTGGGCCACTCAAGTCCTGTTTACCTCCTGAAGAAAACCATCAGCTCATATTTAAACTTCCAAATGTTGTCAAAGAAATGGTTCTTTGCCTTTTGTTTAAGCATATTAATTCCTAAGCCATTGTACTTAGTCAAAGACTTGAAATCAAGGTTTCTGAATGACCTGTTTTGCTGTGCCTTATAAATCCTCGCAGACAAGTAATTTGTGGTGATAAGAAATCCTAATTACATTTGATGCATGGTTTGGGATAAGCAGGGTTGACCCAATTTAGGATAACATGAAATACCAGCAATAATGGAAATAGAAAACGTGAAATTGTTTAATCATACCAGTGATCAAAAATCACCCCTGGTTGAAAAGCTATATATGTGAAACTGTCTACTAGCAAATATATTGGATATTTAGTTTTGAGAATTTTTAAGTCTTGTTGACAGTAAGACTATATATAAAACAATATTTAATTTACAGCATATATATGTTCATGAATGGAATAACATTATAATATATGATTGAGCATAAACTTAAAAGCCTAAACACTTGCTGTGACATCAACTGGGCTAGCTAATTAACATTGTGGTTGGAGAGAAGGCATGTCATGCGTACATAAAATAAAAATATCCAAATATAGTTATTCATATGTTGATATGTAGATAGTGTGCATCATATCGGAGCTGCCGCATCACGCATGAAACATGGACTGATCATTACATAAATGGCTCTGTAAAATATAGTTTTTATGTGGTTAGGGTCCAAATGAACTTCTGTTTTGATTGGTCTGATCAAGCAATGCATAAGTGCTGATAAATTAATTGTGAACTGTACCATGTTACATCAGTTAAATGTATTTATAAGGATTTCTTAAATCCAAAAAAGTGTGTAAGCCCCAAAAAAAAAAAAGGAACAGGTGTGTTAATTTAAATCATCTAAATTCATGTGGTAGTTTACATATGTAGAATGATGCAGGGGATAGGAAAATTTAATTCGAGTAATTAATAGAGTTGTTTATGGAATTAGGGTTCAATATTTTTTAATTGGTTTGATCGGGCTAGCAATAAATAACTAGTGCTTATAAAATGTGTGAGTGTACATCTTAATGTGTGACATGTCACTATAGTTTCACATCAACTAAATGCGTCTGAGTTAGGTACGGAGTCTTTAAAGTTTAAATAAAGGAATTTATAATTGGTTTTGGTTCTTTAATCCTACAGAATTAAACTATATTTGGATATTTTTATTTTATATTAAACTAAAAAAACACTAACTGGTTCTTTAATCCTTTTTTAATGTTTTCTCTGTATCTTTAAATCATTAAATGAAAAGGCACTCATGAGATTTTGTTGTCTTTGTCCCTTTCCAGAGAGATATCTATCTGACTGATCTTTGGAGTTACTATTCATAAAAGTAGGTTCCCTTCTACCTAATGCGTTTTTTTTCTTTTTTGGTTTAATTCTACCAAATGCTTGATTGTGTGGTCTTTTGGGGGGGGGGGGGGGGGGGGGGGGGGGGAGGGGGAGATGATACATTTGCTTTAATCGGATTGCAACTATGCATAAATTAGTACTTTGGATGTTGACCAATTTAATTACTATTTTTTTACATTTTTTAATGGAACAAGTAAGTGTGTTTAAGCATGTTAGACAGATAAAATACAAATCAAATATGCTTATAAACAAATATGTATCTGAATTTGTTCTCTTGCATGTATATACACACAGCCGCCTTCAAATCCCAAAAAGAATTACGTTTAACCTATTGATATTTTAATTTTTTTCTTTTTTAATTTGAACAAATCTTCCCATTCATTTCAAATTTTTAATTTACAATTTCTATTTTTTAAAATGTAATCGTGATTGACATATTTATGCAAAGTAATATTATTATTTTTTATTTTTAAAAATCTTTTCCGTATTTTTTTCTTTTGATTTTATTTGTTATACTTTTACATATCCCTAATTTTTATAAGAATTCATATAGTTATTTTATAGGAAAAAAAATGATCTTATCTTTAATATATCAATTAATACAAAAAATTTCTTAATTTAAGAGATTTTTATGATTTTTTTTTAAAGAAAATCTCCACGAGTTTTTTTTTTTTTTTGGTGCATTTTATTATGCACTGAGAGTCTGAGACCTCAAAAAGACCACAGGTCTACAGTGAATACAAAGCACATGACTATTGGCCAAAATAACATTCTTTAAGGGGTGCAAATCTCCTTCAAACTAGCCACAAGTGCATTCGTGGACCAAACTTGGTGCTTCAAATTTTTACAGAATTTAAAAAACAAATATCTGTGCATGAGAGCCAATACATGATGCATGCATGCATGGTTTCAAACTTCAAAGCGACCTCAATTTCCAATCACACCATTGATTAGATCACTTGGGTCGAAAAAATCATAATTTGACCAATAAGATATGTTTCTTAGGCCACCTATAATGGTAGCCCTAACAATTAATGGAGTAAAAATAAACATTTGAGTCTCATAAGCCCCCCTATCTTTTATATTACTATTGAAAGTTACCTGCCAAAAAGCTTTGCACCCAAACAAATCCTTTCCCATTTTTACCTATATATAGATGTCACTACTTTTTTCAGATTGTTTTTTTCTTTCCAAAGATTTATTTTGATTTTCATGATCACTGATTTTTTTCCTAATATAGTTTCGAATATGTAACAAATATGACAATTTCACCTTATAACAAGTTTGTAAAAAATTCATCAATTATCCTTATTTTAATACAGCCTATCTGATCAATGAATCCCTCTCCTTGTAAGTCAATAAAATTAGGAAAAATCACAATCAGGCCCTTCAAGAACTTAAATATATCAAAATATCATATAATCAATATGTCTTGTTAAACTGTCCGACTGGTCTAATATTTTACTAAGGAAACTATTCCTCGATAAAAGTGTATTAAAAATCAGATTTAATGATATTTACACATGAATCATCTCCTCAATAAAAGTGAGTTATTTTTAAAAAAAATTCTAATGAAACGACTCTTTGGTAAATGTGGTTCAAAAGTATGGAACCTAACAATTTCTCTCAAATGAATTAACATTTTACCAAGGAAACCATTCCTCGATAAAAGTGTATTAGAAGCCAGATTTAATGATATTTACACAGGAATCATTTCCTCAAGTGAAAATGGGTTATTTTAAAAAAAAAATTCAAATGAAACAACTCCTTGGTAAATGTTAAATGTGGTTCAAAAGTATGGAACCTGGTAATTTGTCTCAAATGAACTAACATTTTACTAAGGAAACTATTCCTCAGTAAAAGTGTATTAAAAATCAGATTTAATGATATTTACCCCGGAATCATTTCCTCAGTAAATATCATTTTTTTATCAAGGAAATAATTCCTTAGTAAAGTCGGTGCATGTTATTTTAAAGACGGTTACCAAGGAAATATTTCTTTGATAAAAATCATTTAATAAACTCACTTAAAAAACAAATCTTCTCATAATCTTATGTTATTTAATGAAATTTCCTTGGTAAATACCCACAATTACCAAGGAAACCATTTTCCTTGGTAAAATATTTGTGGCTACAGATCCTTTTTCTTGTAATGCAACTTCGATGTACAATTTAAAAAAAACTGTAATGTCATATCTGACTAGCTCAAAGGTTAAACCGGTAATCTTTAATGAATAATGTCATTTTTATGGTGTGATTCTTAAAACACTTCTTTATTAACACAAGACATTTCAGATATAAAATTTTGTCTAGGAATGTTTAAGTTACATTGCCAATTAATATGAGATTTTAAAAAAAAATCATCAGATTCTTGGATCAATACAAAGAGAGATCCAAAAGGGGGGGGGGGGGGGGGTGCGTGATGGCCCCGGCAAGGAATTTAATGGAACCTCCTTAATCTACTCCTCGTGATGCTTAGTATATGTTATCTTTGTTTCAAATTGGGTATTTATTGATTGAAATATATTTGATACATCACTTTGCTTCTGTGGCAGGCCACCACTTAATTATTTGATTATTGAATATCAAGTCAACAGGAGCTTCTTCAATTCGTTCAACCCAATGCACCATCACGTGTTACCCTCCCCAACTTTGGTTATACAAAAAAATTCATCAACATTGACTTCGAAAGAGATCATTGGAAGCCCCGCAATTTGAATTCCTCATCATGTGTTAATTAATAAACTCTCTTATAATACCAAAATATGTAATAAATTTATTAATATCTTCAGAACTGATCTTGTAACCACATGCATGTATACTCTAACCCTTATTTTTGGTTCCTGATAATTTATCCGCGTATAAAATAGTATGGGAATATATGAAAATTAATTGATTATTGATTAGTTGATATTCATTTCCTCATTTGGGTAAATTTATCTTTTATGTTTATCTTCTTATATAGTTGAATATAAATATAGTTTTCAATAGATAAATAGGAACAAGCTATATATGTATATGTTCTTTCAAATGTAATTATAAGGTTTTGTTATAACTTATTCATGGATATCTATTATAATTTATCATCACTAAAACATATTTTTCAAGATTAAGTTCCTTCTTTATGTACCTTTTTATTTGCAAAACAGAAAGAAAAAAAAACTGTGACATCCATTATCGATGTTTAACTAATTCAAATATATTTTAATGCCTATCAATAAAAAGATTTTTTTTTTCCATGATCAATTCAATTGTCTTTCTAAACAATCCATATTTAGGTACCATTTGGATCTGTAGATCAGATTTCACAGTAGAAAAGTCGATGAAACACCCCCACCATAGATTTAAATATGTTTTGAAATTCTATGTCCAAAACCCCATATTAATGCATTGTTAGTACATTTTCAGCAGATGAAAGTATTTTTTTGGAAACTGAAATATTTAGGATGGATTTTCAAAATATAGATTGTTGGATCCCGGATCCACATACTAGATGATGAAAAGTATAGGAGGGTCTGCATGCAGATATGGATTCGGATGATCCATGTATATAAAAAAAAACATATAAAATGTCAATTTATTGGGGGTTAGTTTGAATGTCCTTTATTAGCCACCTAACTTCAAAATAATGTTACCTAAAACATGACCTGGTGCTGAAGCAGGTGAAAGAATTTTAATTATAAAAAAAACACTCATCTCCTCCTCCATGAAATAACACCTCCATTATCCAAATATTAACATCTCAGTCCCTACAAATCCTCACATCATAATCAAACCCCTCATCATTACAAAAATGATAACCCAAGTCGGCCCGTATTAACCCGCCCCTCCCTCATAGGGGCATTTACGTCAAAACAACACCAAGTCAATCACTCAAAAAGCGTTGACCTGACAAGCTGTGCAGCCAAAGTAAGCGAATCTACAATTTCATAAATCCCATTTGTATCCCCACCACCCAATAAGAGACTCAATTGCTCCAAAACTTCAAAAGCTTTTGCTTTCTTTGAAGCAGCTTTCAAACAATGGAGTCTCCGGACCTGATCAATAAAAAATGGATGATCTGCACCATCACGAGCTTCATAGGGTGCTTCCTCCTTGTCTTGTGCCTCGACCACGTGAGGCGGCACGGCCTCGGCGTCGTCTCTCTCGGCGACATCGACACGTCGGAGAGCTTCTTCTCAAGCTTAGGCGTCAAGTCCACCAAACCCATCTCTGCTTCACCACCAACAGTGGTCAAAACATCCCCACCACCGCCGCCGCCACCAGCTATTGCGAAGGTTGAGCTCACGAACCCATCGGATGTAATTGAATCCGAAGTGGTTGAGGTGGAGCTGTCGCCGCCCCCGCCGCCGCCTCCTCCGTCTCCGCCGCCGCCACCACCCAAATGTGATGTGTTCAGTGGGAGGTGGGTCTACGACGAGGCGGCGTACCCGCTCTACCATGCGTGGCAGTGTCCGTTCTTAAGTGACCAAGTGAGCTGTCAGAAGAACGGGCGGCCGGACTCCGGTTACGAGCACTGGCGGTGGGAGCCGTTCGATTGCAAGCTTCCAAGGTAGTATATATAATGATATATTATTGTGAGATTTCTTGCATTCTAGTATAAATAGTCTATTAATGAAAGTCTAAGATCAGGTTGATTAGTTGATAGAGTGAATCGTTTTCTGCTCTTATCAATAGATATAGGCATATATAGTTTGTCAAACCATGTAAACCTTACATGGGTCGCTGCATCAAACATATACATATATATTTGGTTTGGTTGAGTTTTAATTGAAATTTTTAATGAAAAATGTATATGTGTAGGTTTGATGGGAAGGACATGTTGGAGAGGATGAGAGGGAAGCGAGTGGTGATCGCCGGAGACTCACTCAATAGGAACCAATGGGAGTCTCTCACGTGCCTCCTCTACTCCGTCCTCCCTCCCTCACGTGCCTTCGTCAAGGCCCGGAGTTCAGAACACAAGATCTTCAAAGCTTTGGTAGGTTGTTGATAGTCCTTCAATTGAATGATTACTATAAGAAATGCATGCATAGGTTTCACATGTAACACAAAACACCAACTACATCTAAAAAGTATGTATTATGTGTTGCAGGACTATGGGTTCACATTGGAGTTCTTCTGGAGTCCCTTCTTGATAAACTTCTATGCAAAACAAGGAGAGAAGACAGTGTTGAAGCTCGAAGAGATCTCTCCCATGGCTCCGGCATGGCGGGGCGCCGACATAATGGTGTTCAACACCGGACATTGGTGGACGCACAGGGGGAAGTTCAGAAAGTGAGTTGAGAGAGATCAAAAGGTTGTAATGTTTTTATATGTTCAATGTGATATTGATGTTGGGATTGTGGTTTTGTATATGTTATACAACAGATGGGATTACATGGAATACAAGGGGAAGATGATCGAGAACATCGAGACTGACGTCGCGTATCGGTTGGCGCTACGGACTTGGGCGAGGTGGATCGACGGCAACGTGGATCCGGCGAGGACCGCCGTCTTCTTCCGGAGCATCTCGCCGGAGCACAAACCGTAAGTTGATGCATTTTCATCAGTATCAACATATCACTATTAGTGGATCATACAGTACATTTGGGGGGTGCAAAGTGGGTAGGGTCAACAGGGATTTGACTTGAATGTGTCCAAACACTCAGTTTATTTTAGAATCTCACAAGCAATTCATACACTGTGATACTATATTATCATAGTATATCAAGTTATAAAAATTATTTTTTAAAAATATATTATTATATCTCAATATATATTTAAATTCATATAACATGATATTATAAAATAAAAATAAAAACGTGGTGGATTAAACGTGGTGCACTAACATTTTTCAAAAATGTATTATTATTAGAGTTTGAAATATCACTTCGTGTGGTTATATATATATAATAAAGTAGCTATCTGGCCTTTTGGACTTACATGGAAAAATGACAAGTATATGTCATCATTTTCGTGAGTTTAATAAAAATATGTATATATTATTTAGAATTTAATGAATACTCAATGTCCAAATATTCACAGCCATCATGGTCGTTCTTGCGTCACATAGGATGTGTGCATGACATATATTGAAAATATAGAAAAAGATTCCTAATGCACGTAATCACCCAAAAATTGTGCGCGCCAAGTAATCCCACCAATCAACTAAAACTTGATTTGTTATATGCATTTTTTTTAAGCAAGCATTATTTGTATTTCACTTCCTCAAGGGTGTTAAACCAATTTTTAGAAGTAACACCATGAAAAGATATTTATTGAACGCTCTCCAATCATGTAATGTTAATTTCTTTCCTTTCCTCTCTGATCAATTAAGCCAAAGTGGATTACTCACAATCAATTATCACAATAACATATTACAATCATAAAATGGTTACAAAAACAAGTATTAAATGCATAATTGTAATCACATGCAAGTTTTCTTTTATCAAGTAGGAATCCAACTTCTATATTTTTAAGTTAAAAAATCTCAGATGCAGATAATCTATTATATAAACCTTGCCTTTGACCATTACTTAAACAAAAAGAACCTCAAATTCCTCAATTGAGTGTCACATGCATCACATGCTTCAATTTCATTAACAAAAATGTCTACCACTGATGCAGGCAAAACCACCACTGGTGCTACAACCAGACCCAACCGATCTCCGACGAGCCCTACATCCCATTGTTCCCGGGATCGCTCATCGACATCGCGGAGACGACGATCAGAGACATGAAGACGGCAGTGAAGTACCTGAACATAACCCACCTATCGGAGTACCGGAGGGACGGGCACACGTCGGTGTACACAGTGAGGCAGGGGAAGCTCCTCACTCAGGAGCAGAGGCTGCAGCCCCAAAACTATGCAGATTGCAGCCACTGGTGCCTGCCGGGGCTGCCGGACACCTGGAACTCACTCATCTATGCCTCTGCTGTCTTACACAAGCCTGGGATATTGTTATGATTTTGGGATCCTTAACATTAATCTTTCATTGCTTCAATTGTGTGGGTTTTATTTTTTAACAAGATTTGTGCTCATTTGGGAATAAGTGTAGCACTCAAAAGTGTAACATGCACGTCTTACTTTTGATATATGATGGGTTTTTTTTTTTGTTGGGGGGGGGGGGGGGGGGGGGGGGTTTGTGGAAGTACAGCTCAAGAGAAATATATTGAAGTCCATGTGGTTGGAAATACATATTTTCACAATTAGATGTGTGTGTGTCTTAAATTCAAGGTATTCAAGAATTTATGGATAATCAAAATATCAATGATATACAAGATAAAATTAGAAGAATTTAGGATAGGGAAGCCAGAGGCATATAAAAAAAAAATTCGATGTACCCATTCTTCACAGAGAAATCTTCCCTTTGGAGTTTTGTCCTTTCTAAAGGAAAAGATTTAATCAAGAAGGTTTTTTAAAAAAATGTCAATAAAAAAGACATAAAAAAATTTAATGAATAATATTTCCATGCGAATGGAGTTTCATTGAGACGATCAAGATGAGCCCCCAAACCGAATCCTTGTAACGCAAATACCAAGATGGACAAAATATAAGCAAGCTGTATGATAGAAAAGAAGATTTTTTTGTTATATAAGAAAACTATTTTGAGAAGCATGGAATGAGTTTTCAAACGATCACAAGACCTTTCAAACGAATAGAGACAATTCTGATGCCAAGAAACGGTTAAAAATACTAAACATTTAATATCTCAAATATTTACCCACTCTTTGTTAGGTATATCTCAATAATTGTCCACTAAAATATATATCTCATTAAAAAAGTCACATTTTTTTATAAAAATAAATTCATACAATTTATTGTAATATAGACTTCATCTTTTATCAAATGTATAACTCATTAAATTAAATATACTGTTTTAAAAATAATAAAAGATTGTAAACATTACAGGGTTTGTATCTGACATTTACAAGGGGCATTCCAATGGGGTTCAACCCATTGTTTATGGTTGAGAACAACATGTATAACTAGAGGTCTTACCTTCAAATCCCACTTGCATTTCTATCATTTCGAATAGCTAACTTTGCATTCAAATGGATCACATCAAAAAAATAAAAGTAGAAAAAAATTGTGGGTCAGTTAATAAATGTCTAACACAATAAAATA
The DNA here is from genome assembly GCA_030737845.1 of Acorus calamus. Classification (NCBI taxonomy): domain Eukaryota; kingdom Viridiplantae; phylum Streptophyta; class Magnoliopsida; order Acorales; family Acoraceae; genus Acorus; species Acorus calamus. Next base: position 1,417,566 of record CM060860.1, read on the forward strand.
ATTAGATCAAGTACTAGTGAGACTTTAATCAGCATCAATCACTATGCACAATACAGGTTGTTTCAGTTGCATTGGCTGCCAGTCCAGACATGTGGGAGGTTATAATTACATGTGCTAGATTAAATGAGATGTGGTGGTTGAAACACTCAATAAAGAATTGTTTTTCAGATGGTTAGTTCATATATTAGGCATAATAAATAAATAACAGGGGATAGATGAAGATGCTTTATATAGGATCAAAGTTTTTTTGAAGACGTTGGATGATAATTAAATTAAGCTTAAACGTTACTCTGAACTATTCCAAAAATAGTCAATGAAAGTCAGAAAGTAACAGACCCATTACATTCAAGCTCTACAGATGTTCAAAATCAGAATAAGTAAATAAATCATCTTTCTAGACTAGATTTTTGGGCATTAGGAATTAATTGCACTCTAAATATGAAGAGCAGCTTAAATATTTTGTTGTAATATTATCATGCTTCACTGAATTTTCTCTAATTTTTATAGGTTTTTTTTTCTTGAATAAGATTTTTGTTTCTTACCTTACTGGAGTTTGGAAGCAATTATTCCCTAATTAATTCAACAAAAATTGAGGAGAAACATTTATAGCTAAAAAAAAAATCTTTTTTGCACGAAAATATCAACATTGGATGTTAAAAACCAACCAGTCAAACGCCATGTCATCCAAATAAGTTTTGGAAGACTAACAAGTGGTTTGAGTTTTTCAAAGGTACATAACATGAATTTGTGAATTATATACTATAATTAAATTAAATGTACTTATTTTTAGGAAATACAACAAAATCATATAAAGGAATTGTAACAAAAACTATATACATCGACCAAAATCCTCTATCAAAGCGTTAAACCATGTATCAATGGGAGAATTAGTAAGGAATAGAAGAGAATAAAACCAAAAAGTTATTTGTTTGAAAAGAATAAGGAGATATAACTATACTAGAATATATGAAAATAAACTGGAATGATATTCCACATCCCCTTTAGAATTATGTTATTCCACTCAATCAATTTCACTACTATAAAAGGGGTTCACATGTCAAATCAAATGTCATCACCCTTATTAAATCAAAGGATCTACGAGTCAAATCAATTTTTTACATTTTATAAATCATTATTCACATTTTATTCATCATCAATCAAATAACAAAACTTTTATTATTACAATTTCCAATGACAAAAACTAAAAACACGACCAAACAAAAAATGATTTATTTTTTACCTATATTGAAATAATTATTTATCCTACAATTGCTTATGTCACCAACTAAACCAAGGTTAGGTTATATATCTATCCAATAAAACAGATACCTTCCTGAAATATACACCAAATCAATTAAATGCATATCCTTCTACAATTTTTGAACCTAATATATACTAGTCTAACCTGGTATATTTTCCATCTTAGGACTACATAAATGAATTACCCAATGCCCTGGCTCAAAACAAGGTGCCGGGTCAGTTCAGTTACCAGAACACAACTGCCAATGAAATAAAATTAAAAAAAAAAGATCAACTCCTCGCTATCATTAATATATACATCATCCAAAGCCCACTCCCCAATAAGCCAAAGTGAATACTTTCCACAAACCACCATTTAGAAACTACTGCGTTTCTTGATCCAATGTTCAGGGCTCATTTTTCCAGATGAAAACCAGAATAAGAACCTCTACAGAGCATAGCATGTGTAATTACAATGCATAACCTCATAATTATTCATCTACTGTAATAAAAGTTCATGTAAATCATGACTATACTTCACACACAAAGGTGTCCCATGCTTTTTTTCCCCTCATTGTGTTTCTACATTGAGAAACTGATATATTGAACTTAGATTAGATTATATTCTGAAGCACTTATCAGAGCATTCAAGAAACTATTTAAAGAGACGTCTATCTCTTCTTTGTGGCAATGGTGAAAGACAGATCCATCAACTATACCTACAGTGGCGAAGACGGGGGAGTAAAGTTTATTTACAGGAAGCTCTAAATGTTAATCTACAGAACCTCCCATTCAGATTCTTCAATGAAGCTGGACTTCAGCAAGTTATTGGGTTCACAGTGAACCCAAGACGATGCTGTGGCTTCCATATCAACATTGTTATCCTGATTCATAACCTTCACAACTTGTCTCTTTGTCCTGAAACCCATTTTAAAGGCATCCTTGATTTTTTTCTGTAAAAGAAAAGGATGTGATGCATTATATAAATGCCCTAATGAAGTTGTACACGAATTTCAAACAATTGAATGGAAGCGTGCACGGTGATGCTGTGTCAACTGTACTTGATACACTCAAGACACTTTTGCAGTTATTTATGCAGCGTCACGTCATCAAACATAGTATATGAAATCTATAATAGAGTATATACTCCACTATGTCACTATCTACTATTTTAAAAAACAAAAAATAAATGCATTTAATTCATTGGAGCTTTAGTTCATTATGTAAGTATAATGTTCGGTATGCAAAAGTGATTGCAGAAATGACAAGTGCAACACTTTCCTGGTGAAAAGGATGTGTTTAAACCCCAGCCATCAATGCAGATATCATGCATTGTGTTGGTTTGCCTTGGGCAGATATAGATGTGTACGAGTTATCCAAAGTGACATATCCAAGTAAAAATAATATGAAAGTTACCTTGTAAGACGATTTCTTGTTTATATGAATAGTCGACCTGCTTTTGCCATCCTCTACACTGGGTTCGTATTCCACAATCTTCACAGCTTCAAATTCTTCCAAGAATTGTTCTGTATTTGGATCAACTAAATCATTGTCCTCTATTTTCCAAGAAAAACCGGAGTCAATAACCATTCCTATGCTGAGATAGCTTACTAGAAAGAAAATAACAAGACATGTTTTACCTGGATGCAGCAGGGGTTTAGATCCAAGATAATCGTCTTTTGCAATTTCTGAAGATGGCAAGTAGTAGAAAAAAGTATTATCATAGTAGTTATAAAAAAAGGAAAAAACCAGAGTATCCTTTAAAACATAGTCAGGTTTAATTTAAAAAAAAATCCAACCAATGTTTTACACATCGATAGAATGTATATCAATAGGGTCCCCAATAGATATATTGATTTATGGATTGAAATACTGATTGGGAAATTTTAAAAAAAGGTGATGGAAAATGAAAAAAAAAATTATATGAAAGAAATGTCCAAAATGATTAACAAAGATGGAGAAATATGTAAATGAGAGTGGGGTTTATATAGGTTTTAGAAATTAGGGGACAATACTATTTTACACCCAAATTTTTTAGACCAATCAAAAGTTACAAAAAAAAAATGGGGGGGGGGGTCTATACCTCGGTATATAAATTTTTTTCTCACTTATTAAAAATGGGTTTATTCAACTCGGGGGGAACTTTGAAACTATACCAACCTAACAGCTGGATTTCCAGTCCTTGGGCAAGCTACTATCCTGTCCCATTTAAAAAATCAAAACTGGGTAGCAATGTATTGATATCGATGATACATCAATTTTTTAATCGACGTATCGTCGATATTGTGATGATGTTTTCACAATACCCAGCAGACCAATAAATGGTCCGATTTTCCTGATTTACGGACCGTGGATCAATATATCTATATATCCTTTGCTTTTTACAAATATGCATCCAACCCAAACAGCTGGACAGTAGCCCATCAATTATTTAGTGTAAGAGATCTAACAGACATCATACAGCAACAGTCTTTAAAATAACAGATGCACAGATACTCAGTTTGGTTACTTCACATGAACAATATTTCAATATTGGAGTGGGAGCTTCTAATCTCTATTGAGACAGAGAAAAGGTTAGAGGTTTCACTGCATCCTGTTGACGGGGCAAAATAGATTCAGCTCTACCAAGTATCCAAAACAAGAATACGTAAGAAAGTTCCCTAGGAATGCACAAAAATAATTAGGGGACAGAAAAGAAAAAAGGACTCTTTTACACTAGCCCGTCTATCATCTAAAAAATTGCATAGGGATGCAGTTACACACAGCCACTTTTACAGCCCCCCATGCAGTCTCATCATATATGTCCAAATGAGGTATATACCTCATTAAACAAAAAACATTTTTCACTTTTTCAATAAGTGGTTCATACAAATCTTTGGACCATACCTCATTTTCATGAATTATCCTTCGCTACATGTAAGTATAAATCTTTAAATAAAATCAAAACATGTGAGGATGAGGATGCACATGGGACTGTCCCTACCATTTTCCAACTGTGTTACTGGTCATCCACCACAGAGTCTTCTTCCTGAAGATTTGTTCTATTCATCTCAATCCAGGACTCCTGGGCACAGTGTAGGTGGTGGTATTAGAAAAATTGTCTTGCCCTCTCTAATACATGCTGTAAATAGCTATTCATACTCAGTTAGCTTGACCAACAGCAGCACGTGGGTCGGTGTGCCTTCCTTAACCATCAAATAATGAACCCCCCACCCAAAAAAAAAAAAAAAAAAGATCAGAAGATAATTGGTTATTTAGTACACCTATTTGTTTAATTAGATAATAACAATTTGACATATCTGTAAGTATAAAAATCCACTTGTAACTGTCCACCGATTTAAATAAAGTTTTGTTAAGAGGTTAGGAAAATTTGCTAGGATATGGAAGATCCAGAAAAGTTAGTTATAACTACCTCTTAGGAGGGTTCCTATAATGAACTGTGGGCCTTGGGGCAACTATAGCATGGTAACAGTGGCCAAGGTCATGCAATTTGGCACTTAAAAGAGATAAAAACCGAGGAAAAGAATCTTCTGCACAGTCAAAATAGTCATAATGTCAAGCGCCTACAGGAGATTTGTAGGCTCCTTTTTCTGGGCTTTCATGCAATCTACTAACAACTGAAGCTCATAAGTTGCCATGACCATCACAACCAAGATCAATGACACAATCCCACCTAGTCGGGTAGGCTTAATGGAACTAACTATAATCCATCATGGTCTACAATTGCTTTTGTTTGTGACTGCCTTTGCACCTGAAGTCTGATTAGTGCTAAATCAAACTTTTTTTTACATATGTATTGAGAGGACAGTAGGTAAATATGTGAGGGGCCAACCATGAAAATGCTGGCAGAGATCAATTCATGTTACATATATATTGTGCAACTTATAAATCTATGCTTACATATAAGCTAGGCAACACTTCATTTGAAATTGTTGTGTAAATTGCCCATGCTAGTAATTCTTTAGGACATTTGCAAGTATACCCCTATTAAATTCCTATTTTGACTTTATACCCCCCTTAAAAAGCTAATTGCATCTGAAAATTCATTCGTATTACATCTATGCCCCTAAGGTTTTGTTCTATCATGGCACTGGAATATGCTGTGAATATTCTACTAACCGAGCGAAGTGTGGCCTGAATTGACCGAAATACCCTTATGAGAAATTTGCATTTATACCCCTGTTAAATCATTATTTTTGCGTTATACCCCCCTTAAAAAGATAATTGCATCTATGCCTATGGAAAATTTATTTGTATAGCATCATGAAAAATTTGCATTTATTTAATACACCTGTTATAAGATTATAATCTGAACTCAACAACCTCTCTGTATATAAACTAACATATACTTGTAGTAGATAATATATAAACAAACCACAGATACACAAATTACAAACCGCAGATCAACTCTATAGTAGTAATCACACAGATACACAAAAGATATTTATAGATTCAGAAAGCATACATTGTTCTTCATTGGTACACACACATAGAAAAGTAAAGTCAGAGCTATATGTGAAATTTGTACCTTGAGCCTTTAGTGGATTATTCTTCACTGGTTTTAATGTACACAACATAACTAAACATACATAACTAAAAATACATAAACAAATATCATTACTCAAATTCTGATACCAAATTTATAACACCTAAAAACTTCAAAAACCCCAAACATTATCCACATTGGCAAATTCCAAAAACATTCACATATAACTCTAAACTCAATATCATGCCTCAAACAAGCAAATAAAGGCCAAATTTAAATTAGACAGATAGAAGGGTATAGATGCAATACGAATGAATTTTATAGGGTTATAGATGCAATTATCTTTTTAAGGGGTATGACGCCAAAATAGTGATTTAATAGGGGTGTGAATGCAAATTTTCATAGGCTTAGTCAGGAGTAAAACAGAGATTTCATGGGATATGGTTAGGTTGGTATCCGTGGTAAGGCAGTTAGGGTATCGGAGACAGACGAAAGGGCATAGATGCAATACAAATAAATTTTCCAAGATGTCGATGCAATTAGCTTTTTAAGGGGGGTATAACACCAAAATAGAGATTTAACAAAGGCATGATACCTCACAGAATGATACCAACTATTCTGCCTCTTTCGATTAATTGGCACCAACAGTTGAATGAATAATTTGATTTGGAAGCAAGGTGTCTATATAATGAATGTCATAAGATGAGTAGAATATAGAGGGGTAGGATCAAGGGTTGATCCATTAACATATAGATGCCTTATAAAATAGCGCAGACAAAAAATTTAACTTATATAGACATGTGGAGGTGTCAAACTCCATCTCCATCTGATGTAATCAAGACTCGAATATGCAGCTCCGCTAACTACATAAAGTAATTGTGCAGAAACACTAGCTACCAAATTACTAATTTTGCAATTTAAAAAAAAAACTTATAAAGCAAAAGTTCTCATGTGAAGGCAAAATAAGTTGCTGCATCTCAAAAACGGAAAATTGTGCACTAGTCAATTAGGGAAAAGAAAAAAAACTAAAAGTGTTTGTTTCATGTTACATACATACTGATTTCTACAGGCATGTTATGTTCACTTTCTTGCCAATGAACATTTCCAGAAGATCCCATTTGATCCCATTTCTCCAGTGATTTGAAGAAAACTAATTAAAACGCAACAGTATGGTATCAGGGGAAAAAAGAGGAAGAAGAGAAGAAACGCAGAATTCAAGTTCACTCCTTTGCACATGTTAATCCCCAGAACACTACATTACAGATTGAAAAATCGTATGAAGATATACTGATTGCGCAATGCCAATAGTTTTGAAAATTATTATCTATATAAGTTCCAAGTCTGAACCATGAATAGTGGGAAAAAAATCAGTAATTACTAAATCAGAACATATAAGATCATGCAAAGAATAAGGGAGGAAAATAGGTGAAAAGCTTGTAGACATACCAGTTTCTGGCAGAGCATTGAGTTCACCATCTTGCCAATGATCATTCCCAGAAGATCCCATTTGTCGTGATTTGGAGGAAACTATGTGAAATTTACGTTTTGATGTCAGGGAAGGAAAGTAGAAGTAAGGGAAGAGGGGAAAAAAATAGCATTAATGTTCATTTCCAGAACTCCGCCGACAGATATTGAATATTGGTATAAATATATAACTATAATTCAGTGCCACTATTTTGAATAATACTATCAATAGAAGTCTAAAGATGGAAAGGGAAACCAATAGATGTTACTAATTACTATATTTTTAAATAAAAGATTATGCAAATAGTAGAATAGGGGGGAAAAGAGATGGAAAGATTGCATGCCTAGTTGCCTACCAATTTCTGGGGTAGTAGTTTCACCATCTTGCCAGTGATCATTTCCAGAAGTTCCCATTTGATCGAAATGCTCTTTTGATTCGGAGGAAACTAATTAACGTTCAACGTGTTGATGTCAGGGGATAGAGGAAGAGGAAAAAGCAGCACTACATACTCTTACGCCAATGTCCATTACAAAGGCTCCATTAAAGATAATGAATCTTACAAAGAGAAGTTTGAAAACCATCTATGAAGAGTGTGGAAATAAAATAAATTGAAAAAGGCATACCGCATACTCCTGCTGATATACCATGGCCTGAAGAAGTTGGTTCACTTTCCTCTATCTCCTGGTTAACGGACATAGATGGAGAATCATCACCACTAGAAAGAATGGCATTCATCGTATCCAACATATCCGAGAGTGAATCCGCAAGATCTCCACCATTTTCATGCCTCGTACATTTTCCATCATGTAAGATGCCTCTAACTGGAGTACAAATTGATCCCTTTTGACATACATCACATGCTCTTGAGTGACATACATCATGAGAAACAACATTTGCAAGTAAATTAGGCAATCTAGGCTGAGAAACTGCAGCTACGGTTGGTATTGATCCCTTGTCATAAATATTAAAAGATTTTTCAAGCTTCTCATCTTTATAAACACCAGGAGATGATGCAGGAATCAAATCATACTTGATGGGCAAACTTTGCTCCAATTCTTCTGGTATTTCCTTATTCAAGATATCCCGAGCAATGGCCAGTTTTGACTTCATGGATACATCATCAAGAGATTTGTTCTTGAGGGATAAATCAGTAACTGGTTTATCAGCAGCAGATGTATGGAGCAAGTCATTAACAATTTCGTCATAGGCCTTGGACACCTGTTCCGGAATTGAATCGAGACCTAAAACCTGAAAATAAAGTTTGAGAAAGTGATCCTCGAGAAGATAAAACAAAATACAAAAGAAACCAAAATGTAAGATTTTTAAAATATGGCGTAGTGATGTTCGACACAGAGTGAAATATAATCAGACTAAATTTAACTGCTGATAAAATTAAAATCTCAATTTGATGATCAGTGTACTAGAAATATAAAAGAAAGACCCTAGTGTTTGGTATGATTACCTCCAGATTCATATTTTCAAATAGGTTTTCCACCCAAGAGAGTCCTTTAGTCGTAAAATCCATACTAAACACTGATAGGATACTGTTAGATTTATCCTCTCCTTCCTTCATCTTGTAAAGAGAAGTGCGCTTTTTGAACTGTTCACAGTGAACACAAACAAGCACATTAATAATAAATAAATCAGTTCAAATTACAGAACTACTGCGAATAGAAAAGGCATACAACATATAAAAATCATCATTAACAAAATGATAAATGATCATTCTGATAAGAAAATAATACATAAAGGAAGAAATTAGGACAAATAATTTGAAAGAGCTATAAAATTTTAGCAATTAAGGGTGTGTAACTGGTGAACAATAGATCATCATTGCCTTATGTAGCGTTTGGATGCCCATTTAGATAATTCTGCTTTTATAGGAATCATATTTAACAAAAACGTGTTTTCAAATGTGTCCAAGTGGCCCCAGCAAAAACAGCATTTAGTTATAAAAACAATGGAAAAAAAGTAGCTTTTCATGATCAGGGAATCTGATTTCAAAAGAAATTTAAGTGAAGAGCTCCTTTTTAAAACCATTTCCAAACAATGCTTTAGGCTCCATGATCTACAATACAATTATATCGAAAGTATAGTGACAAAAAAAAGGGCAAAACCAAGAATTTCACCAAATTTAATTTAAAAAAAAAAAAACTCATACTGAACTAACAGGGCTTGCATTCATCTTCATCAACTTAAAACCCTAAATCCCATATTAAAAATCATAAAAAACAGAGCAAAGTAGAAACTATAATTCTTCTAGTTTATACATCATAAAAAGAATTTAACCGAACCACTAAAATCTGACCAACTTAAACCCTGAAATCAATATTAAAAATCACAAAGTCCTCCATTTATATTAAACTCAAGAAACCTATTTATCCCCATGAAGCCATCCCCCCAAACCCAAAACATATTGATCACAAATAAATAATGACGATCAAACTGAACCACCTTTCAAACACGCAACTCACTCTAATTAATTCAAACAAAACCCCAAAAGCAACTCAATTTCATCAGAAAAAAAAGGATGAAGAGTAGAAGACCCACTACAGAGAACAACAAAGACAAAACAACCAATCAAGTATCACAGTTTCATACCCTCAAAATAAAAAATAAAAATAAAAAAAAGTTAACTCAACATCAAAAAGAAACCCATCTTTGAACAATCGAGGATCGAAAAAACAAAACCCAACTAGTCAATCAATCCAAACAACATAAAAAAACAATCGAATGAAAAGAAAAAAAAATCGTACCCACAACTGGATGATGGTCGCTCGCACGGGTTCTTTTGTTTCAGATGGTTTTTGTAAGAAAAAAAGTCCAACTGAGAAAAGAATCAAAAGATGGACAAAAGAAAACAAATATCGAGTTTTGCTAAATTGGAAGGGAAAATATATAATGGCGGGTCCGGGGCATATATTATCCGATAATAATAAGAATAAGGGAACCATCAAATAACCCCTAGAAACCGTCCGAAATCCATATAACCCCCAAACTTTTCTAAAAGTTAATGTAAGCCTAAAAACACCTATATAAATTTAAAGAATCCCATAAGTTAAAATTTCATTAACTGATGAAAAATATTATATAAATATTTTATTTGATTAACCCTAACTAAAAACACAATACACCAAAAATCTTCTATAAATAACTATTTTATCCCCCTGAATAAATTATAAAACTCAATCTAAAAAAGTAAAATTTTCATTTACATATGATTTTTTCAAATTTTAATATATTATAGATGGTTTTCTATATATTATGTCTTTATCTAAAGTTAACCAAATAGAATATTATCATAATATTCTTCATCTGTCAATAGAAATTTAGCTTAAGAAGTTATTTGAATTTATATATGTGTTTTCAGAAATATATATAAATACGAGGGGGCTATATGGATTTTTCCCTAATAATAAACGCTAATAATAAACGGTGATGATCGTGAGACAGTGACGCGTGGGTTTTAAGTTGCGTGAACACTGTGAAGAGGCTTCTGGTCTGAGGTACTGTTACACTCGCCCTGTTTGTAGTCCTATCTACCACGTAATAAATGTATATATTTTAATCTTAATTAATAAGAGAAACTTTTATCTATTTTATCAATAAAAATTTATTTTTTATTTTTTGAAAAATTACATATTTGATGTATATATACTTGATTCCTAGGGTTTATGGATTATAAAATTTATTTTTGTTGTTTTATAAAATTGATTATTTTATAAAAACTTCTTTTTATATGATCAGTGATAACTTTTTGGTCGAGGATAAGTGTTTATTTTATTTTATAGATTTATTTTTAAGTTTTATTTCAATGACTCCTCAAATGTGGATTGTATCTTTTAAAATAAAACCAAGCAATTTTATTTATAAAAAGCTCAGTTCCCTATTCTTTTTAATGGTCTAATATATACAATTTTTTGTTATTTTATTGTATATTTAGCTGGTATATGTTTAAATGAATTGAATACAAACCACTTTCACATTTTTAAAGTTGAGTATATATATACTCACTTAAATATGTTATCAAGCAAAACGAAACATTGTTGTTTAGTATTGCAACAAGAAACAAACATTGTTATTGTTTTTCTATTAACTCCGATCTTGCTTTGAATTGTTTTAAAATTATACCCTCATTACATACCAGAATAAATTTAATGAATTTTTTTATATTTTTCCTGGTATATACTAGATAAGAGATAATAGGGACAGTAAAATAGAATTCAGGAATGGCTATATGCCAAATAGATAATTTTAAATTTTAAATAGTATTTAAAATCTTTAGAAAAGGATTTAATTTCATCTGACGTATAATTCAAAATTGAAAATCTTAAGATTGAGATACAATTCAGAATTTAAAAACTTATTGTTGACAAAATCACATCTAAGATCAATTTTGCAAATATAGAATATCTCAAGGGCATTTTAGTTAGATTTGATGTGGACTTAATTGGCTAAATCTCTAGGTCAGCTCAGATAATCTCATCTTCAAAGAATCCCTAGAAACAGTTCTATAAATTATTTTAAAATCATCAAAAAAAAATTGTAAAAAGTAAAATAACAAATGTAATTCGCAATTAAATTAATAAAAATACATTTTTCAATAAATATCCAAATAATGAATAGCAAAACATACCTATCAACAAAAAGATTAATCAATATCTATCTGAGCTTGCAATGCATTCAAAAGATTCTTTAACATAAAGCAATCAATGAAATTCCACCTCTTCCTACAATCAAATCTGACGTGAAAGAATTCTTCTGCTGCTAGAGATTTTGGAGAGAAATTCTTCCAATACCTTCTAAAACTCCCCAAAAAAAATTGCAATTTTTGCCGTTCACGACATGGTTACGCATACAGGGCTTAGCATAAACTATTATTACAGGGATCTCTCACCTGCCCAATAGTCTTGATTCTCATCCAATAACACCCCCCAACCCAATCCCCTTAAATTGCATACAAATAGCCCCGTCTTAAATTTTGATTAAGAATTATGCAAATATTCTTTCTAATTATTCACGGTTGAAAACATAATATATCAAAAACTCTCTAAAATGCATTAAAAATATAAAATAATCTTTTATAAATAATAATTTTATACCTCTAAATAGGATTTTACAATCCATTCTATAAAAAAAAAGGTTAAAATTGTCATACACAGAAAGCTTTTTACACTGTGGAGAGTTTGTGGTATAATGTATTTTCAATCAGAATTAACAAAACAAAATATTCGTACAATATTATTTTATCTATCATCAAAAATTTTAACTCAGAGAGTTAAAAAAATTTACATAGACATTTTTTGAGTGTTATACGAACTAAAGGAAAAATCAAGGGTCATACATTTGAATTTTTCCCTATAATTTAATTGATTTCATTTTGATGAAAGTTCATGAATAAAAAATTAACAATCAGTATAAATATAAAAACAAAATAGCATCGTAATCCAGGAAGCGCCATACGTCCATACCGTACTCTGTGTGTTGGTGTGTCAGCATGGGTGGAGAAAATTTCTTTTTTCATAGACCATTTACCTTTTTCAGCATGTGTCAGCAAGAATCTAAATCAACTTTTTTCCTTATATACCTTTGATCGAATATTTTCATAAAAATACATATGAGAAATGGAATATACATCTTAAAAAGAATTCAAAACGGATACACTTTCCACTAATGGAATATACTCTTTTCCATTCAGTAAGAGCATGTCCCTTGAAATTCACCATCTTCTGTACAAATCGCAGGTATCGACCCCATGTATTCCAAGCCAACAACCAATAGACCCGGCCGGGGAGGGGGAGGGGGAGGGGGAGGGGGAGGGGGAACAAAACAAAGAAGCATCCCCATAAAAAATGAGATGCCTTTTTCTCTCTTTTTTTTCAAGGAATGATTACAATATGCATTCACAAAATTAAAAAAAAATCCATCTTCCACGGATTCAATTCACCTATACTCCAGTGAACTTTCAACAGAAGCCGTGACCAGAACAAATCTGCTCATGCAAATAAGATATATTGAATATGCAACTCTCCATTCTGCATCTACATATACCAGATTTGTAAAGTTCCTCCATCTACATATCCTACTACATTGGATGGTCCTAGCATTTCATATGATAAATGGTTCTTAGTTTTCATGATCATCAAACTCTAGAAACTTAATGCAGTAGGTATGCTTCAGTATAGGGGACACTTTAGACAATGTGATCAAAGAAGCAACACTGCACAATCACCAATCACACATACCACCACCTCTACACACACATCCAACATCCAATATAAACATCGCCTCTCAACACAATATAAAGTCATGGCATTCAATCACAAAGGAACATGGGGACATACCAGAACATCAAACACGCACACAATAGACACAGGAACACCACAAACAACACCACCACCACCCCCCCCCCCCCCCAACAACCCAAATATCTATATATATATATATATATATATATATATATATATATATCAAACCCATACATGAAGGAGGGTGGTAAACATAGCAGGTGCACCACACCAATATGGGCATCACTTACTTGAAAAAAGAAATGCATGCACAAGGAAGAGTATGGCAACAGCTCTAGGTTCAAAGGATCTAAGTGAAAAAAGCAAAGCATCACAAGATCACCGATTCAAAGGCCAATGATCCAAGACCTTTGGACAACTCTCCCTCTCCCTAACGTTAGTCCATGACTTCCAAATTCTTAATCATGAGAGAATAATAAATATCAAACCCGTACAACAAAGATTCCTGGTGCACAACACACCACAGAAAGATATACTAGAATATCAAATCTATATACGAAGAAAACCAGCTGCACCACAACACACAAGAATCTCAAACCATAAAAACATACAAAAGATATAGCAAATAATATTAATATTTAAAATGTACTAAAGCACTAGTAAAAGAGTTCAAAAGGAAAGCTCTTGCAATAGCATTTTCCATTTATAGAGCAACAAACCATGAGAACAATCCACCGCATGGCAGAGCAGATTAGCAAACCATTCATCAAAATCAGAATATATGTCCGCATTCAGCACAACCAATTAAAGCATTTGCGCCCAACAAGCTCTCATGACACCTGAATCATATATCCATCAGAATTCCCATTATTTCACATATTACAAAAAAAATTAATCAATATGCCATAACAAACTTGTTCAGAATTACAAATTCTACTACCACAGATAACATACAAAAACAAGCAAAAGGCACAGACAGAAGAAAACAATTCAGTCGGATAAAAAAAATCGAAACTATTTAACTACTTAAGCCGCATGTACAATACAAGATGAAAGAGGAATTGCAGCTATCCTTTTTCCTCAAATGTAAAAGCAACAGAAAAAATGAGAGAATTACCACGGCAGATGAGCGTCATTTGCATTCCCATATTGAAACCTCTGTTAATGTCACGAAAATGCAGGTAATACAATGTAGACATAAGTATGGCTTATCCAAAGATTTGGACACCTAAATGATACAACCAATTCTAATGCAGAATAAAAACCAAAAGAAGTACTTACTTTTAATATGTTATGAGTCAAGGTCTTATTTTGAGTGATTAGGAAATTTTCCCCTTTTATGCAAAAAGCCAAATTATTCACGATTCTGGAATATACCACATGATTGAAATTTTGTGTTGACAATTTAGCGCAAGTTACAGTAAAAAGGAAAAATGAATTGTCATAGCTACTCAAATGTCATGAAATCCAATTATCCATTAAGGGAGTACACATGGCATGCGACCACAAATAGTAAGGAATCTTGTATAAATAAAATATGTTTAGGGACCTTTTGATAAATTTGATAAGGACCTTTTGTACAATAGCAGAAATAAAGTTCCTCGAGCATTGCTGTTTCCAACTTTTGTTCTTGGACACATACACTTGAAATTGTGATGAACATGGGCAGACTCACAAGGTAAGTTGATTGTGCCAAAGGAAACTGGAACTTTTCCTTTAAGCTCATATGTTACTAGTGATTAGACAGTTGAGTTTCCTTCACTTTCCATCAAGTTTTCTTAAATAAACTTTTGGGTGGGAGAGACTTTACTCCTCCATGGAATTATTCTTCTTTTGGTTTTTCTCCTAACAACAATCTGTTACAGTCAAAGTGAATACCACTTTCTCAAAACACTTCCCTGCAATAGGAAAGTGAATTGCCCATTGGGATTGGGAAGAAACACACCCTGAATGGAGAGGAAAAAATACCAGAGTCACCTAGTTTCGTAAACATGGAAATCTCTAATCCAAGTCAACCAGTTTTACTAAGGATATGAGAATTACAAAGTACAAGCCTGAACACAAACTAATCAAAACCAAGAACCAAGTAGCAATGGCCACATTGAATATGGAGCTGAGTAAACAGTAAATGAACAAGTCACAAACCACACAAAGTTCATAAATAAGGAGAAATAAAGAAGAGGATGACACAGGTGCCCGAGACCATGAACACCACCAAAGGTAAGGCATGTATTCAAAGCACAATGAAATAAAAAGGAAGAAAATAGAAATCAATCAAGTGATCTACTTCAAGAACAAGAAGTCCACACTGAAGGTGCCAACATACAGACAACAAGAACACAGATTCGATACACGTTGATCTCCATTATAAGAAAACCAATTTAGCAAAGCAACCTGCAAGGCTCTCCACAACAGTCAATTCAGATAAAAATCAAGACCCAATGAACAATGGATTAAGCACTCCAAACCCAGGGAACAAGAGCAAGAGGTGAAACCAAAGAGACAAAAAGCATACATACATATCAGAATAAATGAAATAGCAGGAACACCAAAAACAAAGTACCCAAGTCTTGTAAGGGTTCAACACTTTGCCCACAAATTTATTGAGCAAAAACCAATGGGAAGGACACTAGTGGTCAAGAATCACTGAATGCAACAAAAGGCACAAGCAAACATGAGATAAGACAACGGGAATCAACACATCAATCTATCATGAACATAACAGAACTAGGAAACACATGTCGAACAATAAAGCAATACTCATATGAGAAGCAAGCCATGCAACAAGCACGTAAACAAATGAGTGATAAAACTAAGAGCAGCAGCAAAAAAAATCACAAGAAGAAAAGAGTAAGCAATCAAATTCACAAGAATTAAACAAAAGAAAAGACTGTTACCTGACCAGTCAGTAATATGGAGGAATTCCAGAGAACATCCCTCCAGTGGGCAACCTGGGGGCGGCCGGTGATGACCCGAGCTGTGGGTGGTTTTGCTGGCTCTGGTATGCCGATGATCCAAGTCCGTAATGTCCAGCAGTCTCCGGGAAACCCCCAGTGGGCATCCCTGCCGACCCCGGTGGCCCCCTATAGAGTGAAGACCCAAACCCTCCGTAGCCACCACCCGCTGCCATACCACCATATGTGCCCGATCCCATAGACCCATAAGAACCACCCAGTCCTCCACCATACCCACCTACCCCACCCAGTGAATTAGGGACCTGACCACCCACGGCCGACAACCCAGGTCCGCTCAGCGAAGATTGATGTGATGATGTCAAGTTGTGGTGGTGGCCAATCCCCGCTGGCACACCAGAGAAACCCCCATATGAGGGCATCCCTCCCATGCCACCGGCCCCGCCATACTGGCCTGAGAGCGGACCGGGCTGGTTCTGCCCAAGCCCATCCGGAACCTGCGAGGGAGCTGCCGGAGCACCTGGACCATCCGTCGGGACCTGCCCGGGCTTCCCCTTCTTTCCCTCACTTGCAAGCTTGCACAAGAGCTGGCTATTATCAATCATCTTCACCGGGTCAACGAGACTCGCCCGAGCCGCCTCGACCGTCTTGTATACAAACAGAGCGAACCCCCTCGACTTCCCTGTCTGCTTATCAAACCCAAGAGGTCCCTCCTCGATCTCCCCATACGAAGAGAAGTGCGAGAGGAGCCTCTCCGCGGGCATGTCCTGTGGCACGTTCGCGACGTAGATCTTCCTCTGCGAAGTATCCACCGCCGCCGCCGCGGACCCCCCAGTAGGTCCACCGGTGTTCCCGGCGGAGGCGAGCTGAGTCACGGTCATCCGGCCGTCGATCTTCTTGGACGGCTCTTTCAGCGCGAGGAGGGCGCCGTCGATGTGGCGGAAGGTGATGAAGCCGTAACCTTTGGATTTTCCGGTGTTCTTGTCGGCGATGACGACGGCCTCCTCGAGGTCGCCGAAGGCGGAGAAGAGGGAGCGGAGGCCCTCGGTGGTGGTGTCCCAGCCGAGGCCGCGGATGAAGAGCTTGCGCTGAGTGGGGTCCCGATCGGCGATCGATCGGATGGAGGAGAGGAGGTCGGGGCTCCGGGTGGCGACGGAGGAGACGATCTCGGCGAGCTGTTCACGCGTGAACGGATCGATGATCTTGGCTATGTCGTCCTTCGTCAGGGCGGATGGGACCCCGTCTAAGGCGGAGGGGACGCCGTTCTCGTCGGATTTTCTCTTCTTGTTGGAGGGATCCATCGTCGTCTACGTCAAAAATTTGATAAACCCTAACCCTAATTGGAACCTGACTCGAGAGGAGCAAGAGAGGCTTTTGAGACGGAGAGGGGTATCGTGTCATGCGTTTATGTATTGATTAGAGATGGGCTGGGCTTGTTTTATGTGGTCCGATTGTTTATTTGAAAAGGCCGTTTCTAGAAGGGCCCATCTATTTGTGTCTTTGCTCTGCATACAAAAATAAATGGGGGTGCCTCTATTTGCACCCCTCAAAATGGGTGCACACCCCTTTTTTTATACACCCAACAAAAAACAATGAAACCCTTTAAACATCCCTTTTTTTGAATCTCGCGACACAATCACTGTCAACATAAATATCAAATATCAACACTGATAATGTCGTGAATGATCCAGTGTAACATAGTTTTCTGAACCCCACGACACAATAACTGTCGACATAAATACCAAATGTCGACACTGATAGTGTCGCGAATGATCTAAATGCTACGAATTTAATTTTTTGAACCATACGACACAATCACTGTTGACATAAATATCAAATGTCGACACTGATAGTGTCGCGAATGATCCAAATGGGGTGTGCACATGATCCGATTATAAACGGATCTTTTGTGCATTACCCGTTTATGAGGAGTGCAAATAGAGACACCCAAATAAATGGATTATTGTGGATGTCAAGACTCAAGATCCATTTATGATCCATTTATAATGGTTCTTTACACACCCGTGATCTTGAAGGTCCCCCCCCCAACCAATGTAATTTTGTTAACTTCATTTGTAAACCCTTCATATATTAATTTATGTGCAAATAATAAATAAACCCATCTCACAAATCACAATAAACACTCTCTCTCTCACACACAGCCGTTTCACCCCACAAATCATAACCAGTTCGACTCCCCACTAATCCCTCGCCGAACGGCCCTGCTCGGCTCTCACCATCTGAGCCTCTCCGCTTTTTGTATGTTATTTTTTAGGTATCTTAATGTATGATTGTATTGCAAGTTATAATTAAGGTATTGCAAGTGACGGGTTTTATAGTGGTTTTAATGGTGTATTTTATTTGATTCAGGTGTTTCAAATACATCATTTGGTGTACCTGGCTTAGTGCTTGTTTAGTACGTTGTTTTTTGTGTTACAAGTTAAATATATTTTTTTGGAAAGATACAAGCATTAGCTGCATTACAAGAGTGAAATGACATTCTAGAGTTGTGAAGTTTAGGTGGCTACTAGTATCAACACTATGAA
Organism: Acorus calamus; assembly: GCA_030737845.1. NCBI lineage: Eukaryota > Viridiplantae > Streptophyta > Magnoliopsida > Acorales > Acoraceae > Acorus > Acorus calamus. The sequence continues at coordinate 1,436,462 of CM060860.1, forward strand.
TGTCAATGGTGAGCAGATTACATGACATCTCATATGTCGAATATCTTACAGAAAGTCATTTGTAAATGTTGTAGTAAAGATCAACATTGCGACTGTTGATGGATTGCAGAATACACGGCATCACAAATGTCAAACATCTAACAAAAAAAATAATTGTAAATGATGAAAGGATTGACATTGCAATTGTCGGTGAATTATAGAATACATGACATCCCAAATGTCGAACCTTATAGTGATTTTAATATTCTTGAACTAATTTGTGTTATAACTGGACATGACATCCCAAGCTCTGTGATCAATTTGGTACATCACTATTTGATGAAGAAAAATTTATGTCCAATTATAACAATAAAACAAATTTCTCCTTCTGTCTTCTTCTTCTTTCCCTTGTAAAGAAGAATATTTTTTCAAAGAATTTTAAAAGATGGGGGCGTACTTTTAAAAGATTTTTCAAAGAATTAGGTGGGCTTATTAATTGGGAGGCGTACTATTTTAGTATATTTAAATGGATCTTCAATAAGAAAATTCATTTAAGGAGAGGGCTTACTTATAAATTAGAGTGACGCAAATATAACCACCCAATTTTTATACACATATCTTCCTTTACATCACACCCTACCCTGTATTATATGGTGTAATCCCATGTCAGCTCATCTATATTTAGAGGTTATCCAAAATTGTTCCTTCTATCATTAGTTGAAAATTGCATTTTATCTGGGGCACGGTATTTGAGTGCCAAATGATATAGAAATTGCATATAAGAAGAACCAACATTTGCTAGTTTTGTAACACAAATTCCAAGTCAATTTTCACTAATACCTCAAAAGAATTACTTAGTGGACGCCTCAACACTGAAATAAGAACGGCCAAAATCCCCATTGTCGATTAACTAACAAGAACAATTATATTTTTCGGATGAGTCGACATTCATAGTGTCGATGATTCATTTATATTTCGACACTCTTTTCCGTCGAATGGAATCATAAACATATCCCCAACTTCTGGTTCGACATAGGCACTGTCGATGGTTGCAAAACTTTGTTGACGGAAAGGTTGTCGACACAATTTTTCATAAACAAATGCAGAATATCAGTTAAAGATTTGACACTCAGAAGGTCGACAAATACTGAACAACTTGATCGATGGAATATCCCTATAATTTTGTTGGTTAAAGACCACCATTAATTTGACGGTGTTGATTAACTCAAAATTGCTTAGTATATACTATACTATATTAATATATATGTTATGTTCTATAAAATATGAAAATTTGTATTTAATTCACACAAGTATTTATTTCTTTTTTTTGTTTTTGAAAAAGTTGTTAATTATCTGAGTATATTTTTTAAAAAAATCAAAATTTGTAGTGTTTGTAAAATTTTGAGCGTGACATTTTCCTTGTTGTATTGTAAGTGGAATTCAAGTTCTAATTTCTCTAAATGTTCATGGTCTAGAGGAGCTTATAAATGCAAAGTATGAGTATGTATTCTCTCCTATGTGAAAATATATTTGATCAATAAAAATAAAAAATAAAATTTAATTTATTCAATTATATACTTTTCGTTATCTAGGCGATAAACATACTATTAAACATATTGAGAGTGCAAAGCTTTTGCAATGAAGAATATATTCAAACATAGACATAGGATTACTCAACTCATTTAAAAAAATTAATTTATTCAACCTTTTGAAAAGATTTCACGACACAATTTAAATTCTTTTGAAGGGCGTTGCTGAAAATAATATCTCACCAAGAATGTCTTTGTCAAATTGAGATTTTTTAAAGGGTATATATAAAAAAACCATAATTTAACCGTCCTTAAGAATTTAGTCCAACGGCCTCATAATCTTTGGATTTTGACACACCACAACCCCCATCAACAAATGAACAAAATCAACAAATCCAAGGAATCAACACTTCCAATTCATGAAACATTGCAACTCCCATAAAAAAACATCAACAAAAGAAAAGAAAAAAAAAAAAAAAAAAAAAAAAAAAAAAATCCTTTCAATATGGCAAGCTCTTAGAGCTAGAGCTAACCAAAAGAGACCCCACATCAAATCCATCCCCTGAAACACTCCTGCCAGCCCTCCTCACAATCAACTCCATATTCCTATCAAGGCTCTGCTTCACCATCCCCTTCATGCACCTCCTACACTCCCCACCCACCACCACCCCCTTCCGCGGCGTCGATGGCCCCGAACACGCCCCCGCTCCCGCCCCCTCCCGCTCCCTCTCCTCCTTAAACCACCCCAGCATCCGCATCGCCCGCTTCCGGGCAAGCGTGCTCCCGAGCAGCGCCACCTCAAGAAGCAGAGGCACCACCCCCTCACGTGCCATGGTCCGCCTCTGCATCCCACTCTTGTGCGCCAACACCATCAGCACGTACAGCGCGAGCTCCCGACACTTAGGTCTTCCTTCCCACGCAAGCACCTCCATCAGAGCCTTCACCACCGACTCGTCTTCCTCCGCCGCCAATCGCTTCACCGTTACGAGGTTGCCCATCGTAGATAGCGCCGTCTCTGAGAGGCGCTCGTCGAAGGAGGCGCGCGCGAGCGCGCGCATGGCGCCGTTGGAGAGCATTGCGTGCGCGAAGTCTAGTTTTTGGGAGAGGTTGGAGAGGGTTGCGAGGGATGCGGACTTTGATGCGTCGGTGGCGGTGGCGGAGGTGAGGGTGTGGATGAGGAATTGGAGGAGATTGGTTGAGTTGGAGGGGAAGGAGAGGGTGGTGTTAATGAGGGTTGATAGTGAGGATAAGAGGGTTGTTATGGGGTTTGTGATTGATGGGTTTTCGGGTGTGTTTAGGAGGTGTGGAAGTTTTGAGAGAAGTCCTGCTTCCACCATTAGAGCTTTGTTGCTGTTTATAATGAACACATTTGAAAGGGAAAAAAAATGTCAAGTCACACAAAATTTGTATAATCTTTTTGGGTAGTTAAAATTAATTGAAATGTATTTTGTAATAAAACTTTGAGAGGTAGAAACTGATCCAACCCGACTTATGGACATGAATCAGGTCAGTCCGATCTTGAATAACCTGAATCCGACTAATTTTGGATTGAGGGGTTAGGTAATGACCTGGATCAGACTTGAAGGGTCCGTTTGGATGCATGATTTGGGATGATTTTGCTTTTTGAAAAGCTAAAATCCTAAAATCGTGCAGCCAAACGGGTTGGATTCCGACAGAATCAAAAGCTAGATTCCTTTTAATTTCTTTCTCGAAATCCGTATTTTAAAAAGCTCAGAAATTATGCTTTTCAGTCGGAATCGATTTTTTGAATTGAAAAGCAATTTTCTCTACCAAACATTAAACCCCTTTCAAATATTAATTCCTAAATTAAAAAAAACAACCCAAAAAAATCAAGGTCTAAAATCATCTTAAAAAACAGCTTTATTCTAAAATCTACTTTTAAATATGTGTTTCCAAACGGAGCCGAAGTTGATGTAACGAGTATTAAATTTATATATTCAAATTGAATTTTTTTTATGCTATTAACTTTGAATTGTCTATTTATTTTTACTGTGAAATATCACTTTTATAGTTTCACTTTCATATATCTCTATTAAATCGAAACATTTTCACTAATGAAATGAAATGACATATGGAATTAGATTAGTATTTCTAACATCAACCAAAATTTGAGCCAATCAAAAGAAAAACAGTATTAATGATTCAATAATGTATTCCATAAACAAGGCCCAGTGATTTGTTTCATGTAGTGGGGACAGAACACATGATAGAAGAATTGAAAACGAAGACGGATAACAAGACAACAAAGTGCAGAGAATCTTAGACAAAAAAAAAAAAAGGACGGTCAGTCAAATAATTATTGTCCATGGTGCCTGAAAGTCTGCCAAACAAAGCAAGTTGACTAGCAAGAACAGACACCAATCTAACAACAATACAAATTTGCAGAAGAAATGCAAATACAATGCCCAATCGCCTAATTCATCCAAACAAACCCAACCCATTAAAAATAAAAAACTGAAATTTTAATAGGTCAGAATCACAAACGATCAATCAACATCAGATGGACATGGATTTATGGAAGAAATTTTTTATTATTATTTAAAAAAATCTGGACCGAACATTTTGACAATTTTCGGTCAAAGTTACGTCACATTGTGGAGCAGTGCCTACTCCGAATACGTTGACTAAATCGCTCCCATTATTGACGTATATGTCGTCAGTACTGACTTTTGTGACAGAGACTTCGAATCCATCACCGCTAATCGGACGGCAATCGACGAGTCCAGATAGAGAGTGGTATGAATTGGATATTTGTATGAAAAATATGGGCAATTCGGTCATAAGAAAAAATGTACTGAAAACCCGGGAACCGTTAAAGGAGAGAGAGACACGAAGGATAAACCATCCGATCGATGGACCTTTGACAGGTCGGTTGAATGAACGTTAGTGATCATGTATCCCCTTAGTTTGGTTTATTCCAGTGGATTAGGTATGCACTTTTATATGCTTTAAACACTGTTTTTCTTTCACGTAACCTCTTTTTTTTTGACGAAACATTTATCATGGACCAGCTTAGGATTACTGAATGTGGGACAAACTTTGTCCCACAGTTTTTGTTATATAATTCTTTATAACTTTTCATATATTTTTAAAAAATCAACATAAGCGAACTAAAATTGAAGTTAGAAAAGGGGATGAAGGTAACATTTCCCTCTTGACAGTGAGAGAATTTCATAACTTTCACATAGAAAATATGAAGAAAGTGGTCAGGGAGGTTAAAATTTGATATCTATATTCATACAAGTTAGTATAAATATCAATAGTATTCTCAATTAAGGTTGAAATGACACAATCATGCCTAAACACCAAATATAAAAAGAAAATGATGACACAATAAAAAATGTAATTAAACATATAAACTTTCTTGTAGCACCCTTTGTGCTCTAGTACCAATGTATACTGAATAAGGGTGCTTGGTAAAATGTTTAAACATGTTTTTGCTTTTTAATAAAGCAAAAAGAACAACGTATTTTTTTTAGTCAAATATAATTATTTTCTATTCCTGTAATAAGAAAAAACATGATTAAATAAAATAAGAAAAATAACATAGCTCGTAAGAAAACAAACAAAAAAAAAAAAACACTGAAAATTAACACTTTAGGCACCACGCCTCTCGTTCCGAAAGCACTAATGCATACCCTACCACCGGCGTGTAGAAGAAATTTCTAACCCACCTCCTCGAAGGGAACCATATTACTCCACAAGATGCAACGTGTTATCAAACTTTTTTAGGAAGTAAACTTAATTAAAAAAGTTACTTATAAATTTTAATAAAAAAACTTTGAAAAAAACAGGAAAGGTTATTTAGGCCACTTTATTTAAAATATTTTCAAACGTGTTTCTAAATATAACACCTCACCCCAAATGGAGGCTGAAGAAGAACCACTTAAATCCAGTCATTGTTTCCCCTAATTTCAATCGATATCCCTATTTTTAACAATCTCATTATAATCCAAAAGCGAGACGAAACAACAGAAAAACAAAGGAATTAAAAGCAAGAGACGACGATCGAGTGCTTACGTGTAAGTGCCGTGAGCGAGCTCAATAAGAGCCTCCACCGCCGCAACACCAGACGACCCACCGCAACCGACCATCGACACGAGCGAAGGCACGACCCCCAGCGACGCGAGGGACCTCCTCGTGCGGAGGTCCGCGCGCGCGAGGTCCTTGATCTCGCGCGCGGCGATCGCCCTCTCCGCGGGACAACCGAAGTGGAGCTGCTTCACCGCCCTCTGCAGGGACAGGGCCGTCTTTTCCTCCATCTCTGAAGCAGAGATCGCTTCATTTAGGGGCTTCAATGGAGACTCGATCATGACTAGAAGTTTAGGACTTTGTTTTTTGTTTTTGGGGTTTTTTAAAAATTTGTGATGGATTCGAGAAACAGAGAATCGATGGAAGAGCAGAGCACATGGAGGGGGAAAAGGGAGTCAGAGTCCGTATTATATATGATCAGCGATTTTTTTTTTATTGTTTCTTTTGGGAACAATCCATATAACCCCCTGTAAATATGTAAACTGTTGAAAGCCTATATAAAGTTTTGATGAAGTTCACGTTACTCTTGAAAACACTTATGTAAATCTATATAGTCATCTAAGGTAAATTTTCATTCATGTATTAAGATTATTCTATGAATATTATGTCCGGTTCACCCTGGTTGATAATATATCAAAAATCTTATAAAATGTTAAAAATACAGATAATCATCTATAAATAATGATGTGTACATTTGAATAGGGTTTTATAATATACATGAAGAGATAAAATTGTCATTTTCAAAAGATTTTTAATAAATTGTGGAGGGTTTTTTTATATTATGTTTTTAGTTAAGGTTAATCAAATGGAATATTCGCATAATATTTTTCATTTATCAACGAAAATTTAACTCATGAGTTATTTGAATTTATATAGGTGCTTTCAATGTGTTTTATGGACTTTTAAAAAAATAAGGGATTATATAAATTTCGGACAATTTACTGGGGCTATTTGAAATTCCCCCTTTTTTGTTTTGGGTACGTGAAAGCATCTCATGAATACTAAAAGAGCCCTTGATTGAGTGGATTATTACCGGATTTCTGCCATCTCAACCGTATCAAAGTGCAAAAGACGGAATTACACCGCACCAAGCGTTTGAGTTTTTTTGTTTATCATTATTAAAGATATCTACATCCCTATAAATATGTATAATCTCATATAAGTTCATGTTAAAATTAAACAAAAAACTCATATAAAATTCAATTATCATATCTGAGTTAAATTTTCATTCAGATTTACATTAATATTATGAAAATATTCATTCACCATGTAATTATATAGATATTACAGTCCCTATAAACCATCATAAAAACAAAATAGTCCCTTACAAAAATCAAATTGTCATAAAAAATAATTTGGAGGGGTAAATAAATTGGACACAATTTAATCATTTCATTATATTAATTAGGATTAACTATGATAAATTGAGTCAGAGTTAACTTCTACTGATAGTAAGGATGTATAGGATTTTTATAAGTTTTTAAGGGCTCATACATCTGCATCATTTCATTATATTAATTAGTATTAACAATGATAAATTGAGTCAGAGTTAATTTCTACTGATTGTATGGATGTATGAGATTTTTATAAGTTTAGTTTTCAAAGATTTGTACATCTGTCTCAATTTTAATAATAATTTATATAAGATTTTTTGTATTTGAAGGATCGTGAATATCTTTTACCCTTTTATAAGCCATAAACAATGGACGTAAACAATGGACAAAGCTCACAACACACCTAGCCCAAAGTGTTATTTTTCCTTTTTTTTCTCATGCCAATCGAACCGCCGACCCTTCTGAAATGGGAGGTGTGCTTACACCATTACGTCAAGCATGGGCGGAGATATTTCTGGAGATATTTCCCCCACAGTAAGAGTATGAGTTGTCGGAGATATTTTTCAGATTGAGTAATATATTAAAACCTGAAGATAATGTAATGAAACACATTAAATTTAACACATTTAGATAGAATAATTTATTTTTTTATTAATACTAAAATAATATTTCAATCAAACTGTGAGGTTTAGGATCAAGGATCCGTTTGAGAGCACGTTGGGCACGTGGTGACATTAAAGGTCATGGGCGGACGCAAAACACGGTTTTCAAATATGCGTTGTACACCTTATACTCCTTTTTGTCATATCTCATCATTTGTCATTTTTTCTGCGTTTCTCAAACTCTATAAGACATTGCTTCCACCCACTGCAGACTCCCAACCGTGCTCTCAAATAGAACCTTAGATGGAAATGCACGAAACCGTAACCGTTACGTTCCATTTTGGGTATTTAGATCACGTGCACCCGTTCTATGAATAGATTACACAAACTAATCATTATTTTAGAGTGGTGATACCCAGACCCCAACTTATATGCCCCATTCACAGGCCCCATGAGGTGTCATCACCTTATTGGTTGGTTTGTTGACTTTTGAAAATGGATAAAATGACAAAATACTGATATGCCCTTCATTAAAAATAGATTCAATTAACCCAAATCCCTATTTTTTCTCTTATTAATATTTCACATTAATTTGAATTTGCATAATTTAAAATTTGACTATTTTAAAAAAAATATATTTCTATAAAATTTGTCTATTTCAAAATTTGAATTTTTAAAATTCTTATGAATTTTACACCAAAACTTATCTAACTTACACAAAAATCACCTAAATTGTTTTTCATCAAAATTACACAAAAACATATCTAAATTACATCAAAATTATCTAAATAACACAAAAAAATGCTCTAATTTTTTTTTATGATTATAACTATTACAGAATGTAACGGTGTTGCACAAATGTAACAAATACAAATCATTATGTGTATGCGATTGAATGTTACATTTATGAATACAACAATAATATACATTTACGAATGTAACAGAATGTAACAGTGTTGCATAAATAACATTATATCGTTCAAAGACTGTTACATTTCAAATGTAAATACAAAAACAATACACATATTTACAAGACTGTTACATTTCAAAAGTAACAAAATAACAAAAACTGTGTATTATCTAAATTTGTCTCTTTCGAATCAAACCGCAATATTCATTAACTGTTACAATTATAAATGTAAATGTAACAGTATTAATCAATACACAATTTTCACAATGTAAATACAATAAAACGATATCTGACCTCACTTGGAGGGGATGACGGCGGCGGCGACGACGGAAGAGGCCACCGATTGTCATTTGGATGGTTTATTTTGCAAGAGAGGGAGAGGAGTTGAAACAGTGGGTAAACAGTGATTTTCAAGGTAGTACATAAAGGGGGACTTGGCTGTTTTGGATAAGAGGAGGAGAATGAACTGTTTTGAGGAAGTTTATTTGGTTATATAAGGAGAGGTCGACTGTTTTAATTGAAGAAGTCAGTGAAGTTTGTTTTTTTTTTTTTTTTTGAGTAATAAAAGAGGAGAGTGTGAGTGGAGTATAAAGAAAAAAATAGAGAGAGTGAGAGAGGGAGGAAGAAGAAGAAGTTGATAAAGGAGTTCCATCGCCCGCTGAAGTTTTTTTTTGTTTTGATTGAGGTGAAGACAATGAAGACTTAAAAAGGAATTTATTGATTTATTTAATCTGAATTTTTTATTATAAAATTTGAGTGGGGGGAGTTTTTAAAGATTTAATAAAGAACAAATCACAAAAAAATCGGTAAATCATAACCGAAAAATCACTTTATAAGGAAATAATAAAAAGGGGTATAATGGATAATGTCTTGATACCACCTCATAGGGCCTATTTGGGGTTTGTGAAATTGAAGCTTGGAATCATTATTGTTATTTTTAAATCTCGTTATTGCAGTGTTTTTAGCTTTCACGGAAACCAAACTGTTAATCTTAAACTAATTTTTTTGAAAAAAAATTGTTATGGGAGAGATCGGACGGTTGTTATGAAGTTACGATATGTCCACGGATAAAGGCGCCAATGTGGGTGGGGGATGACGTGGAGAGCAATACCAAGTCATAAGATACGTGCTGTTATTTTGTACCTTATCCATAGTACATAAACACATGGCCCTGTTTGCGACATAAGATATTTGGATACAGATCGATAATTATTTCGACATATTTAAAAAAAAAAAATTTAATTGTGTTTTTAATTATTTTTATAAAAATTGTTACAATGAAGTTGTTGTTGTTTGGTTGAATAATCATGAATAAGTAATCAATAAAAGGTGAATAATAATTTATAAAAAAAATAAAAAATTGATTTGCATATAGATCTCCTGATCCATAAGTTGATTAGACATGTGGGACACTTTTATACAAATGAAATATATTAAATGGAATTACACAAATTTTATAAAGACTTGGAATATCAATATCAGCTTATCTGACTTATTCCCTGGAAATAAACAATTTTTTTTGTAGCATGAGGATTGGGGAGGGACTATCCCCACCGCCCCAAAGTACATTCTCACCACCCAAAATTTGTTTGGGTGGTGGGAAGGGGACAATGGAGGTAAGAGAGGGAAAGGGGAAGAGTGGGGGGGGGGGGGGGGGGGGGAGAAGTTGGCAAGAGGTGGAGGAGGACGACATGTGCGGTGAGCGGTGGGTCAGTGGGACGGAGGAGGGTGATACATATTTGCCAAAGAAGACCGGAGAGGGAGAAAGGAAGAGAGGCTGGAGCGGGATGGAGAGGGGGAGGGGGGAGAGAGAGGGGCTGGGGAGATAATTGGCCTCCTCTACTCATCGACATCTGTCCTTCGCCGCCCCCTCCCCATCTGCCCTCTATAATCCCCTCCCCATCGCCCCCTCCCAGACTCTCACATTCTCTCTTATTCCTCTCTCCATCTCCAGTTCCTTGTTTTCTTCAACGTCCTTTGCCCATCATCCTCCTCTAATGTCCCATCCACCGCCGCTCCCCGTCAACTCATCCTCTCTCTCTCTCTCTTTCTTTCTCTTCCTCTTCTCCCTCCCCGTTCCCACCAACCACAAAGTGGGGATAGAATTATAGGTGGTGAGATTTTTTTGTTGGTAGATCTAAACATTTAATTAATTGAGATAGATGTTCTCAAACGCATAAAACTAGTTTGATAAGGAGATAAGTAGAGAAAGAAAGGGATAAGTAAAAAAATAATTTAATTGTCTCGTTTATTGAAAAAAATTGAAATAAAAGGTGGACAATTGTTTTGAATTGAAATAAAAATATTCTATCGAAAGAGTAGAGTAACATTTATCCCTTTTTTGCCTTAATATTGGCAAATGTAAATAATAGTATAATTGACAGACTTTTTGTTTCTAAATTATGATTACTTATTCTTAATATATTATCATGTTGACAAACTAACTCATAAAATTAATATGACACAAAAATGGAGGAACTATTAATGAAAGAAAAAAACATTTATTTTTAAAGTAACTAATACAAAATTATCCCTAACACAACAATTTAACTATACACATGTCGCTTTGTAGCTCTGCCCTTGATTGGATCGGGTTGTCGGAAACACCATGTAACGTTTCGGTATTTTTAGGCCTTATATATTTATTTTAAATATATAATAGAAATTTTAAAATTTGATTTTTATATTTCATTTTTCAGATTTGGCGGTGGGCCCAAATGGGTCCAATTTGATTTATAATTATAATAATTATAAATTGATGTTGAAATAATTATTTTATATTTTTATGTAGATCTCTATAGTGTCAAGATACTTTGGTTGAAATTTGGTGAAATTCGGAGTTTGGAAAGTTAGGTTTTTAGGATTTTGTGTTAAATTATTGGGCCCAGGGATCTAGTTGCGAATCCAGAATACCTTTTAATTGCCTTCAGGGATCTATTTGTAAATCGGATAGGGATCTGTTTGTAAATCGGATAGAGATCTCATTGTAAACTGTAAACACCTCAGGGATCGTTTTGTAATTTCGGTAAACCCCTTTAAATAAAATGTTTGGGTTAGGGTTTTCATCCAAATTTAAAAATGTGTGAAGGGTGGTGATGACCTAACTCTAGATGGTGATGGTGGGTGGTATGACTGGATCTAAGGTGAGAAATCATGCTTCTATTGATTTTTGTTGTTTAGGGTTTTAATTTATTTTTGGTTAGGAGATGTTTGTGTCAATCGATTGTTTGAGGAAGTAGTTTTATGAATTAGGGTTAGGGTTTAATCAATTTTAATTGGTTGATTATTTGAATGAATCTTGAAGGATTTTAAAGATCAAATTAGATTTATTGGCTTTGGGGATTTAATGTTATTTTCGGGTTGATGATATGTATGGACATTAAATCGTGTTTTGGATGATGATAGAATCGTTTTTGGGAAAATTGTATTTCACAAACAGAAATAGATTTTGAAAAGAGCTTTCCAACGAATCATGAATCGTCCAATTCGGAGTTACGGGTAGAAAGTTATGATTTTTGAAATATTTCTGTGCTTTTTCTTAGCATTCAATATTTAGCTTGATGACTAAGTTTGATAAATTTTAGATATTAAAGGGATCCCAAATTGATGTTTAATGAAGTATAAGTTGATTGTGGGTTTTGATGATTTTATTGATCTTGGCAACTTAAATTTGATCTTAAATTGATAATTTGGTTTAGTGGGATAAATGAATATTAATCGGATATTATTGTTATTGGGATATAAATTGATTTGGATTTAGTTATTTCGATAATTGGAATTATAGTTGAGCCTTATTAGATTTGTCTAAATATTTATTCGAGGATTGATCGATTATATGAGTCTTATGGAATAAATGAATATTGATTATCGGATCATTGTAGGTATATGAAAATTTTAATATTTATTCAAAGTTGGGATTTTCATTAGGACTTTGAAATGAGTTGTTGATTGTAGGTCTATAAGATATGGGCTTTTGGGATTATTAGGCGTAGTGCGGTTGTAAGTTGGTTATCAGTTGTTTAGGTTGTGATTGAATTGTTTCTGAATTATTATTTCATAATTGTTATGCTAGGTTATCAATGTGCGAGTGTGTAGCGTTCATGCACATGTATCGATTTGTATTGCGTGGACTGAAGGTGAGTGGATGTCTCTATATTATTTGAAAATCATAATATATGTATACATTTTGAAATCATGTTATTTTTACGATTATAAAATCTATCTTGTATGAAGCATATGAGCATGTTATCATCATATAGATTGATATTTTGGATATATCGTATGCATTGAAAATTATGAGATTTATGAAAAATCGTCGCATGCTGTATACTTGAAAGAATAAGTAGTTTTGATTGTGCATGCATTAAATCGTCTAGGTGGCTCAGTCTAGGTGGTTGCGGTCTAAATTTTGACCCAAGTCTAGGTGGCTATGTCTACGTGGCTCGATTTCCATAGTGAAATCTCTGCGGCTAGGTGTCGTGGAAAGCGGACATGCGTGTCCGTTGCATTCATAAACATCATGAGTATTGACAGTTATTTTGAGACCATGCATTTTGGTATGAGGCTTTGTTTAAGTTATGGTTTATTGGAAATTTATTGTATTTACAAATATCATTCTTATTGTATCTTGCAAATTGTTTTCTTACGATATATTATTAAATATTATTATTTTGAAATATTTTATTATCGGGACGCCAATGTCCATTCACTGAGCGTGTGGTAGCTCACCCCTCATTTTTCCAACCTTTCAGATTAGTTGTTGATGGTCGTCGATCTCGTTAAGACATTGGAGGTTGAAACTCGTATAATGATTTTCGGAGCATTAGACCCATGTAGAAGGTGTTGATCATTTCTTTGACATGTCGTTGGCCTATCTCCTTAGTAACAATATTTGTATCAAGTTGTGTATTTTTGTATAAGTTATATCCAGATCAAATTGGGAGTATTGTAGAATCTTTGATGATTTATTATTATCAAGAATGAAGTTTATTTTAGCATTATTTTATAATGTATCTGGATAAAGGAAAAGAAAAAAAAATAGAACTCTGAGATTCGAGGAATTAAGGTAACGCAACCGGATTTCACACTTCAAAATGGAGTCGTAGGTTCGGGGGCGTGACACACCAACTTAAACCCAACTCCAAAAAGAAATCGTTACTTAAACCTAATTTGAACTCGAACCTATAATCTTGTTTTTGAAACTCAACCCGCCTAAAAATCGAGCTCCACCCATAAGGTTTTGACTCGGGTTGGAACCAAATTAAGTTTCAATAATAAAAACTACCATATATGGAACTATTTAGTACTATTTACATAATCACCGATTATGATAAAAATTGGTGGCATTGGGAAGATTTTCTGAAATTTGACAATACGACAGAATGATTAGTTTGAAATGGTTGCTATACTCGTGTTGCTGATAAGATATTTTTGGTTTCTTGTGAAGTGATTCACACATGCTTCATCTTCTCCCTTTCCTTGGGTGATGATCATGAATTGTATTGATCCAATGGACACACTTTTTAGACTGTCAAGCAATGAAAGATGCATGTATTGCTTTTTCAAAAGTGCAATCAATCACAACTAAGACTTATCATATTCTGCATTTGTGGGACCATGTCCACCAAAAGCTAGAACTAGTAAGTCTCCTCATGTATATATATACATATTTTTATGGGGTAGTTTTCATGTCAACTAATGTTGACTTTATACTTTGAAATAGAGATTTGGGACACTTAAAAGTTCGTGAGGGTTGATAAGATTTCTGAAATCCAACGAGATCGGAAACCTTTCTTTTCCTACTTTATTTATATTGAAGTTCCATCAACAAAAGCTAACGAACATTTAAATCTGTCACTCTGACCGTCTAATTGTAGGATAATCATAGAGCAAACATAAACTCTTTCACTTTTCATGTTTGCACCATGATATGATATAACATGACATTGATATGTTGTGCTAAGCTTTTAGTCTCTCTTTGAATAACGATATAAACTATTGCAGTATAGACAACTATAATCATCTTCCATTTGATTGAGTTTTGAATTATCTTTGGTGAGAAATGAAAAGATGAAATTTTTGTTAGTTAGTAGAAAATTGTTAAGTTAAGTTATTAATAAAATGTGAATAAGATGTGATTATAATGATTTATAAAATGGAATAATACAAATTTGAAAAAGAACTTGAAATATATCCTATCTATTTTAATACAATTATTCTCATTTATTTCATGTAAATAAATACGTTTTTTTTAGCTTATTCATCATATTTCAACACATTTTACTTCTACTCTTTTATTCAAAAAGTGTTTAGCCTCGTCTATATTATTGTTTATATATTTTAATAAAGTCAATCTATCGAAACAAGCACCAGTGGTCTAGTGGTAGAATAGTACCCTGCCACGGTACAGACCCGGGTTCGATTCCCGGCTGGTGCAGTTGATTCCATTTTGAATTTTTTGGTTCAACATTGGCACGTTTTGAACTCGGGGTGTTTTTATTATTATTATTTTTTATTTATTGAAAGGTAGACAAGAGTCTTTTGATTAAAAGTTAAAGTTTAATAAAATGAACATAAAACTAGCTGAGAGGCAACCCAACTAGGTATTCCTTACAATCAAAGAGATACATCAAAAGTGGAATAGCAGAAGAGAATTCTACCAACTGTAATAAGAAGACATGCTAGTTTTTGTTCGTATGTCTTTTTTTATTTTTGAAAAATAAAACAATATACATGCTAGTTCTTTGTAGTAGATGAAAAAAAAGAAGTAAACGGTTCAATAGAAGGAAAGGAAAAGAAGAATGACAAGAAAAAGAAAGAAAAGAACAAAAAGAAGTTTGTATAAGAGAGAATAATTTCACCTCTACCGATCTCTTACCCCCGTTTGTAGTGGAGAATAACTCTTATTCGTTGTTGTTTGTTTTTTCTGGATAAACTCTAATGGCTGTGTCTGGATAAGTTAGAATAAAGTATGATAACTATTATAAGAAAATGTTGAAATTGTTTATCGAAGCTTATTTATGTTAATGGATAAAATACATTTATCTGTCATTTTAAAAAAATTATCTCATCAATTTTTTTTTTTTTTTTGAAAAAGGTAGAAATTTGCTACCCGATATCATTTCTGAAAGATCGAATTATAAACTCTAAAAAGAGAGATAAAAGATATATAAAAGATACAAAATACATCAATCTGAGCTAGGCCTCGGCAACGGGCCGGGCCGGGCCAGCCCGGCCCGTTGAAATAGGGCCCAAGCCCGCGGGCCTGTCTGGCCAACGGGCCCGGGCCGGGCTGTCCCGTGGCCAGATATTCAAGCCCAGGCCCTACCCACGGGCCCGGGCCTGAACGGGCTTGCCGGGCCGGGCTCGGGCTTCGGGCCTACGGGCGGGCTTGCGGGCCCATATTTTAAATAAATTTGTTTTTTTTTTAAGTGGTGTATTTGTAAACTAATGTTGAAATAACACAAAAATTAAGTTTAGGGGTTGGATTTTATATTCAAATTTATATTTCTTCTATTACTTGAAAACAATACCATATCATTAAGACACAAACAAGATAATATATTAAATTTAAATAATTCAATGATGCCTTTTAATTTAGTGGGATTGAGTAATTAAAAACTATACAATATATACTTTTATTTTTATTTTTTTTTTAAAAAACAGAGTTACAGAGAAGAAGAAACAAATATTGCATTAAAAAAATTCATTAATGTCTTTTAAGGTACACCTCACAATCACATCCCATTGGAATATTGGATAGTATCCACCGTGACCCATGGAGAGAAATATAAATGATGTGAAAAATTAAAACAAACCCCCTGTCATTTTTTTTCTTTTTAAGTTTTTAACCCTTTCATGTAAAATAAAATATTTTTAAAAATAAAAGTTTAAATAAATTAATTAGTTGAGAAACTGCATCACTACATGATATGTACATCCCAACTAGGTTGGCACCTACATATATGTCAATCATTTGCATATCACAACTTCAATTAAAAAAAATTACATAAAATTATAAAATCATTAAAAAACTGCTATTCCTCAGGAGAACTGTCACCCATCCATGAGGGTCTCGATAATCGCATATTTGCTAATTCATCTGCAATTTGGGATTCTCGTTCAGCTTCTTGCATTCTTTCATCAGCTAAATCCCAGTCCTTCAAACAAATTAATGCTTCAATAGTGTCTTCACTCAAACTGCTCCTCTTTTCTGAAATAACACGACCACTTGCACTAAATGCAGCTTCTGATGCAACAGTAGAAACTGGAACTGTTAGTATATCACGTGCCATAATGGAAAGTACAGGATATCTTGATTCTTGTGCTTTCCACCATGACAAAATATCAAATTCCTCATCATCATATGTTTCAATGACTGCTTGGTCAAGATAACGTTGTAAATCAGATAAATTTGAAGCAGAAGAAGTAGATGACATTCTTCTACTTTTAATAAAAGCAAAAGGTCCTGCACGAGAGGTGGATGAAGAGCTCGAAGATTGCATTGTATTTGCTGTTCGATCTACACCTACTGTCATTTTATAATGTTCATATAATTCAAATAATTTAGATTTTACCAAATTAATATTAGTTTGAAGTTTATCATTATCATTATATATCACTTCTAACCATCCTTCTAATGCATCAATTTTTAATCTAGGATCTACAATAATAGCAAAAGAATATATCAAAGGCACAGTTCCCCAATATTTATCAAATTTTGTTTTCATGAGAAATAAAACATTATCAAAAATATCATTATAATTTTCAAAATAATTATTAAATGTTGAAGAAATAGAAAATAATTGTGGAACTACACGAGAAGAAGTTGGATAATACACACCACAAAATATTCTTGTAGAATTTTCAAAAACTTCCAAGAAATCTTTAACAAGTTTAGCCATGGCCCAATCACAATCATCAGGGACAGATAAATTGCAACTTCTGTTATATGATAATTGTTCAACATACACATTTAAAACTCTTCTATATCTACAAGCAATTTGTAAAAGATTATATGTGGAATTCCATCGGTGAGGTACATCATTATTAATGTTTTTTCTTTTCATAGATAAATCTTTACAACATTTAATATACAGTTCATGCCTACCTTGAGAAGAATTAATATTACGTACTATATCTTTTATTTTTTGAATTGAAGGTGATAAAAGTGATAAACCATCTTGTACAATTAAATTTAAAATATGGGCACAACAACGAACACGAAATAAATCATTTCGAATCGGTTCTAAAGACAAAAAACGTTTTAAACGATCTTCAGCTACATCATTGTTTGAAGCATTATCTAGTGTAACAGAAAAATTTTATTTTGAATACCCCAACTTACTAATTCTTCATGCATTGCATCTGCAATTGTTAAACCAGTATGTGGGGATTCAAGCATTTTGAAAGATATTATTCTCTTATTTAATTTCCAATCTTGATCTATATAGTGTGCAGTTATACATAAAAAACCAATATTTTGAATAGATGTCCATAAATCTGAAGTTAAAGAAATATTGCCTTCATAATTTTGAAAAAAAGTCTTTATTTTTTCCTTTTCAACTAAAAAACGATTTATTACATCTCTTTTAGCAGTAGAAGCGGAAAAACCTTTATATTGTGGAGCTAAACCTCTTTGTACCATTCCAGTAAAATCATGCTTTTCTACAAAAGTAAATGGTTGTTCAGCTCTAATCATGTAATCTACTATTTCTTGACGTGCACGTGTTTCATCATAATTATATGCAGTTAAATTACCACTAGCATTTTTATTTAATAACATTTGATCCTAATATCAACTTTATTTTTTACTAAACATTTATCCTTATGTCTCTTAAGATGACTAGTACCTTGAGATGATGATGCACTTAAAAGTTTATTACACAAAAAACATTTTGCTTTTTGAATTTTTTTTCCATTTTCCATAGTTTCAATAAATTCAAAAAAATCCCAAATTGCAGATTTTGTTTTTCTAGATGAAGATGCTAATGCACTAGTAGAAGAAGATGCTGGATTTGAAGATTGTATAGTAGGAGATCCGGTTGAATCATCTACTGGATTGTGAGCCATTATAATAACTATAATTATATAATAACTACTAAAAGAAAATAGAAATCGAAAATGTCACCGATGTAATAAAAAAAGAGCTTGTTGAAATCTTGAAAGAGAGCTTGTTGAGAGCTTGCTGAGATCTTGAAAGGGAACTTGTTGGGAGCTTGCAGGAAGACTTTTTGAGAGTATGATGGCTTGAGAGAAGACTTCTTTAGTGTCCGGCGTGAGATTTTTTTTTTGCTGAATCACTGAATGTATTTGTTTGTTCGGAACTTCAGATAGTAGATAGTGTGATGAGAATTAAAGAACATATGATATCCTATTTATAAAAAAAAATCTCACCGTTGAAGGTTTGTATTTTTATTTTCCGACCGTTGGATTTGGCTCCAACGGTCAAAAATGTGTACGTGGGGGGCGTGGGCCCCCCACTTAATTAAAATCTCTGCCATGGCAGAGACTTTAAGTCTCTGCCGACAGAGACTTTAATAAAGTCGGGCGGGACTTTATGTCCCGTTTAAATTTTTTTTTTTTATATCCCCTTTCGAAATTTTAAAACGAGCAAATTTATTTCTACGGGCCAGCCCGAACGGGCCCAATTCGGGCTGGCCCGTGGGTCAGGCCGGGCCTCCAGAAGCAGGCCCATGCCCGGCCCTCCCTCAAAACGGGCCGGGCTGGCCCGGCCCGTGAACGGGCCCGGGCCGGGTTTTCGGGCCACGGGCCATTTGATGACCCTTAGTCTGAGCACCCCTATGATAGAAAAGATATTTTACTTCGGGCGTCTTGGCACTGCGGCGTAACTCTCCACGGGTTCAACATGGATTATTATTTATTTTGTTATAACTATGAGAGACGAATAAGTCTATGTCACAATACATACGAACATAAGGATATAGTCTCACTAAACCTCACCACTTAAAAAGAATCCCCACACCGAGATGAAATATTTGACACTGTCGAGCATCTGAGCTCTTTGTGTTCATGGGTTATATTTTGATTTTTGAGGGTGACATGAATCCCTGTTGTATTGTATTATATGTTATATTTTGAGCTCCTTGTTTTTATGGGTTATATTTTGATTTTTGAGGATGACATGAATCCCTGTTGTATTGAGCTCCTTTTGTTTATAACAAGCAGGTCTGCCAAGCGAACCACATAGGAGAGCCCTCACCAACAAGTTTACATTTAGCCTTGCATGCATTTTTTTAATGATTTTTTTCTCTTTTTTTCCCCTGATCTATGTTTCATTTCATATTAAAAAATATTGTCGTTCTACATAAATATAATCATTTTTTTTTATCTCAATTCAGTTCTAAATAAAACATTAACGTCATATGTTTATATTAACAAGATATAAATTATGATGAAATATATGTTTTATTTTAAAAAAAAATTAGCTGAGAGAAAAAGGTTGTACTCTGATGTTTTCAAAAATAAAAAATGTACGGCTGATGAGAATTCCAACCAGTGTGTTGGAGTCCACCTGCACTAGTAAAATATTCACCCATCGGATGGTCAATCTATAACGATCATTTCAACCGCACAATCAATAATTCTAGAATCCATTAATCTAACGGTTACGATTGATGAACCCCATCATGCACCCTGTCCAGATAAAGCCCCCCTCTTTTTTCTGCGCAGCAGAAACAAAAGAATGAGCAACAACGAGCCTCTCTGAGATGCCTTGCTCTCTCCATCCGTAATGTTTTTTTTTTTAATTTCTTTATTCACTTGGTTGTTCTTGTTGTTATAATCTGAATTGCAAATCCTCAAAAATCTTTTGTTTGGGTTCTAATGTTGTTCTTCTTCTTGTTGTTGTCATTGTTGTTGTTTCATCAGGTGTTTGATGCGGCTGCACCCGACATCCAGTCCCTTGTTCAACCCAAACCCCATAAAGCTATTCTCGAACAACCCACTTTGTCGCGCCTCCGTTTCGACCCTTTCCCTTCCCGGCCGCCGCGTCGGTGAGCCGACGAGTCTCTCATTCGAATCACAGTCGACCCATACCCGGCATTGCATCCAAACACAGCAAACCATTGCTTCCCCATTGAAGCAGAGTGAAGAGGATCGATTGCATAGCTTGAATGGGTTGGATGAATTGGGTGACGAGTCGGAGCGCAAGGTGTATGTGGAAATGCTCAGGAGAAGGAAAATTGGGTTGGCGAATAAAGGGAAGACTCCTTGGAACAAAGGCAAGAAGCATGATGAAGGTGGAATGGAATTCAAGTTTATGTCTTTTTGGGGTTTTAAATTTACCAGCTTTGTTGGATTCTAACATCATGTGTTGTTCTTGTAGAGACGCGTGAGCGCATAAGGAGACGTACCATCGAAGCCATGAGTGACCCCAAGGTGATGTCATGTAAGAACCAATGTGTTTTTTTTTTGTTTGTTCGCGCTCATTTGTGGGTGTGTCTGTTTACTCTTTGTTTTGTTGAATTTTTGTCAATCCTTGATTGTTTTTTAGGTGCGGAAGAAGATGTCTGAGTGCCCACATATTCATACGTAGGTTATTTATAAGTTTCATTGTTAGTGTTCATTGAAGTTGTATTTGATTATGTTTGTGAAATCAGAAGGAATAAGACCAATGTATTTGATTCTCTAATTATGTTTGTATGTAGTGATCAGAGCAAGGCGAGAATAGGCTTTGCGTTGAGGCGGGTGTGGAGTGAGAGGTTGAGAAAGAAAAGATTGCAGGAGAAGTTGTATTTGATATGGGCAGATACTGTTGCTGAGGCAGCAAAGCATGGTGGGAATGACCAGCAAGAACTTTCTTGGGATAGCTACGAGAAGATGAAAGAGGAGATAATGAGAGAGTACGATCAATTGAACGCAGAAAAGGAGAAAGTGAAGGAGTTTGCTCGACTGAGAGCTGAGAAAGAAGCAAAGGCCAGGGCAGAGAATAGGGAGAGACGTGTGCGAGAGAGGGAAGTGAAGAAGCGGAAGGCGAGAGCAGTACGTGAACTAAAGAAGAAGACGAGGACTTTGAAGAAGGACCAACAAGAGATAGCCATGTCGAAGGAGATGACACTCAAGCGGAGGTTAGCGGAGGTAAAATTTATTCTATACTCTATATATATATTGAATACAGTAGTTAATCCTGTTTGTTTCTGCAATCTGGGTTTGTCTATTGAATCTCTGATATTTATGTTTGGCCCTCAAATTACACATCAACATGGTACTACTGTAAATAAACATCATATTATAATATAATAATATGTATAGAGAGCAATGAAGAAAGGCTTGGTGAAAAATAGGATTGAGAATAAGAATAAAGGAGAACAAAAACAATTAAACAAGACACCGAAGGCCAGATTGATCTACTTCCACAGAGAGAAGATTCTTTCTTTTACTTTTCTGAATTATAGAGTCTATGGGGGGCTACATACACACATTCTCTCTCTCAGCCCTAGGAATGGCCTTGCATTTTTCTTATATGGTATAAAAAACTCTAACGCACAAAATAGTATGTATAACTCAAAAACTTTACACCGGCCCCACACACACACACACAATACAGAATTAACATCGAAAAAAATTATAAGAAAAAAAAAACCAGGTAAGGGTAAGAGTATGCAACCCTCTCGAGTGTCTAGTTCTTCATTTCTTCGTTGGGTATTCATTCACAAGA